>JAJFZO010000749.1:350000-360000 GCA_021397835.1 Moringa oleifera | reverse complement strand
GGTAGCTGGCCCAAGAAGCCCCCAACAGCCACGGCATGGGCTGCTCGCCCAGTGTGCAGCAGCAGTGGGCGCGCCAGTCAGGCTACGGGCGCCCATCGCGAGCCAGCCCCCTCGTCCCTGCCCCTCGACTGACTGCCCAGCGTAGGAGCCAGGGGTGCAGTGTCGCACGGACCCTGGGCATGGGTAGCATGCCCGGGCAGCCCCCAGGAGGCACGGCATGGGATGCTCGCCCAGCGTGCAGCAGTGGTGGGCGCGCCAGTCAGGTCGCAGGCGCACATCCCGAACCAGCCTCCACGTCCCAGTCCCTCGACTAAGTGCCCAGCGAGCGAGCCAGAGGGGCCTCGTCGCATGGACCCTGGGCACGGCTGGAACGCCCAGGCAGCACTCAGCAGGCTCGGCATGGGCGTCTTGCCCTGCGGCAATCGCGGTGGGCGCGCAATCCCGGCAGCGGGCGCCCATCGCGAGCCAGCCCCCTCGTCCCTAACCCTCGACTGACAGCCCAGCGTGCGAGCCAGGGGTACCGTGTCGCACGGACCCTGGGCACGGGTGGCACGCCCGGCCAGCCCCCACCAGGCACGGCATGGGCTGCTCTCCCAGTGTGCGGCATCGGTGGCCGCGCAAGCCAGGCCGCGGGTGCCCATCGCGAGCTGGTCCCCTCGTCCCTGCCCCTCGATTGATTGCCCAGCGTGCGAGCCAGGGGTGCCGCGTCGCACGGACCCTGGGCACGGGTGGCAGCCCGGGCAGCCTCCAGCTGGCACAGCATGGGCTGCTTTCCCAGCGTGCGGCAGCGGTGGGCGCGCCAGCCAAGCCGCGGGCGCCCATCGTGAGCCGGCCCCCTCGTCCCTGCCCCTCGACTGACTGTCCAGCGTGCGAGCCAGGGGTGCCGCGTCGCACGGACCCTGGGCATGGGTGGCACGTCCAGGCAGCCCCCAGTAGGCACGGCATGGGCTGCTTGCCCAGCGTGCGGCAGCGGTGGCCGCGGAAGCCAGGACGCGGGCGCCCATCGCAAGCTAGCCCCCACGTTCCTGTCCCTCGACTAAGGCCCAGCGAGCGAGCCAGGGGGGCCGCGTTGCACGGACCCTGGGCACGGATGGCACGCCCAGGCAGCCCCCAGCAGGAACGGCAAGGGCTGCTCGCCCAGCGTGCGGCAGCGGTGGGCACGCTAGATAGGCCGCGGGCGTCCCTCACGAGCTCGCCCCCACGTTCCTGTTCCTTGACTAAGTGCCCCGTGAGCGAGCCAGGGGGCCCACGTCACACGAGCCCTTGGCACGGGTGGCACGCCCAGGCGGCCCCCAGCAGGCATGGCATTGGCTGCTCGCCCAGCGTGCGGCAGCGGTGGGCGCACCGGCCAGGCCGCGGGCGCCCATTGCGAGCTAGCCCCCACGTTCCGGTTCCTCGACTAAGTGCGCAGCGAGCGAGCCAGGGGGGCCGTGTCGCATGGACACTGGGCACAGGTGACACGCCCAGGCGGCCCCCAGCAGGCACGGCATGGGCTGCTCGCCCAGCATGCGGCAGCTGTGGGCACGCTAGATAGGCCGTGGGCGCCCATTGCGAGCTGGCCCCCACATTCCTGTTCCTCGACTAAGTGCCCAGTGAGCGAGCCAGGGGGGCCGCGTCGCACAGACCCTGGGCATGGGTGGCACGCCCAGGCAGCCCCCAGCAGGCACGGCATGGGCTGCTCACCCAGCGTGCGGCAGCGGTGGCCGCGCAAGCCAGGCCGCGGGCGCCCAACGCGAGCCAGGCCCCTCATCCCTGCCACTCGATTGACTGCCCAGCGTGCGAGCCAGGGGTGCCGCGTTGCATGGACCCTGGGCATGGGTGGCATGCCCAGGTAGCCTCCAAAAGGCAAGGCATGGGCTGCTCGCCCAGCGTGCGACAGCCGTGAGCCAGGCCGCGGGCGCCCATCGCAAGGTAGCCCCCACGTTCCTGTCCCTCGACTAAGTGCCCAGCGAGCGAGCCAGGGGGACCGTGTCGCACAGACCCTGGGCACGTGTGGCATGCCCAGGCAGCCCCCAGCAGGCACGGCATGGGCTGCTCCACCAGCATGCGGCAGAGGTGAGCGCGCCAGCCAGGCCGCGGGCGCCCATCACGAGCCAGCCCCCTCGTCCCTGCCCCTTGACTGACTGCCCAGCATGCGAGCCAGGGGTACCGCGTCGCATGGACCCGGAGCACGGGTGGCACACCCAGGCAGCCCCCAGCAGGCACGACATGGGCTGCTCGCCCAGTGTGCGGCAGCTGTGGGTGCGCCAGCCAGGTCGCAGTCGCCCATCGCGAGCCAGCCCCCACGTCCCTGTCCCTTGACTATGTGCTCAGCGAGCATGCCAGGGGGGCTGCGTCGCACGGACCCTGGGCATGGGTGGCACACCCAGGCAGCCCCCAGCAGGCATGGCATGGGCTGCTCGCCCAGCGTGCGGCAGCGGTGGGCGCACCAGCCAGACCGCGGGCGCCCGTCGCGAGACAGCCTCCACGTCCCTGTCCCTCGGCTAAGTGCCAAGCGAGCGAGCCAGGGGGGCCGTGTCGCACGGACCCTGGGCACGGATGGCACGCCCAGGCAGCCCCCAGCAGGCACGGTTGGGGCTGCTCGCCCAGTGTGCGGCAGCGGTGGGCGCGCCAGCCAGGCCGCGGGTTCCCATAGTGAGCCAGCCCCCTCGTCCCTGCCCCTCGATTGACTGCCCAGTGTGCGAGACAGGGGTGCCGCGTCGCACGGACCCTGGGCATGGGTGGCAAGCTTGGGCAGCCCCCAGCAGGCATCGCTTGGGCTGCTCGCCCAGTGTGCGGCTGTGGTGGGCGCGCCAGCCAGGCCGCAGGCGCCCATCGCAAGCCAGTCCCCACGTCCCTGTCCCTCGACTATGTGCCCAGCGAGTGAGCCAGGGGGGCCGCATCGCATGGAACCTGGGCACGGGTGGCATGCCCAGGCATCCCCCAGCAGGCACGGCATCGGCTGCTCGCCCAGCGTGCGGCAGTGGTGGGCGGGGCGGCCAGGCCGCGGGCGCCCATAGCGAGCCAGCCCCCACGTCCTTGTCCCTCGACTAAGTGCCCAGAAAGCGAGCCAGGGGTGCCACGTCCATGCTGGGCATGGGTGGCGCACCCAGGAAGCCCCCAGCAGGCACGGCATGGGCTTCTTGCCCAGCGTTCGGCTGCGGTGGGAGCGCCAGCCAGGCTGCGGGCACCGATCGCGAGCCAGCCCCCTCGTACCTGCCCCTCGACTGACTGCCCAGCGAGCGAGCCAGGGGAGCCGTGTCACACAGACCCTGGGCATGGGAGGCATTCCCAGGCAGCCCCCAGCAGGCACCGCATGGGCCAAGTGCCCAGCGTGCGGCAGCAAGGCCACAGGCGCCCATCGCGAGATAGCCCCCTCGACTAAGTGCCCAGTGAGCGAGCCAGGGGAGCCGCATCGAATGGACCCTGGGCACGGGAGGCATGCCAAGACAGCCCCCAGCAGGCACGGCATGGGCCAAGTGCCCAGCGTGTGGCAGCGGTGGGCCCACCAGCGAGGCCACAGGCGCCCATCGCGAGCCAGTCCCCTCGTCCCTGTCCCTCGACTAAGTGCCCAGCGAGTGATCCAGGGTGGCCGTGTCGCATGGACCATGGGCACGGGAGGCATGCCCAGGCAGCCCCCAGCAGGCACGGCATTGGCCCAGTGCCCAGTGTGCGGCAGCGGTGGGCGCACCAGCGAGGCCACAGGTGCCCATCGCGAGCCAGCCCCTTCGTTTCTGTCCCTCAACTAAGTGCCCAGCAAGCGAGTCAGGGGAGCCGCGTCGCATGGAACCTGGGCACGGGAGGCATGCCCAGGCAGCCTCCACCAGGAACAGCATGGGCCAAGTGCCCAGCGTGCGGCAGCGGCGGTCGCACTGGCGAGGCCACAAACGCCCTTCGCGAGCCAGCCCCCTCGTTCCAGTCCCTCGACTAAGTGCCCAGCGAGCGAGCCAGGGGAGCCGCGTCGCATAGACCCATGGCATGGGAGGCATGGCCCAGCAGCCCCCAGCAGGCACGGCATGGGCCAAGTGCCTATCGTGTGGCAGCAGTGGGCGCGCTAGCCAGGCCACAGGCGCCCATCGCGAGCCAGCCCCCTCGTCCCTGTGCCTCGACTAAGTGCCCAGCGAGCGAGCAAGGGGAGCCACGTCGCATGGACCCTGGGCACATGTGGCACGCACAGGCTGCCCCCAGCAGGCACGACATGGGCTGCTCGCCCAGCGTGCTGCAGTGGTGGGCGCGCCAGCCAAGCCGCGGGTGCCCATCGCGAGCAAGACCCCTCGGCCCGGCCCCTCAACTGACTGCCCAGCATGCGTGCCAGGGGTACCGCGTCGCACAGACCCTGGGCATGGGTGGCACACCCAGGCAGCCCCAAGCAGGCACGGCATGGGCTGCTCACCCAGCGTGTGGCATCGGTGGGCGTGCCAGCCAGGCCGCAGGCGCCCATCGCGAGCCAGCCCCCTCCTCCCTGCCCCTCAACTGACTGCCCAGCGTGTGAGCCAGGAGTGCCGTGTCGCACAGAACCTGAGCATGGGTGGCACGCCCAGGCAGCCCCCAGCAGGCATGGCATGCGCTGCTCGCCCAGCCTGCGGCAGCGGTGGGTTCGCCAGCCAGACTGCTGGCGCCCATCGCGAGCCAGCCCTCACGTCCCTGTCCCTCGACTAAGTGCCCAGCGAGCGAGCCAGGGGGGCCGCGTCTTACAAGCCCTGGGCACATGTGGCACGCCCAGGTAGCCCCCAGCAGGCATGTCGTGGGCTGCTCGCCCAGCGGGCGACAGCGGTGGGCGCGCCAGCCACGCCACGGGCGCCCATCGCGAGCCAGCCCCCTCGTCCCTGTCCCTCGACTAAGTGCCCAGCGAGCGAGCCAAGGCAGCCGCATCGCATGGACTCTGGGCATGGGAGGCATGCCCAGGCAGCCCCCAGCAGGCACGGCATGGGCCAAGTGCCTAGCGTGCGGCAGCGGTCTGCGTGCCAGCCAGGCCACAGGCGCCCATCGTGAGCCAGGCCCCACGTCCCTGTGCCTCGACTAAGTGCCCAGCGAGCGAGCAAGGGGAGCCGCATCGCACGGACCCTGGGCACGGGTGGCACGCACAGGCTGCCCCCGGCAGGCACGGCATGGGTTGCTCGACCAGCGTGCTGCAGTGGTGGGCGCGCCAGCAAAGCCGCGGGCGCCCATCGTGAGCAAGACCCCTCGTCCCTGCCCCTCGACTGACTGCCCAGCGTGCGAGCCAGGGGTGCCGCATCGCAAGGACCCTGGGCACGGGTGGCACGCCAAGGAAGCCCCCAGCAGGCACGGCATGGGTTACTCGCCTAGCGTGCGGCAGCAGTGGGCGCGCCACCCAGGCCGCGGGCCAGGGGGGCCGCGTCGTACGGACCCTGGGCACTTGTGGCATGCCCAGGCAACCCCCAGCAGGAACGGCATGGGCTGCTCGCCCAGCGTGCTGCAGCGATGGGCGCGCCAGACAGGCCGCGGGCGCCCATCGCGAACTAGCCCCCTTGTCCCTATTCCTCGTCATAGTGCCCAGCGTGCGAGCCAGGGGTGGCGCATCGCATGGAACCTGGGCATGGGTGGCACGCCCAGGCAGCCCCCAGCAGTCACGGCATGGGCTGCTCACCCAGCGTGTGGCAGCGGTGGGCGCGATAGCCAGGCCGCAGGCGCCCAACGCGAGCCAGCCCCCACGTCTCTTTCCCTCGACTAAGTGCCCAGCGAGTGAGCTTGGGGGGCTGCGATGCATGGACTCTGGACATTGGTGGCACGCCCAGGCAGCCCCCGGCAGGCACGGCATGGGCTGCATGCCCAGAGTGTGGCAGTGGTGGGCGTGCCAGCCAGGCCGAGGGTCCCCATCGCGAGCCAGCCCCCTCGTCCTGCCCCTCGACATACGGCCCAGCTTGCGAGCCAGGGGAGCCGTGTCGCACGGACCCTTGGCATGGGTGGCACGGCCAGGAAGCCCCCAGCAGGCACCGCATGGGCTTCTCGCCCAGCGTGCGGCAGCGGTGGGCACCCCAGCCAGGCCGCGGGAGCCTATCGCGAGCCGGCCCCCTCGTCCCTGATGCTCGACTGACTGCCCAGAGTGCCAGCCAGGGGTGCCGCGTCGCACGGACCCTGGGCTCGGGTGCCATGCCCTGGCAGCCCCCAGCAGGCATGGCATGGGCTGCTCACCCAGCGTGCGGCAGCGGTGGGCGCGCCAGCCAGGCCGCGGGCGCCCATCGCGAGCCAGCCCCCACGTTCCTCTCCCTCGACTAAGTGCCCAGCGAGCGAGCCAGAGGGGCCGCGTTGCGAGGACCCTGGGCACTGATGGCACGCCCAGGCAGCCCCCAGCAGGCACGGCATGGGCTGCTCGCCCAGCGTGCGGCAGCGGTGGGCGTGCCAGCCAGGCCGCGGGTGCCCGTCGCGAGCAAGGACCCATGTCCCTGTCCCTCGACGTAGTGCCCAGCGAGAGAGCCAGTGGGGCTGCGTCGCACGGACCCTGGGCACAGGTGGCATGCCCAGGCAGCCCCCAGCAGGCACGGCATGGGGTACTCGCCCAGCCAGGCCGCGGGCGCCCATCGCGAGCCAGCTCCCTCGTCCCTGCCCCTCGACATACGGCCCAGCTTACGAGCCAGGGGAGCCGCGTCGCACGGACCCTTGGTACGGGTGGCACGCCCAGGAAGTCCCCAGCAGGAACGGCATGGGCTTCACGCCCAGCGTGCAGCAGCGGTGGGCGCCCCAGCCAGGCCGCGGGAGCCTATCGCGAGCTGGCCCCCTCGTCCCTGCCGCTCGGCTGACTGGCCAGCGTGCGAGCCAGGGGTGCCATGTCGAAAGGATCCTGGGCACTGGTGGCATGCCCAGGCAGCCCCCAGCAGGTATGGCATGGGCTGCTCACCCAGCGTGCGGCAGCGGTGGGCGCGCCAGCCAGGCCACGGGCGCCCATCGCGAGCCAGCCCCCACGTCCCTGTCCCTCGACTAAGTGCCCAGTGAGCGAGCCAGGCGGGCCGCGTCGCATGGACGCTGGGCATGGGTGGCATGCCCAGGCAGCCCCCAGCAGGAATGGCATGGGCTGCTCGCCCAGCGTGCGGCAGCGGTGGGCGCGCCAGCCAGGCCGCGGGCGCCCATCGCGAGCCAGCCCCCTCTTCCCTGCCACTCGACTAACTGCCCAGCGTTCAAGCCAGCGGTGCCACGTTGCACGGTCCCTGGGAATGTGTTGCTCGCCGAGGCAGCTGTCAGCAGGCAAGGCATGGACTGCTCACCCAGCGTGCAGCAGCGGTGGGCGCGCCAGCCAGGCCGCGGGCGCCCATCGCGAGACAGCCCCCATGTCCCTGTCCCTCGACTAAGTGCCCAGCGAGCGAGCCAGGGGGTCCGCGTTGCACGGACCCTGGGCACGGGTGGCACACCCAGGCAGTCCTCAGCAGGCATGGCATGGGCTGCTCGCCCAGCGTGCGGCAGCGGTTGGCGCGCCAGCCAGGCCGCGGGCGCCCATCGTGAGCCAGCCCCCACGTCCCTGTCCCTCGACTAAGTGCCCAGCGAGTGAGCCAGGCGGGCCGCGTCGCATGGATGCTGGGCATGGGTGGCATGCCCAGGCAGCCCCCAGCAGGAACGGCATGGGCTACTCGCCCAGCGTGCGGCAACGGTGGGCGCGCCAGCCAGGCCGCGGGCGCCCGTTGCGAGTAAGGCCCCATGTCCCTGTCCCTCGATGTAGTGCCCAGCGAGCGACCCAGGGGGGCTGTGCTGCACGGACCCTGGGCACAGGTGGCATGCCCAGTCAGCCCCCAGCAGGCACGGCATGGGGTGCTCGGCCAGCGTGCGGCAGCGGTGTGCGCGCCAGCCAGGCCGCGGGCGCCCATCGCGAGCCAGCCCCCTCGTCCCTGCCCCTCGACTAACTGCCCAGCGTGCGAGCCAGGGGTGCCGCATCGCACAGTCCCTGGGAATGTGTTGCTTGCCCAGGCAGCCGTCAGCAGGCAAGGCATGGACTGCTCACCCAGCGTGCAGCAGCGGTGGGCGCGCCAGCCAAGCCGCGGGCGCCCATCGGGAGACAGCCCCCACGTCCCTGTCCCTCGACTAAGTGCCCAGCGAGCGAGCCAGGGGAGCCACGTCGCACGGACCCTGGGCACAGGTGGCAAGCCCAGGCAGTCCTCAGCAGGCATGGCATGGGCTTCTCGCCCAGCTTGTGGCAGCAGTTGGCGCGCCAGCAAGGCCGCGGGCGCCCATCGCGAGCCAGCCCCCACGTCCCTGTCCCTTGACTAAGTGCCCAGCGAGCGAGCCAGGCGTGCCGCGTCACACGGATGCTGGGCATGGGAGGCACACCAAGGCAGCCCCCAGCAGGCACGGCATGGGCTGCTCGCGCAGCATGCGGTAGCGGTCAGCGCGCCAGCCAGTCCACGGGCGCCCATCGCGAGCCAGCCCCCATGTCCCTGTCCCTCGACAAAGTGCCCAGCGAGTGTGCCAGGACAGCCGCGTAGCATGGACCCTGGGCACGGGTGGCACGCCCAGGCAGCCCCCAGCATGCATGGCATGGGCTGCTCGCCCAGCGTGCGGCAGTGGTGGGCGTGCCAGCCAGTTCGCGGGCGCCCATCGCGAGCCAGCCCCCACGTCCCTGTCCCTTCACGTAGTGCCCAGGGAGCGAGCCAGGCGGGCTGCATCGCACGGACACTGGGCATGGATGGCACGCCAAGGCAGCCCCCAGCAGGCACGGCATGGGCTGCTGGCCCAGCGTGCGGCAGCGGTGGGCGCACCAGCCAGGCCGCGGGCGCCCATCGCAAGCCAGCCCCCACGTTCCTGTCCCTCGACTAAGTTCCCAGAAAGCGAGCCAGGGGGGCCGTGTCGCATGGACCCTGGGCACTGGTGGCACGCCCCGGCAGCACCCAGCAGGCACGGCATGGGCTGCTCGCCCAGCGTGCGGCAGCGGTGGGCGCGCCAGCCAGGCCGCGGGCGCACATCGCGAGCAAGCCCCCACGTTCCTGTCCCTTGACGTAGTGCCCAGCGAGCGAGCCAGGGGGGCCGCGTCGCAAGGACCCTGGGCACAGGTGGCATGCCCAGGCAGCCCCCAGCAGGCACGGCTTGGGCTGCTCGCCCAGCGTGCGGCAGCGGTGGGCACGCCAGCCAGTCCACGGGTGCCCATTGCAAGCCAGCCCCCTCGTCCCTGCCCCTCGACTGACTGCCCAGCGTATGAGCCAGGATTGCCGCATCGTACAGACCCTGGGCACTGGTGGAATGCCCAGGCAGCCCCCAGCAGGCACGGCATGGGCTGCTCGCCCAGTGTGCGGCAGAGGTGGGGGCGCCTGCCAGGCCACGGGCGCCCATCGCGAGCCAACCCCCTCATCCCTGCCCCTCGACTGACTGCCCAGCATGCGAGCCAGGATTACCGCATCACACGGACCCTGGTCATGGGTGGCACGCCCAGGCAGCCCCCTGCAGGCACGGCATGGGCTGCTCGTCCAGCGTGCGGCAGCGGTGGGCGCACCAGCCAGGCCACTGGCGCCCATCGCGAGCCAGCCCCCTCGTCCCTGCCCCTCGACTGACTGCCCAGCATGTGAGCCAGGATTGCCGCATCACACGGACCCTGGGCATGGGTGGCACGCCCAGGCAGCCCCCAGCAGGCACGTCATGGGCTGCTCGCCCAGCGTGCGGCAGCGGTGGGCGCGCCAACCAGGCCACGGGTGCCCATCGCAAGCCAGCCCCCTCGTCCCTGCCCCTCGACTGACTGCCCAGCGTGCGAGCCAGGGGTGCCACAGCTGTCACCAGCAGGCACGGCGCCAGCCTTGCCAGGGGCACCCCACGCAAGCCAGCCACGAGCTTGCTGTGAGGCTCAGCACATGCTGTGGGCGTTGATTTCATGGGCAAGCTGGCCTTGGCCGTGGCCCCTGGCTCCGGTGGACCCTGAGGGCTGCCATGGGGTGGCTGGAGGTGCGCTGGACAGGGCAGCCAGCATGCACCAAGGGCCAGGCAGAGGCTCGGCTGCCCCAGCCTGCTGGCCGCAATGCCCAGTTGCGAAATTGTTGTGAATTGACCGTCTTTTCATCATGGAATTGGTCCCAAAATGACTCAAATAATT
>JAJFZO010000749.1:327500-345000 GCA_021397835.1 Moringa oleifera | reverse complement strand
CACCGTCGCCCCCGACAGCCCCACATCCCTTCGGGGAGGGGAGGGACCATCGCGGGGCAGATGTTGGCCACCCATCCACCTCTGGCTTGCGGTTGGCCTAAAAACCAGTCTCGAGCAATGCCGCGTCACGGCTTGGCGGTGGTAGAGAAAGCCTTGTGCTCCCTCGTGCGCGCGTCGCTTGCTCGAGGCTCATGGACCCAACGATCAATCGATCGATATGCGACCCCAGGTCAGGCGAGCAAACCAGGGGAGCCACGTTGCTTGGACTCTGGGCACGAGAGTTATGCCCAGGCAGCCCCCAGCAGGCACGGCATGGGCCAAGTGCCCAGAGTGCGGCAGCGGTGGGCGTGCCAGCGAGGCCACAGGCACCCATCGCGAGCCAGCCCCCTCGTCCCTGTCCCTCGACTAAGTGCCCAGCGAGCGAGATAGGGGAGCCACATCGCATGGACCCTGGGCATGGGAGGCATGCCCCAGCAGCCCCCAGAAGGTACGGCATGGGCCAAGTGCCCAGCGTGCAGTAGAGGTGGGCGCGCCAGCCAGGCGACGGGTGCCCTTCGCGAGCCAGCCCCCTCGTCCCTGTCCCTCGACTAAGTGCCCATCGAGCGAGCCAGGGGAGCCGCGTCGCATGGACACTGGGCACGGGAGGCATGCCCCAGCAGCCCCCAGCAGGCACGGCATGGGCCAAGTGCCCAGTGTGCGGCAGAGGTGGGCGCGCCAGCCAGGCCACAGGCGCCCATCGCAAGCCAGCCCCCTCGTCCCTGTCCCTCGACTAAGTGCCCAGCGAGCAAGCCAGGGGAGCCACATCGCATGGACTCTGGGCACGGGAGGCATGTCCAGGCAGCCCCCAGCAGGTACGGCATGGGCCAAGTGCCCAGCGTGCGCAGCGGTGGGTGTGCCAGCGAGGCCACAGGCGCCCATCGCGAGCCTGCCCCCTCGTCCCTGTCCCTCGACAAAATGCCCAGCGAGCGAGCCAGGGGAGCCGCGTCGCATGGACACTGGGCACGGGAGGCATCCCCCAGCAGCCCCCAGCAGGCACGGCATGGGCCAAGTGCCTAGTGTGCGGCAGAGGTGGGCGCGCCAGCCAGGCCACAGGCGCCCATCGCGAGCCAGCCCCCTCGTCCCTGTCCCTCGACTAAGTGCCCAGCGAGCAAGCCAGGGGAGCCATGTCGCATGGACTCTGGGCACGGGAGGCATGTCCAGGCAGCCCCCAGCAGGTACGGCATGGGCCAAGTGCCCAGCGTGCGCAGCGGTGGGCGCGCCAGCGAGGCCACAGGCGCCCATCGCGAGCCTGCCCCCTTGTCCCTGTCCCTCGACAAAGTGCCCAGCGAGCGAGGCAGGGGAGCCGCGTCGCATGGACACTGGGCACGGGAGGCATGCCCCAGCAGCCCCCAGCAGGCACGGCATGGGCCAAGTGCCCAGTGTGCGGCAGAGGTGGGCGCGCCAGCCAGGCCACAGGCGCCCATCGCGAGCCAGCCCCCTCGTCCCTGTCCCTCGACTAAGTGCCCAGCGAGCAAGCCAGGGGAGCCATGTCGCATGGACTCTGGGCACGGGAGGCATGTCCAGGCAGCCCCCAGCAGGCACGGCATGGGCCAAGTGCCCAGCGTGCGGCAGCGGTGGGAGCGCCAGCCAGGCCACGGGCGCCCAGCGCGAGCCAGCCCCCTCGTCCCTGTCCCTCGACTAAGTGCCCAGCGAGCAAGCCAGGGGAGCCATGTCGCATGGACTCTGGGCATGGGAGGCATGTCCAGGCAGCCCCCAGCAGGTACGGCATGGGCCAAGTGCCCAGCGTGCGCAGCGGTGGGCGCGCCAGCGAGGCCACAGGCGCCCATCACGAGCCTGCCCCCTCGTCCCTGTCCCTCGACAAAGTGCCCAGTGAGCGAGCCAGGGGAGCCGCGTCGCATGGACACTGGGCACGGGAGGCATGCCCCAGCAGCCCCCAGCAGGCACGGCATGGGTCAAGTGCCCAGCGTGCGGCAGAGGTGGCCGCGCCAGCCAGGCCACAGGCGCCCATCGCGAGCCAGCCCCGTCGTCCCTGTCCCTCGACTAAGTGCCCAGTGAACGATCCAGGGGAGCCGTATTGCACAGACCCTGGGCACGGTAGGCATGCCCAGGCAGCCCCCAGTATGCACGGCATTGGCCAAGTGGCAGACGTGCGGCAGCGGAGGGCGCGCCAGCCAGCCCACGGGCGCCCATCCCGAGCCAGCCTCCTCGTCCCTGTACCTCGAATAAGTGCCCAGCGAGCGAGCCAGGGGAGCCGTGTCGCACAGATCCTTGGCACGGAAGTCATGCACAGGATGTCCCCAGTATGCACGACATGGGCCAAGTGCCCAGCGTGCGGCCGCGGTGGGCGCGCCAGCCAGGCCACTGGCGCCCATCGCGAGCCAGCCCCCTCGACCCTGTCCCTTGACTAAATACCCAGCGAGCGAGCCAGGGGAGCCACATTGCATGGACCCTGGTCATGAAAGGCATGCCCAGGCAGCTTCCAGCAGGCACGGCATGGGCCAAGTGCCCAGCATGCGGCAGCGGTGGGCGCACCAGCCAAGCCAAGGGCTCCCATCGCGAGCCAGCCCCCTGGTTCCTGTCCCTCGACTAAGTGCCCAGCGAGCGAGCCAGGGGAGCCGCGTCGCATGGACCCTGGGCATGGGAGGCATGCCCCGGCAGCCCCCAGCAGGCACGGCATGGGCCAAGTGCCCAGCACGCGGTAGAGTTGAGCGCGCCAGCCAGGCGACGAGCGCCCATCTCGAGCCAGTCCCCTCGTCCCTGTCCCTCGACTAAGTGCCCAGCGAACGAGCCCAGGGAGCCGCGTCGCACAGACCCTGGGCACTGGAGGCATGCCCAGGCAGCCCCCAGTATGCACGGCATTGGCCAAATGTCAGACATGCGGCAGCCGTGGGCGTGCCAGCCAGGCCACGGGCGCCCATCGCGAGCCAGCCCCCTCGACCCTGTCCCTCGACTAAGTACACAAAGAGCGACCCAGGGGAGCCACATCGCATGGACCCTGGGCATGAGAGGGATGCCCAGGCAGCCCTTCAGAAGGTACAGCATGGGCCAAGTGCCCAGCATGCGGCAGCGGTGGGCGTACCAGCCAAGCCACGGGCCCCCATCGCGAGCCAGCCCCCTGGTCCCTGTCCCTCGACTAAGTGCCCAGTGAGCGAGACAGGGGAGCCGCGTCGCATGGACCCTGGGCACAGGAGGCATGCCCCAGCAGCCCCCAGCAGGCATGGCATGGGCCAAGTGCCCAGCGTGCGGCAGCGGTAGGCGCACCAGCCAGGTGGCGGGCGCCCATCGCGAGCCAGCCCCCACGTCCCTGTCCCTCGACGTAGTGCCCAGCGAGCGAGCCCGGGGGCCGCGACGCAAGGACCCTGGGCATGGGAGGCATGCCCCGGAAGCCCCCAGTAGGCATGGCATGGGCCAATTGCCCAGCGTGCAGCAGAGGTAGGCGCACCAGCCAGGCCGCGGGCTCCCATCGCGAGCCAGCCCCCACGTCCCTGTCCCTCGACTAAGCGCTCAGCGAGTGGGCCAGGGAGACTGTGTTGCACGGACCCTGGGCATGGGTGGCACGCCCAGGAAGCCCCCAGCAGGCACGGCATGGGCTACTCGGCCAGTGTGCGGCAGCGGTGGTCGCGCCAGCCAGGCTGCGGGCTCCCATCGCGAGCCAGCCCCCACGTCCCTGTCCCTCGACGTAGTGCCCAGAGAGCGAGCCAGGGGGGCCATGTCGCTTCGCGAGCCAGCCCCCTCGTGCCTCCCCCTCGACTGACTGCCCAGCGTGAGAGCCAGGGATGCCATGTCGCATGGATCCTTGGCATGGGTGGCACACCCAGGCAGCCCCCAGCAGGCACGGCATGGGCTGCTCGCCCAACATGAGGCAGCGGTGGACGCGCCAGCCAGGCCGTGGGCGCCCATCGCGAGCCAGGCCTCTTGTTCCTGTCCCTTGGCTAAGTGCCCAGCAAGCGAGCTAGGGGGCCCATGTCGCACGGACCCTGGGCAAGGGTGGCATGCCCAGGCGGCCCCCAGCAGGCACGGCATGGGCTGCTTGCCCAGCGTGCGGCAGCGGTGGGCGCGCCAGCCAGGCGGCGGGCGCCCATCGTGAGCCAGCCCCCACGTCCCAGTCCCTTGACGTAGTGCCCAGTGAGCGAGCCAGGGGGGCCGCACTGCATGGACCCTAGGTACGGGTGGCATGCCCAGGCAGCCCCCAGCAGGCACGGCTTGGGCTGCTCGCCCAGCGTGCGGCAGCGGTGGACGCGCCAGCCAGGCCGCGGGCGCCCATCGCGAGCCAGCCCCCTCGTCCTGCCACTCGACTGTCTGCCCAGCCAGATAGCCAGGGGTGCCACGTTGCATGGACCCTGGGCACGGGTGGCACGCCCAGGCAGCCGACAGCAGGCACGGCATGGGCTGCTCGCCCAGCGTGCGGCAGCGGTGGGCGCGCCAGCCAGGCCGCGGGCGCCCATCGCAAGCCAGCCCCCACATCCCTGTCCCTCGACGTAGTGCACAGAGAGCGAGCCAGGGGGGCCAGATCGCGCGGACCCTGGGAACGGGTGGCACGCCCTGGCAGCCCCCAGCAGGCACGGCATGGGCTGCTCGCCCAGTGTGCGGCAGCGGAGGACGTGCCAGCCAGGCCGCGGGTGCCCATCGCGAGCCAGCCTCTTCGTGCCGGTCCCTCGACATAGTGCCCAACGAGCGAGCCAGGGGGGCCGCATCGCATGGATCCTGGAGAGCTGCGTCGCATGGACCCTGGGCATGGGAGGCATGCTCCAGAAGCCCCAAGCAGGCAGGGCATTGGCGAAGTGCCAAGCGTGCCGTAGAAGTGGGCGCGCCAGCCAGGCGACGGGCGCCCTTCGCGAGCCAGCCCCCTCGTCCCTGTCCCTCGACTAAGTGCCCAGCGAACGAGCCAGGAGAGCCGCGTAACACGGATCCTGGGCACAGAAGTCAAGCCCAGGAATGCCCCAGCAGGCACGGCATGGGCCAAGTGCCCAGCGTGTGGCAGAGGTGGGCGCGCCAGCCAGGCCACAGCCGCCCATCGCGAGCCAGCCCCCTTGTCCCTGTCCCTCGACTAAGTGCCCAGCGAGCGAACTAGGGGGGCCACGTCGCACAGACCCTGGGCATGGGTGGCACGCCCAGGCGGCCCCCAGCAGGCACGGCATGGGCTGCTTGCCCAGCGTGCGGCAGCGGTGGGCACGCCAGCCAGCCGGCGGGCGCCCATCGTGAGCCAGCCCCCACGTCCCAGTCCCTCGACGTAGTGCCCAGCGAGCGAGCCAGGGGGGCCGCATCGCACAGACCCTAGGTACGGGTGGCATGTCCAGCCAGCCCCCAGCAGGCACGGGATAGGCTGCTCGCCCAGCGTGCGGCAGCGCTTGACGCGCCAGCAGGGCCGCGGGCACCCATCGCGAGCCAGCCCCCACGTCTCTGTCCCTTGACTAAGTATCCAGCGAGCGAGCCAGGGGGGCCGCGTCGCATGGACCCTGGGCAAGGGTGGCATGCCCAGGCGGCCCCCAGCAGGCATGGTATGGACTGCTCGCCCAGCGTGCGGCAGCTGTTGGCGCGCCAGCCAGGCCGCGGGTGCCCATCGCGAGCCAGCCCCCACGTCCCTGTGCCTCGATGTAGTGCCCAGAGAGTGAGCCAGGGGGGCCATGTCACACGGACCCTGGGAACTGGTGCCACGCCCAGGCAGCCTCCAGCAGGCACAGCATGGGCTGCTTGCCCAGTGTGCGGCAGGGGTGGACGCGCCAGCAAGGCCGCGGGCGCCCATCGCGAGCCTGCCCCCTCTTGCCTGTCCCTTGACGTTGTGTCCAGTGAGCGAGCCAGGGGGGCCGCATCACACGGACCCTAGGCATGGGTGGCACGCCCAGGGAGCTCCCAGCAGGTACGGCATAGGCTACTCGCCCAGCGTGCGGCAGCGGTGGATGCGCCAGCCAGGCCGCGGGCGCCAATCGCGAGCCAGCCCCCACGTCCCTGTCCCTGGACTAAGTATCCAGCGAGCGAGCCAGGGGGGCCGCGTCGCACGGACCCTGGGCACAGGTGGCACCCCCAGACGGCCCCCAGCAGGCACGGCATGGGCTACTCACCCATCGTGCTGCAGCGGCGGACGCGCCAGCCAGGCCGCGGACGCCCATCGCGAGCCAGCTCCCACGTCCCTGTCCCTCGACTAAGTGCTCAGTGAGTGAGCCAGGGAGACTGCGTCGCATGGACCCTGGGCATGGGTGGCACACCCAGGCAGCCCCCAGCAGGCATGGCATGGGCTACTCGCCCAGCATGCAGCAGCAGTGGACGCGCCAGCAAGGCCGCGGGTGCCCATCGCTAGCCAGCTCCCGCGTCCCTGCCCCTCGACTGTCTGCTCAGCGAGCAAGCCAGGGGTGCAACGTCGCACGGACCCTGGGCAAGGGTGGCACACCCAGGAAGCCAGCAGCAGGCACGGCTTGGGCTGCTCGCCCAGCGTGCGGCAGCGGTGGACGCGCCAGCCAGGCCATGGGCTCCCATTGCGAGCCAGCCCCCTCGTCTCTGCCCCTTGACTGTCTGCTCAGCGAGTGAGCCAGGGGTGCCGCGTCGCACGGACCCTGGGCATGGGTCGCATGCCCAGGCAGCTGAGAGCAGGCACGGCATGGGCTGCTCGCCCAGCGTGCGGCAGCGGTGGGCGCGCCAGCCAGGCCGTGGGCGACCATCGCGAGCCAGCCAGGCCGCGGGCGCCCATCACGAGCCAGCCCCCACGTCCCTGTCCCTCGACATAGTGCCCAGAGAGCGAGCCAGGGGGGACACATCGCACGGACCCTGGGAACGGGTGGCACGCCCAGGCAGCCCCCAGCAGGCATGGCATGGGCTGCTCGCCCAGGGTGCCGCAGCGGTGGACGCGCCAGCAAGGCCGCTGGCGCCCATCGCGAGCCAGCTCCCGCGTCCTTGCCCCTCGACTGTCTGCTCAGCGAGCGAGCCGGGGGTGCCGCGTCGCACGGACCCTGGGCATGGGTGGAATGCCCAGGCAGCTGACAGCAGGCACGGCATGGGCTGCTCGCCCAGCGTGCGGCAGCGGTGGGCGCGCCAGCCAGGCTGCGGGCGCCCATCGCGTGCCAGCCCCCACGTCCCTGTCCCTCGACGTAGTGCCCAGCGAGCGAGCAAGGGGGGCCGCATCGCACGGATCCTGGGCATGGGTGGGACTCCCAGGCAACCCCCAGCAGGCACGGCATGGGCTGCTCACCCAGTTTGCGGCAGCGGCGGACGCTCCAGCCAGGCTTCGGGCGCCCATCGCGAGGCAGCGCCCTCGTCCCTGCCCCTCGACCGACTGCCCAGCGTGCAAGCCAGGGGAGCCACGTCGCATGGACCCTCAGCACAGGAGGCATGCCCCAGAAGCCCCCAGCAGGCACGGCATGGGCTGGGCCAAGTGCCAAGTGTGCAGTAGAGGTGGGCGAGCCAGCCAGGCGACGGGCGCCCTTCGGGAGCCAGCCCACTCGTCCCTGTCCCTCGACTAAGTGCCCAGTGAATGAGCCAGGGGAGCCGTGTCGCACAGACCCTGGGCAAAGAAGTCAAGCCCAGGCAGCCCCCAGCAGGCACGGCATGGGCCAAGTGCCCAGCATGCGGCAGAGGTGGGCGCGCCAGCCAGGCCACAGGCGCCCATCGCGAGCCAGCCCCCTCGTCCCTGTCCCTCGATTAAGTGCCCTGCAAGCGAGCCAGGGGAGCCGCGTCACATGGACCCTGGGCACGGGTGGCACATCCAGGCGGCCCCCAGCAGGCACGGCATGGGCTGCTCGCCCAGCGTGCGGCAGCGGTGGAAGCGCCAGCCAGGCCGTGGGCACCAATCGTGAGCCAGCCCACTCGTCCCTGTCCCTCGATGTAGAGCCCAGAGAGCGAGCCAGGGGGGCCACGTTGCATGGACCCTGGGAACGGGTGGCACGCCCAGTTGGCCAACAGCAGGCATGGCATGGGCTGCTCGCCCAGTGGGCGGCAGCGGTGGATGCGCCAGCTGGGCCGCGGGCGCCCATCGCGAGCGAGCTCCCTCGTCCCTAACCCTCGACTGTCTGCCCAGCAAGCGAGCCAGGGGTGCCGCGTAGCACGGACCCTGGGCATGGGTAGATGCCCAGGAAGCCGACAGCAGGCATGTCTCGGGCTGCTCACCCAGCATGTGGCAGCGGTGGGTGCGCCAGCCAGGCCGCAGGCGACCATCGCGAGCAAGCCAGGCCGCGGGCGCCCATCACGAGCCAGCCCCCACGTCCCTGTCCCTCAACGTAGTGCCCAGAGAGCGAGCCAGGGGGGACATGTAGCACGGACCCTGGGAACGGGTGGCACGCCCAGGCAGCCCCCAGCAGCCACGGCATGGGCCAAGTGCCCAGCGGGCGGCAGAGGTGGGCGCGCCAGCGAAGCCACGGGCGCCCATCGCAAGCCAGCCCCCTCATCCCTGTCCCTCGACTAAGTGCCCAGCGACCAAGCCAGGGGAGCTGCGTCGCAAGGGCCCTGGGCATGAGAAGCATGCCCCAGCAGCCCCCAGAAGGTACGGCATGGGCCAAGTGCCCAGCGTGCAGTAGAGGTGGGCGTGCCAGCCAGGTGACGGGCGCCCTTCGCGAGCCAGCCCCCTCGTCCCTGTCCCTCAACTAAGTGCCCAGCGAAGGAGCCAAGGGAGCCACATGGCACAGACCTTAGGCACAGAAGGCAAGCCCAGGCAGCCCCCAGCAGGCACGGCATGGGCCAAGTGCCCAGCGTGTGGCAGCGGTGGGTGCGCCAGCGAGGCCACAGGCGCCCATCGCGAGCCAGCCCCCTCGTCCCTGTCCCTCGGCTAAGTGCCCAGTGAGCGAGCCAGGGGAGCCATGTCGCACAGACACTGGGCACGGGAGGCATGCCCCAGCAGCCCCCAGCAGGCATGGCATGGGCCAAGTGCCCAGCGTGTGGCAGAGGTGGGCGCGCCAGCCAGGCCACAGGCGCCCATTGCGAGCCAGCCCCGTCGTCCCTGTCCCTCGTCTAAGTGCCCAGCGAGCAAGTAAGGGGAGCCACATCGCATGGAATCTGGGCACAGGAGGCATGCCCAGGAAGACCCGAGCAGGCACGGCATGGGCCAAGTGCACAGCGTGCAGCAGAGGTGGGCGCGCCAGCCAGGCCACAGGCGCCCATCGCGAGCCAGCCCCCTCGTCCCTGTCCCTCGACTAAGTGCCCAGCGAGCAAGCCAGAGGAGCTACGTTGCACAGACTCTGGGCATGGGAAGCTTGCCCAGGCAGCCCCCAGCAGGTATGGCATGGGCCAAGTGCCCAGCGTGCGCAGCGGCGGGCGCGCCAGCGAGGCCACAGGCGCCCATCGCGAGGCAGCCCCCTCGTCCCTGTCCCTCGACTAAGTGCCCAGCAAGCGAGCCAGGGGAGCCGCGTCGCATGGACACTGGGCACGGGAGGCATGCCCCAGCAGCCCCCAGCAGGCATGGCATGGGCCAAGTGCCCAGCGTGTGGCAGAGGTGGGCGTGCCAGCCAGGCCACAGGCGCCCATCGCGACCCAGCCCCCTCGTCCCTGTCCCTCGACTAAGTGCCCAGCGAGCAAGCCAGGGGAGCCACGTCACATGGACACTGGACACGGGAGGCATACCCAGGCAGCCCCGAGGAGGCACGGCATGGGCCAAGTGCCCAGCGTGCGGCAGAGGTGTGCGCGCCAGCCAGGCCACAGGCGCCCATCGCGAGCCAGCCCCCTCATCCCTGTCCCTCGACTAAGTGCCCAGTGAGCAAGCCAGGGGAGCCATGTCACACAGACTCTGGGCACGGGAGGTTTGCCCAGGCAGCCCCCAGCAGGTACGGCATGGGCCAAGTGCCCAGCGTGCGCAGCGGCGGGCGCGCCAGCGAGGCCACAGGCGCCCATCGCGAGCCAGCCCCCTCGTCCCTGTCCCTCGACTAAGTGCCCAGCGAGCGAGCCAAGGGAGCCGCATTGCACAGACCCTTGGCACTAGAGGCATGCCCAGGCAGCCCCCAGTATGCACGGCATGGGCCAAATGCCCAGTGTGCGGCAGCAGTGGGTGCACCAGCCAGGCCACAGGCGCCCATCGCGAGCCAGCCCCCTCGTCCCTGTCCCTCGGCTAAGTGCCCAGCGAGCGAGCCAGGGGAGCCGTGTCGCACAGACACTGGGTACGGGAGGCATGCACCAGCAGCCCCCAGCAGGCATGGCATGGGCCAAGTGCCCAGCGTGTGGCAGAGGTGGGCGCACCAGCCAGGCCACAGGCGCCCATTGCGAGCCAGCCCCCTCGTCCCTGTCCCTCGGCTAAGTGCCCAGCGAGCAAGTAAGGGGAGCCACATCTCATGGAATCTGGGCACAGCAGGCATGCCCAGGAAGACCCGAGCAGGCACGGTATGGGCCAAGTGCACAGCGTGCGGCAGAGGCTGGCGCGCCAGCCAGGCCACAGGCGCCAATCGCGAGCCAGCCCCCTCGTCCCTGTCCCTCGACTAAGTGCCCAGCGAGCAAGCCAGGGGAGCCAAGTTGCACAGACTCTGTGCACGGGAAGCTTGCCCAGGCAGCCCCCAGCGTGCGCAGCGGCGGGCGCGCCAGCGAGGCCACAGGCGCCCATCGCGAGGCAGCCCCCTCGTCCCTGTCCCTCGACTAAGTGCCCAGCGAGCGAGCCAGGGGAGCCGCGTCGCACGGACACTGGGCACGGGAGGCATGCCCCAGCAGCCCCCAGCAGGCATGGCATGGGCCAAGTGCCCAACGTGCAGCAAAGGTGGGCAGCGAGGCCACAGCCGCCCATTGCGAGCCAGCCCCCTCGTCCCTGTCCCTCGACTTAGTGCCCAGCGAGCGAGCCAGGGGGGCCACATCGCATGGACCCTGGGCATGGGTGGAATGCCCAGGCAGCCCCCAGCAGGAACGGCATGGGCTGCTCACCCAGCGTACGGCAGCGGTGGGCGCGCCAGCCAAGCCGCAGGCGCCCATCGCGAGCAAGCCCCCACGTCCCTGTCCCTCGACCTAGTTCCCAGCGAGTGAGCCAGGGGGGCCACGACGCAAGGATCCTGGGAACGGGAGGCATGCCCCAGAAGCCCCCAGCAGGCACGGCATGGGCCAAGTGCCCAGCGTGCGGCTGCGGTAGGCGCACCAGCCAAGCCACGGGCTCCCGTCGCGAGCCAGCCCCCTGGTTCCTGTCCCTCGACTAAGTGCCCAGCCAGCGAGCCAGGGGAGCCGCGTTGCATGGACCCTGGGCATGGGAGGCATGCCACGGAAGCCCCCCGCAGGCACGGCATGGGCCAAGTTCCCAGCGTGCGGCAGCAGTGGGCGCGCCAGCCAGGCCACAGGCGCCCATCTTGAGCCAGCCCCCTCGTCCCTGTCCCTCGACTAAGTGCTCAGCGAGCGAGCCAGGGGAGCCGCGTCGCACGGACCCTGGGAACAGGAGGCATGCCCCAGCAACCCCCAGCAGGCACGGCATGGGCCAAGTGCCCAGTGTGCGGTAGAGGTGAGCGCGCCAGCCAGGTGACGGGTGCCCTTCGCGAGCCAACCCCCTTGTCCCTGTCCTTCGACTAAGTTCCCAGCGAACGAGCTAGGGGAGCCGCGTCGCAAAGACCCTGGGCATGGGAGGCTTGCCCAGGCAGCCCCTAGTATGCACGGCATTGGCCAAGTGGCATACGTGTGGAAGTGGTGGCCGTGCCAGCCAGGCCACGGGCGCCCATCGCAAGCCAGCCTCCTCGTCCGTGTCCCTCGACTAAGTTCCCAGCGAGCGAGCCAGGGGAGCCGTGTCGAACAGATCCTGGGCATGGGAGGCATGCACAGGAAGCCCCCAGTATGCACAGCATGGGCCGAGTGCCCAGCGTGCGGCAGCGGTGGGCGCGCCAGCCAGGCCACGGGCGCCAATCGCGAGCCAGCCCCCTCGACCCTGTCCCTCGACCAAGTACCCAGCGAGCGAGCCAGGGGATCCACATTGCATGGACCCTGGGCATAAGAGGCTGGCCCAGGCAGCCTCCATCAGGCACGGCATGGGCCAAGTGCCCAGCATGCGGCACCGGTGGGCGCACCAGCCAAGCCACGGGCTCCCATCGCGAGCCAGCCCCCTGGTCCCTGTCCCTCGACTAAGTCCCAAGCGAGCGAGCCAGGGGAGCCGCGTCGCACGGACCCTGTGCACAGGAGGCATGCCCCGGCAGCCCCCGGCAGGCACGGCATGGGCCAAGTGCCCAGCTTGCGGCAGCGGTAGGCGCACCAGCCAGGCCACGGGCTCCAATCGCGAGCCATCCCCCTCGTCCCTGTCCCTCGAGTTAGTGCCAAGCGAGTGAGCCAGGGGGGCCGCATTGCATGGACCCTGGGCACGGGTGGCATGCCTAGGCAGCCCCCAGCAGGCACAGAATGGGCTGCTCACCCAGCGTGCGGCAGCGGAGGGTGAGCCAGCCAGAACGCGGGCGCCCATTGCTAGCCAACCCCCACGTCCCTGTCCCTCGACTAAGTGCTCAGTGAGTGAGCCAGGGAGGCTACGTCGCACGGACCCTGGGCACGGGTGGCAAGCCCAGGAAGCCCCCAGCAGGCATGGCATGGGCTACTCGCCCAGCATGCGGCAGCGGTGGTCATGCCAGCGAGGCCGCGGGCTCCCATCGCGAGCCAGCCCCCACGTCCCTGTCCCTCGACGTAGTGCCCAGAGAGCGAGCCAGGGGGGCCATGTCGCACGGACTCTGGGAACAGGTGGCATGTCCAGGCCAGCCCCAGCAGGCACGGCATGGGCAGCTCGCCCAGCGGGCGGCAGCGGTGGACGCGCCAGCCAGGCCGCGGGCGCCCATCGCGAGCCAGCCCCCTAGTCCCTGCCCCTCGACTGACTGGCCAGCGTGCGAGCCAGGGGTGCCGCGTCGCATGGACCCTTGGCACGGGTGGCATGCCCAGTAAGCCCCCAGCAGGCATGGCATGGGCTGCTCGCCCAGCGTGCGGCAGCGGTGGATGCGCCAGCCAGGCCGCGGGTGCCCATCGCGAGCCAGCCCCCTCGTCCCTGTCCCTCGACTAAGTGCCCAGCGAGTGAGCCTGGGGGGCCGCATCGCACGGACCCTGGGCATGGGTGGCACACCAAGGGAGCCATGGGTGGCACGCCCAGGGTGCCCCCAGCAGTCACGGCATGGGCTGCTCGCCCAGCGTGCGGCAGCGGTGGATGTGCCAGCCAGGCCGCGGGCGCCCACCGCAAGCCAGCCCCCTCGTCCCAGTCCCTCGACGTAGTGCCCAGCGAGCGAGCCAAGGGGGCCGCCTCGCACGGATCCTGGGCGTGGGTGGGACTCCCAGGCAGCCCCCAGCAGGCAGCCCCCACGAACGAGCCAAGCGAGCTGCATTGCACAGACCCTGGGCACGGGAGGCATGCCCAGGCAGCCCCCAGCAGGCACGGCATGGTCCAAGTGCCCAACGTGCAGCAAAGGTGGGCGCGCCAGCGAGGCCACAGCCGCCCATCGCGAGCCAGCCCCCTCGTCCCTGTCCCTCGACTAAGTGCCCAGTGAGTGATACAGGGGAGCCATGTTGCATGGACTCTGGGCATGGGAGGCATGCCCAGGCAGCCCCCAGCAGGCACGGCATGGGCCAAGTGCCCAGCGTGGGGCAAAGGTGGGCGCGCCAGCGAGGCCACGGGCGCCCATCATGAGCCAGCCCCCTCGTCCCTGTGCCTCGACTTAGTGCCCAGCGAGAGAGCCAGGGGAGACATGTCGCAAGGACTCATGGCACGGGAGGCATGCCCCGGCAGCCCCCAGCCGGCACGGTATGGGCCAAGTGCCCAGCGTGTCGTAGAGGTGGGCGCACCAGCCAGGCGACGGGAGCCCTTCGCGAGCCAGCCCCCACGTCCCTGTCCCTCGACTAAGTGCCCAGCGAACAAGCCAAGGGAGCAGCGTCTCACAGACCCTTGGCATGGGAGGCATGCCCAGGCAGCCCCCAGTATGCACGGCATCAGCCAAGTGCCCAGCGTGCGGTAGAGGTGGGCGCGCCAGCCAGGCGACGGGCGCCCTTCGCGAGCCAGCCCCCTCGTCCCTGTCCCTCGACTAAGTGCCCAGCGAATGAGCCAGGGGAGCCACATGGCACAGACCTTAGGCACAGAAGGCAAGCCCAGGCAGCCCCCAGCAGGCACGGCATGGGCCAAGTGCCCAGCGTGTGGCAGCGGTGGGTGCGCCAGCGAGGCCACAGGCGCCCATCGCGAGCCAGCCCCCTCGTCCCTGTCCCTCGACTAAGTGCCCAGCGAGCGAGCCAGGGGAGCCGCATCGCATGGACCCGGGGCATGGGAGGCATGCCCCAGCAGCCCCCAGAAGGCACGGCATTGGCCAAGTGCCCAGCGTGCAGTAGAGGTAGGCGCGCCAGCCATGCGACTGGTGCCCTTCGCGAGCCAGCCCCCTCGTCCCTGTCCCTCGACTAAGTGCCCAGTGAACAAGCCAGGGGAGCCGCATCGCACAGACCCTGGGAACAAGAGGCATGCCCAGAAAGTTCCCAATATGCACGGCATTGGCCAAGTGCCCAACGTGCGGCAGCGGTGGGCGCGCCAGCCAGGCCACGGGCGCCCATCGCGAGCCAGCCCCGTCTTCCCTGTCCCTCAACTAAGTGCCCAGCGAGCGAGCCAGGGGAGCCGTGTTGCATTGACCCTGGGCAAAGGAGGCATGCCCCAGCAGCCCCCAGCAGGCACGGCATGGGCCAAGTGCCCAGCGTGCAGTAGAGGCGGGCGCGCAAGCCAGGCGACGGGCGCCCTTCGCGAGCCAGCCCCCTCGTCTCTATCCCTCGACTAAGTGCCCAGCGAGCGAGCCCGGGGAGCCGCATTGCATGGAACATGGGCATGGGAGGCATGCCCCAGCAGGCCCCAGAATGCATGGCATGGGCCAAGTGCCCAGCGTGCGGTAGAGGTGGGCGCGCCAGCCAGGCGACGGGCTCCCTTCGCGAGCCAGCCCCCTCGTCCCTGTCCCTTGACTAAGTGCCCAGCGAACATGCCAGGGGAGCCGTGTCGCACAGACCCTGGGAATGGGAGGCGTGCCCAGGCAGCCCCCAATATGCAGGGCATGGGTCAAGTGCCCAACGTGCGGCAGCGGTGGGCGCGCCAGCCAAGCCGCGGGCGCCCATCGCGAGCAAGGCCCCAAGTCCCCGTCCCTCAACTAAGTGCCCAGCGAGCGAGCCAGGGGGGCCGCGTCGCATGGACCTGGGTATGGGTGGCACCCCCAAGCAGCCCCCAGCAGGCAGGGCATGGGCTGCTCACCCAGCATGCAGCAGCGGTTGGGGCGCCAGCCAGGCCGCGGTCACCCATCGCAAGCCAGCCCCCACGTCCCTGTCACTCGACTAACTGCCCAGCGAGCGAGCCAGGGGGGCCGCGTCGCACAGACCCTGGGCATAGGTGGCATGCCCAGGCAGCCCCCAGCAGGCACGGCATGGGCTGCTCGCCCAGCGTGCGGCAGCGGTGGGCGCGCCAGCCAGGCCGCGGGCGCTTATCGCGAGCCAGCCCTCACGTCCCTGTCCCCCGACGTAGTGCCCAGCGAGTGAGCTAGGGGGGCTGCGTCGAACGGACCCCGGGCATGGGTGGCATGCCCAGGCAGCTCCCAGCAGGCACGGCATGGGCTGCTCGCCCTGCGTGCGGCAGCGGTGGGCGCGCCAGCCAGACCGCAGGTGCCCATCGCGAGCCAGCCCCCTCGTCCCTGCCCCTCGATTGACTGCCCACCGTGCGTGCCAGGGGTTCCGCATCCCATGGAACCTGGGCATGGGAGGCACGCCTAGGCAGCCCCCAGCAGGCACGGCATGGGTTGCTCGCCCAGCGTGCGGCAGCGGTGGGCGCGCCAGCCAGGCCGCGGGCGCCCATCGCGAGCTAGCCCCCTCGTCCCTGCCCCTCGACTGACAGCTTTGCGTGCGAGCCAGGGGTTCCACGTCACACGGACCCTGGGCATGGGAGGCATGCCTAGGATGCCCCCAGCAAGCATGGCATGGGCTGCTCGCCCAGCGTGCGGCAGCGGTTGGCACGCCAGCCAGGCCGCGGGTACCCATCGCGAGCCAGCCCCCTCGTCCCTGCCCCTCGACTGACTGCCCAGAGTGCGAGCCAGGGGTGCCATGTCGCACGGACCCTTGGCATGGGTGGCACGCCCAGGCAGCCCCCAGATGGCATGGCTTGGGCTGCTCGCCAAGAGTGAGGCAGCGGTGGGTGCGCCAGCCAGGCCCTGGGCACCCATCGCCAGCCAGTCCCCACGTCCCTGTCCCTAGACTATGTGCCCATCTAGCGAGCCAGGGGGGCCATGTTGCACGGACCCTGGGCACAGGTGGCATGCCCAGGCAACCCCCAGCAGGCATGGCATGGGCTGCTCACCCAGCATGCGGCAGCGGTGGGCGCGCCAGCCAGGCCACGGGCGCCCATCGCCAGCCAGTCCTCACGTCCCTGCCCCTCGACGTAATGCCCAGCGAGCGAGCTAGGGGGGCTGCGTCGCATGGACCCTGGGCACGGGTGGCACACCCAGGTAGCGCCCAGCAGGCACGGCATGGGCTGCTCGCCCTGCGTGCGGCAGCGGTGGGCGCGCCAACCAGGCCGCGGGCGCCCATCGCGAGCTAGCCCCCTCGTCCCTGCCCCTCGACTGACTGCCCAGCGTGCGAGCCTGGGGTTCTGCATCCCATGGACCCTGGGCATGGGAGGCACGCCCAGGAGGCCCCGAGAAGGCATGGCATGGGCTGCTCGCCCAGCGTGCTGCAGCGGTGGGCGCGCCAGCCAGGCCACGGGCGCCCATGGTGAGCCAGCCCCCTCGTGCCAGCCCCTCGACTGACTGCCCAGCGTGCGAGCCAGGGGTGCCACATCGCATGGACCCTGGGCACAGGTGGCACACCCAGGCAGCCCCCAGCAGGCACGGCATGGGCTGCTCGCCCAGCGTGCGACAGCGGTAGGCGTGCCAGCCAGGCCACGGGCGCCCATCGCGAGCCAGCACCCTCGTCCCTGCCCCTCGACTGACTGCCCAGCATGCGAGCCAGGGGTGCCACAGCAGTTGCCAAAAGGCACAGCGCCAGCCTTGCCAGGGGTGCCCCACGCGAGCCAGCCTCGAGCACGCTGTGAGGCTCAGCACATGCTGTGGGCGTTGATTTCATGGGCAAGTTGGCCTTGGCCGTGGCCACTGGCTCTTGTGGACCCTGAGGGCGGACTTGGGGTGGCTGGAGGTGCACTGGACAGGACAGTGAGCATGCACCATGGGCCAGGTAGAGGCACAGCTGCCCCAGCCGGCTGGCCACAATGCCCTGTTGCAAAATTGTTGTGAATTGACCATCTTTTCATCATGGAATTGGTCCCAAAATGACTCAAATAATTCATGTAATTCATGAGGAGTCTGCCCCTGATGTTTGGGATCATTTCAACTCACAGGCTATTTTTGATGATTTGTTCAATTTTCAGCTGTAGAAAATTCATTAAAAACAATTTAGTGCCTAGAAAATTTTGAAATTTTTTCTGGTGGTAGATATGATTATTCTCCATTTATGTGCAAAATTTCAGCTCAAAATTCCAAGTAAATAATTTTTTAGACCAATTATGACGGCTCTGACATATTGATGTTTCCTCCTGCCGGGAGTGAAATTTCATTTAAGACTCTTTAGGGGGGAGGTGGTCACCTAGCTTGCTGGGTGCCAACAG
>JAJFZO010000749.1:282500-322500 GCA_021397835.1 Moringa oleifera | reverse complement strand
CCTCAACGACAGACAGGGGCCCAAGTCCCCTGGAAAGGGGCACCGGAGAGGGTGAGAGCCCCGTCTTGCCGAGGCCCTGTCGCATCATGAGGCACTGTCGACGAGTTGGGTTGTTTGGGAATGCAGCCCCAATAGGGCGGTAAATTCCCTCCAAGGCTAAATACGGGCGAGACATCGATAGCGAACAAGTACCGCGAGGGAAAGATGAAAAGGACATTGAAAAGAGAGTCAAAGAGTGCTTGAAATTGTCGGGAGGGAAGCGGATGAGGGTCAGCGATGCACCTCAGTCGGATGTGGAACGGCCATCGTGGAGACGTCATCGTCGAGATCGTGGTTGGCAGCGCGCGCCATCGCGGCGGTGCTTCAGCACCTACGCGCTCCCGGCATTGGCCAGTGGGCTCCCCATTCGACCCGTCTTGAAACATAAACCAAGGAGTCTGACATGCGTGCGAGTCAACGGGTGAGTAAACCCGTAAGGCGCAAGGAAACTGATTGGCGGGATCCCTCGCGGGTGCACCGCTGACCGACCTCGATCTTTTGAGAAGGGTTCGAGTGCGAGCATGCCTGTCGGGACCCGAAAGATGGTGAACTATGCCTGAGCGGGATGAAGCCAGAGGAAACTCTGGTGGAGGCCCGCAGCAATACTGACGTGCAAATCGTTCGTCTGACTTGGGTATAGGGGTAAAAGACTAATCGAACCGTCTAGTAGCTGGTTCCCTCCGAAGTTTCCCTCAGGATAGCTGGAGCTCAGATGCGAGTTCTATAAGGTAAAGCCAATGATTAAAGGCATCGAGGGCGCAATGCCCTCGACCTATTCTCAAACTTTAAATAGGTAGTACGGGGCGGCTGCTTCGTTGAGCCGTCCCATGGAATTGAGAGCTCCAAGTGGGTCATTTTTGGTAAGCAGAACTGGTGATGCGGGATGAACCGGAAGCCGGGTTACGGTGCCCAACTATGCGCTAACCTAGAACCCACAAAGGGTGTTGGTCGATTAAGACAGCAGGACGGTGGTCATGGAAGTTGAAATCCGCTAAGGAGTGTGTAACAACTCACCTGTCGAATCAACTACCCCCGAAAATGGATGGCACTGAAGCGCGTGACCTATACCCGGCCGTTGGGGCAAGGGCCAAGCCCCAATGAGTAGGAGGGCGCGGTGGTCGCTGCAAAACCCAGGGCACGAGCCTGGGCGGAGCGGCCATTGATGCAGATCTTGGTGGTAGTAGCAAATATTCAAATGAGAACGGCACTTGCACATGGGTTAGTCGATCCTAAGAGACGGGGGAAGCCCGTTGGATAGCACCTCGGCGGGAGCTTCGAAAGGGGATCCGGTTAAAATTTCAGAACCGGGACGTGGCGGCTGACGGTAACGTTAGGGAGTCCGGAGACGTCGACGAGGGCCTCGAAAAGAGTTATCTTTTTTGTTTAACAGCCTGCCCACCCTAGAAATGGCTCAGCTGGAGGTAGGGTCCAGCGGTTGGAAGAGAACCGCACGTCGTGTGGTGTCCGGTTCACCCCTAGCGGCCCTTGAAAATCCGGAGGACCGAGTGCCTCCCACGCCTGGTCGTAGTAATAACCGCATAAGGTCTCCAAGGTGAACAGCCTCCGGTCGATGGAACAATGTAGGCAAGGGAAGTCGACAAAATGGATCCGTAACCTCGGGAAAAGGATTGGCTCTTAGGGCTAGGCACGGGGGTCCCAGTCCCAAACCCGTCGGCTGTCGGTGGACTGCTCAAGCTGCTCCCGCGGTGAGAGCGGGTCACCGCGTGCCGATCGGGGGATGGACTGGGAACGGTTCCTTCGGGGGCCTTCCTCGGGCATCGAACAGCCAACTCAGAACTAGTACGGACAAGGGGAATCCGACTGTTTAATTAAAACAAAGCATTGCGATGGTCCCTGCGGATGCTCACGCAATGTGATTTCTACCTAGTGCTCTAAATGTCAAAGTGAAGAAATTCAACCAAGCGCGGGTAAATGGCGAGAGTAACTATGACTCTCTTAAGGTAGCCAAATGGCTTGGTGGCACGCTGAAGACATGGGATGCTCATCGGGGCCCCAGCCCAAGTGATGCCGTGGGAAGCATCACAAGCAAGTGTTGACACCTGCTTGGGCCTGCTCAGGGGAGCAGCCCACTCGCGATGGCTATCGGTCAAGTCCTTGATGCGTGAGTCATAAAGAGATGGCTCATCAGGACTGGACATGGTGCAGGGCACCTGGGCAGCGGGTGAGCAGAACACTGGCAGAAAAACAGACACGGGCTCGCGTTGGCACCTTACCGGGCACGCAAATGAGCACAAGGCACTCGGGGTGCACTTGGTGGGCTTAGCCAACGAAGCTGGCAGCAGTTTCCAGCAGTTTACAGCAGTTTGCAGCAGTTGACAGCAGTTACCAGTGGTTACCAGGCACTTGCAAGGGAGTGGGACACTTGTCGCAAGGGGCTGGAGTCAAAACTGCATGTGGGGCTGGTTTTGTGGGGATGAAACCCCATTACCCTAGGGCAGTTGGGGGTGTCAACTGCCAAGTTTTGTAGGCTATATAAACCCAGAGGCAGAGTCATCAAAGGTGCGATGTCCTGCTGCGTCTAGAGTGTAAATCCTTATTCGTTAGTGAAAAAGGTTGGGATTGGTTCCCGTAAACACTTGTGTCTCTCTTTCATTCTCTCTTGTGTGCGTGGGTGTGTGCTCCTAGCATAAAGCTCACTTGAGATTGAGGGCATTCGTGGCGGATTGGCTGACGAGTTGGGTGTTACTCGTGCCATCACTCGGTGAAAATTCGAGCATAGAGCTCAACCATGTGACAATTTGGTATCAGAGCCAGGTTGTGTTGGCAACTTTGGTTAGTTGTGATGAATGAGATAAGGGAAAGGCTGACCCATCTGGAGGATTTTGTGGGTGCTCCTCAAGCGGATGATGCTGTAAGTCTTGCTGTTCAAACTGAACAACATACAGAGCAGCTGAGGGTGGCCCAGAACGTGTTGGTGGAAATACGAAGGGACGTGGATGTTCGCTTCGCATCTGTCATGGAAAATATTGTATCTTTGACAGACACAGTGAGGGAAGGGGAAAGAGATTTGAGAGATGAGCTCACCTTGCTAAAGAGGGCAGTGATGAACCTCTTAAAGCACGGGGAAGGTGGCCCAGCGTGCGGCAGCGGTGGGCGTGCGAGCCAGGCCGCCGGACCCCATCGCGAGCCAGCCCCCCCGTCCCTGTCCCTCGACGTAGTGCCCAACGAGCGAGCCAGGGGAGCCGCGTCGCACGGACCCTGGGCATGGGTGGCACGCCCAGGCAGCCCTCAACAGGGATGGCATGGGCTGCTCGCCCAGCGTGTGACAGCGATTGGCACGCCAGCCAGGCCGCGGGCGCCCATCTTGAGCCAGCCCCCACGTCCCTGTCCCTCGACGTAGTGCCCAGCGAGTGAGCCAGCTGTGCCGCGTCACATGGACCCTGGGCACGGGTGGCACGCCCAGGCAGCCCCCAGCAGGCACGGCATGGGCTGCTCGCCCAGCGTGCGGCAGCGGTGGGCACGCCAGCCAGGCAGCGGGCGCCCATCGCGAGCCAGCCCCCACGTCCCAGTCCCTCGACTAAGTGCCCAGTGAGCGAGCCTGGGGAGCCGCGTTGCACGGACCCTTGGCATGAGAGGCATGCCCAGGCAGCCCCCAGCAGGCATGGCATGGGCCACGTGCCCAGTGAGCAGCAGCGGTTGGCGCGCCAGCCAGGCCGAGGGCACCCATCGCGAGCCAGCCCCGATGTCCCTGTCCCTCGATGTAGTGCCCAGCGAGTGAGCCAGCAGTGCCGCATCGCATGGAGCCTGGGCACAGGTGGCACGCCCAGGCAGCCCCCAGCAGGCACGGCATGGGCTGCTTGCCCAGCGTGCGGCAGCGGTGGGCGCGCCAGCCAGGCCGTGGGCGCCCATCGCGAACAAGCCCCCACGTCCCTGTCCCTCGACTAAGTGCCCAGCGAGCGAGCCTGAGGGGCCGCGTCCCATGGACCCTGGGAGCGGGTTGCATGCCTAGGCAGCTCGCAGCAGGCACGGCCTGGGCTGCTCGCCCAGCGTGCGGCAACGGTGGGCTCGCCAGCCAGGCCGCAGATGCCCATCGCTAGCCAGCCCCCACGTCCCTGTCCCTCGACGTAGTGCCCAGCGAGCGAGCCAGCTGTGCCGCGTCACATGGAGCCTGGGCATGGGTGGCATGCCCAGGCAGCCCCCAGCAGGCACGGCATGGACTGCTCGCCCAGCGTGCGGCAGCGGTGGGCGCGCCAGCCAGGCCGCGGGCGCCCATCGCGAACAAGCCCCCACGTCCCTGTCCCTCGACTAAGTGCCCAGCGAGTGAGCCTGAGGGGCCACGTTGCACGGACCCTGGGAACGGGTGGCATGCCTAGGCAGCTCAAAGCAGGCATGGCCTGGGCTGCTCGCCCAGCGTGCGGCAACGGTGGGCTCGCCAGCCAGGCCGCAGACGCCCATCGCAAGCCAGCCCCAACGTCCCTGTCCCTCGACGTAGTGCCCAGCGAGCAGGCGAGGGTGGCCGCGTTGCACGGACCCTGGGCACGGATGGCACACGCAGGCAGCCCCCAGCAGGTATGGCATTGGCTGCTCGCCCAGCGTGCGGCAGCGGTGGGCGCGCATGCATGGCCGCGGGCACCCATCGCGAGCCAGTCCCCACGTCCCTGTCCCTCGACTAAGTCCCCAGCGAGCGAGCCAGCTGTGCCGCGTTGCACGTAGCCTGGACACGGGTGGCACGCCCAGGCAGCCCCCTGCAGGCACGGCTTGGGCTGCTCGCCCAGCGTGCGGCAGCGGTGGGCGCACCTGCCAGGCGACAGGCGCCCATCGTGACCCAGCCCCCACGTCCCTGTCCCTCGACGTAGTGCCCAGCGAGCGAACCAGGGGAGCCGCGTCGCACGGACCCATGGCATGGGTGGGATGCCCAGGCAGCCCCCAGCAGGCATGGCTTGGGCTGCTCGCCCAGCGCGCGGCAGCGGTGGGCTTGCCATTCAGGCCGCGGGCGCCCATCGCGAGCCAGCCCCCACGTCCCTGTCCCTCAACGTAGTGCCCAGCGAGCGAGCCAGCTGTGCCGCGTCACATGTAGCCTGGACACGGGTGGCACGCCCAGGCAGCCCCCAGCAGGCACGGCATGGGCTGCTCGCCCAGCATGCGGCAGCGGTGGGCGTGCCAGCCGGGTCGCTGACGCCCATCGCGAGTGAGTCCCCACGTCCCTGTCCCTCGACTAAGTGCCCAGCGAGCGAGCAAGGGGGGCCGCATCGCATGGACCCTGGGCACGGGTGGCTTGCCCAGGCAGCCCCCAGCAGGCACGGCTTGGGCAGCTCGCCCAGCTTGCGGCAGCATTGGGCGTGCCAGCCAGGCCACGGGCGCCCATCGCGAGCCAGCCCCCACGTCCCTGTCCCTCGACGTAGTGCCCAGCGAGCGAGCCAGGGGGGCCGCGTCGCACGGACACTGGGCATGGGTGGCACACCCAGGTAGCCCCCAGCAGGGACGACATGGGCTGCTCGCCCAGCGTGCGGCAGCGATGGGCGCGCCAGCCAGGCCGCGGGCACCCATCGTGAGCCAGCCCCCACATCCCTGTCCCTTGACGTAGTGCCCAGCGAGCGAGCCAGCAGTGCCACGTCACATGGAGCCTGGGCAGGCAGCCCCCAGCAGGCACGGCATGGGCTGCTGGCCCAGTGTGCGGCAGCGGTGGGCTCGGCAGCCAGGCTTCAGACGCCCATCGCGAGCCAGCCCCCACGTCCCTGTCCCTAGACTAAGTGCCCAGCGAGCTAGACCGGTGGGCCACGTCGCACGGACCCTGGGCATGGGTGGCATGCCCAGGCAGCCCCCTGCAGGCACGGCTTGGGCTGCTCGCCCAGCATGCGGCAGCGGTGGGCGCGCCAGCCAGGCCGCGGGCACCCATCGCGAGCCAGCCTCCACATCCCTGCCCCTCGACTGACTGCCCAGCGTGTGAGCCAGGATGCCGCATCGCACGGACCCTGTGCATGGGTGGCACACCCAGGCAGCCCCCAGAAGGCACGGCATGGGCTACTCGCCCAGCGTGCGGCATCGGTGGGCGTGCCTGCCAGGCCGCGGGCGCCGAATGCGAGCCAGCCCCCTCTTCCCTGCCCATCGACTGACAGCCCAGCGTGCGAGCCAGGGGTGCTGCCTCGCACTGACCCTGGGCATGGGTGGCATGCCCAGGCAGCTCCCAGAAGGCACGGCATGGGCTACTCACCCAGCGTGCGGCATCGGTGGGCATGCGAGCCAAGCCGCTGGCGCCCATCGCGAGCCAGCCTCCTCTTCTCTGCCCCTTAACTGAGAGCCAAGCGTGCGAGCCAGGGGTGCCGCATCGCACTGACCCTGGGCATGGGCGGCACGCCCAGGCAGACCCCAGAAAGCACAGCATGGGCTACTCGCCCAGCGTGCGGCAACGGTGGGCGTGCCAGCCAGGCCACGGGCGCCCATCGCGAGCCAGCCCCCTCTTCCCTGCCCCTCGACTGACAGCCCAGTGAGCGAGCCAGGGGGGCCACGTCCCACAGACCCTGGGCATGGGTAGCATGCCCAGGCAGCCCCCAGCAGGCACGGCATGGGCTGCTCACTCAGCGTGCGGCAGCGGTGGGCGCGCCAGCCAGGCCACGGGAGCCCATTGCGAGCCAGCCCCCTCGTCCCTGCCCCTCGACTGACTGCCCAGCGTCCGAGCAAGGGGTGCCGCGTAGCACGGACCCTGGGCATGGGAGGCATACCCAGGCATCCCCCAGCAGGCACGACCTGGGCCAACTGCCCAGCGTTCGGTAGAGGTGGGTGCGCCAGCCGGGCCGAGGGCGCCAATGGCGAGGCAGCCCCCTCGTCCCTGCCCCTCGACTGACTGCCAAGAGTGCGAGCCAGGGGTGCCGCGTCGCACGGACCCTGGGCAAGGGTGGCATGCCCAGCCAGCCCCCAGCAGGCACAGCATTGGCTGCTGGCCCAGCATGCGGCAGCGGCTGGCGCGCCAGCCAGGCCGAGGGTGCCAATAGCGAGGCAGGCCCCTCATCCCTGCCGCTCGACTGACTGCCCAGCGTGCAAGCCAGGGGTGCCGCGTCGCACGGACCCTGGGCACGGGTGGCATGCCCAGCCAGCCCCCAGCAGGCACGGCATGGGCTGCTCGCCAAGCGTGTGGCAGCGGTTGGCGCGCCAGCAAGTCCGAGGGCGCCAATAGCGAGCGTGCCCCTTCATCTCTGCCCGTCGACTGACTGCCCAGCGTCCGGTAGAGGTGGGCGCGCCAGCCGGGCCGAGGGCGCTAATTGCGAGGCAGCCCCCTCGTCCCTGCCCCTCGACTGACTGCCAAGAGTGCGAGCCAGGGGTGCCGCATCGCACGGACCCTGGGCACGGGTGGCATGCCCAGCCAGCCCCCAGCAGGCACGGCATGGGCTGCTCGCCCAGCGTAAGGCAGCGGCTGGCGCGCCAGCCAGGCCAAGGGCGCAAATAGCGAGGCAGCCCCCTCGTCCCTGCCGCTCGACTTACTGCCCAGCGTGCAAGCCAGGGGTGCCGTGTAGCACGGACCCTGGGCACGGGTGGCATGCCCAGCAAGCCCCCAGCAGGCACGGCATGGGCTGCTCACCCAGCGTGCGGCAGCGGTGGGTGCGCCAGCCAGGCCATGGGCAACCATCGCGAGCCAGCCCCCTCGTCCCTGCCCCTCGACTGACTGCCCTGCATGCAAGCCAGGGGTGCCGCGTCGCATGGACCCTGGGCTCGGGTGGCATGCCCAGCGTGCCCCCAGCACGCACGGCATGGGCTGCTCGCAAACCGTGTGGCAGCGGTTGGCACGCCAGCAAGTCCGAGGGCACCAATAGCGAGTGAGCCCCCTCGTCCCTGCCCGTCGACTGACTGCCCAGCGTCCGGTAGAGGTTGGCGCGCCAGCCAGGCCGAGGGCACCAATGGCGAGGCAGCCCCCTCGTCCCTGCCCCTCGACTGACTGCCAAGAGTGCGAGCCAGGGGTGCCGCATCGCACGGACCCTGGGCACGGGTGGCATGCCCAGCCAGCCCCCAGCAGGCACGGCATGGGCTGCTCGCCCAGCGTGCAGCAGCGGCTGGCGCGCCAGCCAGGCCAAGGGCGCCAATAGCGTGGCAGCCCCCTCGTCCCTGCCGCTCCACTTACTGCCCAGCGTGCAAGCCAGGGATGCCGCGTAGCATGGACCCTGGGCATGGGTGGCATGCCCAGCAAGCCCCCAGATGGCACGGCATGGGCTGCTCACCCAGCGTGCGGCAGCAGTGGGCGTGCCAGCCATGCCGCGGGCGACCATCGCGAGCCAACCCCCTCGTCCCAGCCCCTCAACTGACTGCCCAGCGTGCGAGCCAGGGGCGCCGCATCGCACGGACCATGGGTGCGGGTGGCACGCCCAGGCATCCCCCAGCAGGCACGGCATGGGCTGCTCACACAGCGTGCGGCAGCGGTGGGCGCGCCAGCCAGGCCGAGGGCGCCAATAGCGAGGCAGCCCCCTCGTCCCTGCCGCTCGACTGACTGCCCAGCCTGCGAGCCAGGGGTGCCGCGTCGCACGGACACTGGGCACGGGTGGCATGCCCAGCCAGCACCCAGCAGGCACGGCATGGGCTGCTCGCCCAGCGTGCGGCAGTGGCTGGCGCGCCAGCCAGGCCGAGCGCGCCAATAGCGAGGCAGCCCCCTTGTCCCTGCCGCTCGACTTACTGCCCAGCATGCAAGCCAGGGGTGCCGCGTAGCATGGACCCTGGGCACGGGTGGCATGCCCAGCAAGCTCCCAGCAGGCGCCGCATGGGCTGCTCACCCAGCGTGCGGCAGCGGTGGGCGCGTCAGCCTGGCCGCGGGCGACCATCGCGAGCCAGCCCCTTCGTCCCTGCCCCTCGACTGACGGCCCAGCGTGCGAGCCAGGGGCGCCGCGTCGCACGGACCATGGGTGCGGGTGGCACGCCCAGGCATCCCCCAGAAGGCATGACATGGGCTGCTTGCACAGTGTGCGGCAGCGGTGGCCGCGCCAGCCAGGCCGCGGCTGCCCAACGCGAGCCAGCCCCCTCGTCCCTGCCCCTCGACTGACTGTCCAGCGTGTGAGCCAGGATGCCGCATTGCACAGACCCTGTGCACGGGTGGCACACCCAGGCAACCCCCAGAAGGCACGGCATGGGCTACTCGCCCTGCGTGCTGCATGGGCTACTCGCCCTGCGTGCGGCATCGGCGGGCGTGCCAGCCAGGCCGCGGGCGCCCATTGCCAGCCAGCCCCCTCTTCCCTGCCCCTCGACTGACAGCCCAGTGTGCGAGCCAGGGGTGCCGCGTCGCACGGACCCTGGGCCCGGGTGGATTGCCTAGCCAGCCCCCAGCACGCACGGCATGCGCTGCTCGCCCAGCGTGTGGCAGCGATTGGCGCGCCAGCCAGGCCGAGGGCACCAATAGCGAGCCAGCCCCCTCGTCCCTGCCCCTCGACTGACTGCCCAGCGTCCAAGCCAGGGGTGCTGCATCGCACGGACCCTGGGCACGGGTGGCATGCCCAGGAAGCCCCCATCAGGCACGGCATGGGCTGCTCGCCCAGTTTGCGGCAGCGGTGTGTGCGCCAGCCAGGCCACTGGCGCCCATCGTGAGCCAGCCCACTCGTCCCTGCCCCTCGACTGACTTCCCAGCGTGCGAGCCAGGGGTGCCGTGGCGCACGGACCCTGGGCGCGGGTGGCACGCCCAGGCATCCCCCAGCAGGCACGGTATGGGCTGCTCGCACAGAGTGCGGCAGCGGTGTGCGCGCCAGCCAGGCCGCGGCTGCCCAACGCCAGCCATCCCCCTCTTTCCTGCCCCTCGACTGACAGCCCAGCGTGCGGCATCGGCGGGCGTGCCAGCAAGGCCGCGGCCGCCCATAGCGAGCCAGCCCCCTCTTCCCTGCCCCTCGACTGACAGCCCAGCGTGCGGGCCAGGGTTGCCGCGTCGCACTGACACTGGGCACAGTTGGCACGCGCAGGCAGCCCCCAGCAGGCACGGCATGGGATGCTTGCCCGGCGTGCGGCAGCGGTGGGCGCGCCAGCCAGGCCGCGGGCGCCCATCGCGAGCGAGCCCCCTCGTCCCTGCCCCTCGACTTACTGCCCAGCGTACGAGCCAGGGGTACCGCGTCTCACAGACCCTGGGAACGGGAGACATGCCCCGGCATCCCCCAGCAGGCACGGCATGGGCCAAGTGCCCAGCGTGCGGTAGAGCTGGGCGCGCCAGCCAGGCCGAGGGTGCCAATAGCGAGGCAGCCCCCTCGTCCCTGCCCCTTGACTTACTACCCAGCGTGCGAGCCAGGAGTGCCGCGTCGCACGGACCCTGGGCACGGGTGGCATGTCTAGCAAGCCCCCAGCAGGCACGGCATGGGCTGCTCACCCAGCGTGCGGCAGCGGTGGGCGCGCCAGCCAGGCCATGGGCGACCATCGCGAGCCAGCCCCCTCGTCCCTGCCCCTCGACTGACTGCCCTGCGTGCAAGCCAGGGGTACCGCGTCGGATGGACCCTGCGCTCGGGTGGCATGCCCAGCGTGCCCCCAGCATGCACGGCATGGGCTGTTCGCCCAGCGTGCGGCAGCGGTTGGCGCGCCAGCCAGGCCGAGGGCGCCAATAGCGACCCAGCCCCCTCGTCCCTGCCCCTCGACTGACTGGCCAGCGTGCAAGCCAGGGGTGCCGCATCGCACGGACCCTGGGTGCGGGTGGCATGCCCAGCAAGCCCCCAGCAGGCACGGCATGGGCTGCTCACCCAGCGTGCGGCAGCGGTGGGTGCGCCAGCCAGGCCGCGGGCGACCATCGTGAGCCAGCCCCCTTGTCCCTGCCCCTCAACTGACTGCCCAGCGTGCAAGCCAGGGGTGCCATGTCGCACAGACCCTGGGCCCGGGTGGCATGCCCAGCCAGCCCCCAGCACGCACGGCATGGGCTGCTTGCCCACCGTGCTGCAGCGGTTGGCGCGCCAGCCAGGCCGAGGGCGCCAATAGCAAGCCAGCGCCCTCATCCCTGCCCCTCGGCTGACTGCCAAGTGTGCAAGCCAGGGGTGCCACGTCGCATGGACCTTGGGCACGGGTGGCATGCCCAGGAAGCCCCCATCAGGCACGGCATGGGCTGTTCACCCAGTGTGCGGCAGCGGTGGGCGCGCTAGCCAGGCCACTGGCGCCCATCGTGAGCCAAGCCCCTCATCCCTGCCCCTCAACTGACTGCCCAGCGTGCGAGCCAGGGGTGCCATGGTGCACGGACCCTGGGCGCGGTCGACACGCCCAGGCATCCCCCAGCAGGCACGGCATGGGCTGCTCGCACAACGTGCGGCAGCGGTGGGCGCGCAAGCCAGGCCGCGGCTGCCCAACGCCAGCCAGCCCCCTCTTCCCTGCCCCTCGACTGACAGCCCAGCGTGCGGCATCGGCGGGCGTGCCAGCCAGGCCGCGGGCGCCAATAGCGAGCCAGCCCCCTCTTCCCTGCCCCTCAACTGACAGCCCAGCGTGCGGGCCAGGGTTGCCGCGTCACACTGACCCTGGGCACAGGTGGCACGCCCAGGCAGCCCCCAGCAGGCACTGCATGGGATGCTCACCCAGCGTACGGCAGCGGTGGGCGCACCAGCCAGGCCGCGGGTGCCCATCGCGAGCGAGCCCCCTCGTCCCTGCCCCTCGACTGACTGCCCTGCGTGCAAGCCAGGGGTGCCACGTCGCACGGACCCTGGGCTCGGGTGGCATGCCCATCGTGCCCCCAGCACGCACGGCATGGGCTGCTCGCCCAGCGTGCGGCAGCAGTTGGCGCGCCAGCCAGGCCGAGGGCGCCAATAGCGAGGCAGCCCCCTCGTCCCTGCCCCTCGACTGACTACCCAGCGTGCGAGCCAGGGGTGCCGCGTCGCATGGACCCTGGGCACGGGTGGCATGCCCAGCAAGCCCCCAGCAGGCACGGCATGGGCTGTTCACCCAGCGTGCGGCAGCGGTGGGCGCTCCAGCCAGGCCATGGGCGACCATCGCGAGCCAGCCCCCTCGTCCCTGCCCCTCGACTGACTGCCCTGCGTGCAAGCCAGGGGTGCCACGTCGCACGGACCCTGGGCTCGGGTGCATGCCCAGCTTGCCCCCAGCACGCACGGCATGGGCTGCTCGCCCAGTGTGCGGCAGCAGTTGGTGCGCCAGCCATGCTGAGGGCGCCAATAGTCACCCAGCCCCCTCGTCCCTGCCCATCGACTGACTGCCCAGTGTGCATGCCAGGGGTGCCGCATCGCACGGACCCTGGGCACGGGTGGCATGCCCAGCCAGCCCCCAGCAGGCACGGCATGGGCTCCTCGCCCAGCGTGTGGCAGCGGTAGGCGTGCCAGCCAGGCCGCGGGCGCCCATGGCGAGCCAGCCCCCTCGTCCCTGTCCATCGACTAAGTGCCCAGCGAGCGAGCCTGGGAAGCCGCGTCGCACTGACTCTTGGCATGGGAGGCATGCGCCGGCAACCCCCAGCAGGCACGGCATGGGCCAAGTGCCAAGCGTGCGGTAGAGGTGGGCGCGCCAGCCAGGCCGAGGGCGCCAATAGCGAGGCAGCCCCCTCATCCCTGTCCCTCAACTGACAGCCCAGCGTGCGAGCCAGGGGTGCCGCGTCGCATGGACCCTGGGCATGGGTGGCATGCCCAGGAAGCCCCCAGCAGGCACGGCATGGGCTGCACACCCAGCGTGCAGCAGCGGTGGGCGAGCCAACAAGGCCCCGGGCCCCCACCGTGAGCCAGCCCCCTCGTTCCTGCCCCTCGACTGACTGCCCAGCGTACGAGCCAGGGGTGCCGCGTCGCACGGACCCTGGGCACGGGTGAAACGGCCAGGCAACCCCCAGCAGGCACGGCATGGGCTGCTCGCCCAGCGTGCGGCAGCGGTGGGCACGCCAGCCAGGCAGCGGGCGCCCATCGCGAGCCAGGGGAGCCGCGTCGCACGGACCCTGGGCATGGGTGGCACGCCCAGGCAGCCCTCAACAGGGATGGCATGGGCTGCTCGCCCAGCGTGTGACAGCGATTGGCACGCCAGCCAGGCCGCGGGCGCCCATCTTGAGCCAGCCCCCACGTCCCTGTCCCTCGACGTAGTGCCCAGCGAGTGAGCCAGCTGTGCCGCGCCACATGGACCCTGGGCACGGGTGGCACGCCCAGGTAGCCCCCAGCAGGCACGGCTTGGGCTGCTCGCCCAGCGTGCGGCAGCGGTGGGCATGCCAGCCAGGCAGCGGGCGCCCATCGCGAGCCAGCCCCCACGTCCCTGTCCCTCGACTAAGTGCCCAGTGAGCGAGCCTCGGGAGCCACGTTGCATGGACCCTTGGCATGAGAGGCATGCCCAGGCAGCCCCCAGCAGGCACGGCATGGGCCACGTGCCCAGTGAGCAGCAGCGGTTGGCGCGCCAGCCAGGCCGAGGGCACCCATCGTGAGCCAGCCCCGACGTCCCTGTCCCTCGATGTAGTGCCCAGCGAGTGAGCCAGCAGTGCCGCATCGCATGGAGCCTGGGCACAGGTGGCACGCCCAGGCAGCCCCCAGCAGGTACGGCATGGGCTGCTTGCCCAGCGTGCGGCAGCGGTGGGCGCGCCAGCCAGGCCGTGGGCGCCCATCGCGAACAAGCCCCCACGTCCCTGTCCCTCGACTAAGTGCCCAGCGAGCGAGCCTGAGGGGCCGCATCGCATGGACCCTGGGAGTGGGTTGCAAGCCTAGGCAGCTCGCAGCAGGCACGGCCTGGGCTGCTCGCCCAGCGTGCGGCAACGGTGGGCTCGCCAGCCAGGCCGCAGACGCCCATCGCTAGCCAGCCCCCACGTCCCTGTCCCTCGACGTAGTGCCCAGCGAGCGAGCCAGCTGTGCCGCGTCACATGGAGCCTGGGCATGGGTGGCATGCCCAGGCAGCCCCCAGCAGGCACGGCATGGACTGCTCGCCCAGCGTGCGGCAGCGGTGGGCGCGCCAGCCAGGCCGCGGGCGCCCATCGCGAACAAGCCCCCACGTCCCTGTCCCTCGACTAAGTGCCCAGCGAGTGAGCCTGAAGGGCCACGTTGCATGGACCCTGGGCACGGGTGGCATGCCTAGGCAGCTCAAAGCAGGCATGGCCTGGGCTGCTCGCCCAGCGTCCGGCAATGGTGGGCTCGCCAGCCAGGCCGTAGACGCCCATCGCAAGCCAGCCCCCACATCCCTGTCCCTCGACGTAGTGTCCAGCGAGCAGGCGAGGGTGGCCGCGTTGCATGGACCCTGGGCACGGATGGCACACGCAGGCAGCCCCCAGCAGGCACGGCATTGGCTGCTCGCCCAGCGTGCGGCAGCGGTGGGCGCGCATGCATGGCCGCGGGCACCCATCGCGAGCCAGCCCCCACGTCCCTGTCCCTCGACTAAGTCCCCAGCGAGCGAGCCAACTGTGCCGCGTTGTACGTAGCCTGGACACGGGTGGCATGCCCAGGCAGCCCCCTGCAGGCACGGCTTGGGCTGCTCGCCCAGCGTGCGGCAGCGGTGGGCGCACCTGCCAGGCGACAGGCGCCCATCGTGACCCAGCCCCCACGTCCCTGTCCCTCGACGTAGTGCCCAGCGAGCGAACCAGGGGAGCCGCGTCGCACGGACCCATGGCATGGGTGGGATGCCCAGGCAGCCCCCAGCAGGCATGGCTTGGGCTGCTCGCCCAGCGCGCGGCAGCAGTGGGCTTGCCATTCAGGCCGCGGGCGCCCATCGCGAGCCAGCCCCCACGTCCCTGTCCCTCAACGTAGTGCCCAGCGAGCGAGCCAGCTGTGCCGCGTCACATGTAGCCTGGACACGGGTGGCACGCCCAGGCAGCCCCCAGCAGGCACGGCATGGGCTGCTCGCCCAGCATGCGGCAGCGGTGGGCGCGCCAGCCGGGCCGCTGACGCCCATCGCGAGTGAGTCCCCACGTCCCTGTCCCTCGACTAAGTGCCCAGCGAGCGAGCAAGGGGGGCCGCATCGCATGGACCCTTGGCACGGGTGGCTTGCCCAGGCAGGCCCCAGCAGGCACGGCTTGGGCAGCTCGCCCAGCTTGCGGCAGCATTGGGCGTGCCAGCCAGGCCACGGGCGCCCATCGCGAGCCAGCCCCCACGTCCCTGTCCCTCGACGTAGTGCCCAGCGAACGAGCCAGGGGGGCCGCGTCGGACGGACCCTGGGCATGGGTGGCACACCCAGGTAGCCCCCAGCAGGGACGACATGGGCTGCTCGCCCAGCGTGCGGCAGCGATGGGCGCGCCAACCAGGCCGCGGGCACCCATCGTGAGCCAGCCCCCACATCCCTGTCCCTTGACGTAGTGCCCAGCGAGCGAGCCAGCTGTGCCACTTCACATGGAGCCTGGGCATGGGTGGCATGCCCAGGCAGCCCCCAGCAGGCACGGCATGGGCTGCTCGCCCAGCGTGCGGCAGCGGTGGGCTCGGCAGCCAGGCTGCAGACGCCCATCGCGAGCCAGCCCCCACGTCCCTGTCCCTAGACTAAGTGCCCAGCGAGCGAGACCGGTGGGCCACGTCGCACGGACCCTGGGCATAGGTGGCATGCCCAGGCAGCCCCCTGCAGGCACGGCTTGGGCTGCTCGCCCAGCATGCGGCAGCGGTGGGCGCGCCAGCCAGGCCGCGGGCACCCATCGCGAGACAGCCTCCACGTCCCTGCCCCTCGACTGACTGCCCAGCGTGTGAGCCAGGATGCCACATCGCACGGACCCTGTGCATGGGTGGCACACCCAGGCAGCCCCCAGAAGGCACGGCATGGGCTACTCGCCCAGCGTGCGGCATCGGTGGGCGTGCCAGCCAGGCCGCGGGCGCCGAATGCGAGCCAGCCCCCTCTTCCCTGCCCATCGACTGACAGCCCAGCGTGCGAGCCAGGGGTGCTGCCTCGCACTGACCCTGGGCATGGGTGGCATGCCCAGGCAGCTCCCAGAAGGCACGGCATGGGCTACTCACCCAGCGTGCGGCATCGGTGGGCATGCAAGCCAAGCCGCTGGCGCCCATCGCGAGCCAGCCTCCTCTTCTCTGCCCCTTAACTGACAGCCAAGCGTGCGAGCCAGGGGTGCCGCGTCGCACTGACCCTGGGCATGGGTGGCACGCCCAGGCAGCCCCCAGAAAGCACAGCATGGGCTACTCGCCCAGCGTGCGGCAACGGTGGGCGTGCCAGCCAGGCCACGGGCGCCCATCGCGAGCCAGCCCCCTCTTCCCTGCCCCTCGACTGACAGCCCAGCGAGCGAGCCAGGGGGGCCACGTCCCACAGACCCTGGGCATGGGTAGCATGCCCAGGCAGCCCCCAGCAGGCACGGCATGGGCTGCTCACTCAGCGTGCGGCAGCGGTGGGCACGCCAGCCAGGCCGCGGGAGCCCATTGCGAGCCAGCCCCCTCGTCCCTGCCCCTCGACTGACTGCCCAGCGTCTGAGCAAGGGGTGCCGCATAGCACGGTCCCTGGGCATGGGAGGCATACCCAGGCATCCCCCAGCAGGCACGACCTGGGCCAAGTGCCCAGCGTTCGGTAGAGGTGGGCGCGCCAGCCGGGCCGAGGGCGCCAATGGAGAGGCAGCCCCCTCGTCCCTGCCCCTCGACTGACTGCCAAGAGTGCGAGCCAGGGGTGCCACATCGCACGGACCCTGGGCACGGGTGGCATGCCCAGCCAGCCCCCAGCAGGCACGGCATTGGCTGCTGCCCAGCGTGCGGCAGCGGCTGGCGCGCCAGCCAGGCCGAGGGCGCCAATAGCGAGGCAGGCCCCTCGTCCCTGCCGCTCGACTGACTGCCCAGCGTGCAAGCCAGGGGTGCCGCGTCGCACGGACCCTGGGCACGGGTGGCATGCCCAGCCAGCCCCAAGCAGGCACGGCATGGGCTGCTCGCCAAGCGTGTGGCAGCGGTTGGCGCACCAGCAAGTCCGAGGGCGCCAATAGCGAGCGTGCCCCTTCATCTCTGCCCGTCGACTGACTGCCCAGCGTCCGGTAGAGCTGGGCGCGCCAGCCGGGCCGAGGGCGCTAATGGCGAGGCAGCCCCCTCGTCCTTGCCCCTCGACTGACTGCCAAGAGTGCGAGCCAGGGGTGCCGCATCTCACGGACCCTGGGCACGGGTGGCATGCCCAGCCAGCCCCCAGCAGGCACGGCATGGGCTGCTCGCCCAGCGTAAGGCAGCGGCTGGCGCGCCAGCCAGGCCAAGGGCGCATATAGAGAGGCAGCCCCCTCGTCCTTGCCGCTCGACTTACTGCCCAGCGTGCAAGCCAGGGGTGCCGTGTAGCACGGACCCTGGGCACGGGTGGCATGCCCAGCAAGCCCCCAGCAGGCACGGCATGGGCTGCTCACCCAGCGTGCGGCAGCGGTGGGCGCGCCAGCCAGGCCATGGGCAACCATCGCGAGCCAGCCCCCTCGTCCCTGCCCCTCGACTGACTGCCCTGCATGCAAGCCAGGGGTGCCGCGTCGCACGGACCCTGGGCTCGGGTGGCATGCCCAGCGTGCCCCCAGCACGCACGGCATGGGCTGCTCGCAAAGCGTGTGGCAGCGGTTGGCGCGCCAGCAAGTCCGAGGGCGCCAATAGCGAGTGAGCCCCCTCGTCTCTGCCCGTCGACTGACTGCCCAGCGTCCGGTAGAGGTTGGCGCGCCAGCCGGGCCGAGGGCACCAATGGCGAGGCAGCCCCCTCGTCCCTGCCCCTCGACTGACTGCCAAGAGTGCGAGCCAGGGGTGCCGCATCGCACGGACCCTGGGCACGGGTGGCATGCCCAGCCAGCCCCCAGCAGGCACGGCATGGGCTGCTCGCCCAGCGTGCGGCAGCGGCTGGCGCGCCAGCCAGGCCGAGGGCGCCAATAGCGAGGCAGCCCCCTCGTCCCTGCCGCTCGACTTACTGCCCAGCGTGCAAGCCAGGGATGCCGCGTAGCATGGACCCTGGGCATGGGTGGCATGCCCAGCAAGCCCCCAGACGGCACGGCATGGGCTGCTCACCCAGCGTGCGGCAGCAGTGGGCGTGCCAGCCATGCCGCGGGCGACCATCGCGAGCCAGCCCCCTCGTCCCTGCCCCTCAACTGACTGCCCAGCGTGCGAGCCAGGGGCGCCGCATCGCACGGACCATGGGTGCGGGTGGCACGCCCAGGCATCCCCCAGCAGGCACGGCATGGGCTGCTCACACAGCGTGCGGCAGCGGTGGGCGTGCCAGCCAGGCCGAGGGCGCCAATAGCGAGGCAGCCCCCTCGTCCCTGCCGCTCGACTGACTGCCCAGCGTGCGAGCCAGGGGTGCCGCATCGCATGGACACTGGGCATGGGTGGCATGCCCAGCCAGCACCCAGCAGGCACGGCATGGGCTGCTCGCCCAGCGTGCGGCAGCGGCTGGCACGCCAGCCAGGCCGAGCGCGCCAATAGCAAGGCAGCCCCCTTGTCCCTGCCGCTCAACTTACTGCCCAGCATGCAAGCCAGGGGTGCCGCGTAGCATGGACCCTGGGCACGGGTGGCATGCCCAGCAAGCTCCCAGCAGGCACGGCATGGGCTGCTCACCCAGCGTGCGGCAGCCCGGGTGGCATGCCTAGCCAGCCCCCAGCACGCACGGCATGCGCTGCTCGCCCAGCGTGTGGCAGCGATTGGCGCGCCAGCCGGGCCGAGGGCACCAATAGTGAGGCAGCCCCCTCGTCCCTGCCCCTCGACTGACTGCCCAGCGTCCAAGCCAGGGGTGCTGCATCGCACGGACCCTGGGCACGGGTGGCATGCCCAGGAAGCCCCCATCAGGCACGGCATGGGCTGCTCGCACAGTTTGCGGCAGCGGTGGGTGCGCCAGCCAGGCCACTGGCGCCCATCGTGAGCCAGCCCACTCGTCCCTGCCCCTCGACTGACTTCCCAGCGTGCGAGCCAGGGGTGCCGTGGCGCACGGACCCTGGGCGCGGGTGGCACGCCCAGGCATCCCCCAGCAGGCACGGTATGGGCTGCTCGCACAGAGTGCGGCAGCGGTGTGCGCGCCAGCCAGGCCGCGGCTGCCCAACGCCAGCCAGCCCCCTCTTTCCTGCCCCTCGACTGACAGCCCAGCGTGCGGCATCGGCGGGCGTGCCAGCAAGGCCGCGGCCGCCCATAGCGAGCCAGCCCCCTCTTCCCTGCCCCTCGACTGACAGCCCAGCGTGCTGGCCAGGGTTGCCGCGTCGCACTGACACTGGGCACAGTTGGCACGCGCAGGCAGCCCCCAGCAGGCACGGCATGGGATGCTCGCCCAGCGTGTGGCAGCGGTGGGCGCGCCAGCCAGGCCGCGGGCGCCCATCGCGAGCGAGCCCCCTCGTCCCTGCCCCTCGACTTACTGCCCAGCGTACAAGCCAGGGGTGCCGCGTCTCACAGACCCTGGGAACGGGAGACATGCCCCAGCATCCCCCAGCAGGCACGGCATGGGCCAAGTGCCCAGCTTGCGGTAGAGCTGGGCGCGCCAGCCAGGCCGAGGGTGCCAATAGCGAGGCAGCCCCCTCGTCCCTGCCCCTTGACTGACTACCCAGCGTGCGAGCCAGGAGTGCCGCGTCGCATGGACCCTGGGCACGGGTGGCATGTCTAGCAAGCCCCCAGCAGGCACGGCATGGGCTGCTCACCCAGCGTGCGGCAGCGGTGGGCGCGCCAGCCAGGCCATGGGCGACCATCGCGAGCCAGCCCCCTCGTCCCTGCCCCTCGACTGACTGCCCTGCGTGCATGCCAGGGGTACCGCGTCGGATGGACCCTGCGCTCGGGTGGCATGCCCAGCGTGCCCCCAGCATGCACGGCATGGGCTGTTCGCCCAGCGTGCGGCAGCGGTTGGCGCGCCAGCCAGGCCGAGGGCGCCAATAGCGACCCAGCCCCCTCGTCCCTGCCCCTCGACTGACTGGCCAGCGTGCAAGCCAGGGGTGCCGCATCGCACGGACCCTGGGCGCGGGTGGCATGCCCAGCAAGCCCCCAGCAGGCACGGCATGGGCTGCTCACCCAGCGTGCGGCAGCGGTGGGTGCGCCAGCCAGGCCGCGGGCGACCATCGTGAGCCAGCCCCCTTGTCCCTGCCCCTCGACTGACTGCCCAGCGTGCAAGCCAGGGGTGCCATGTCGCACGGACCCTGGGCCCGGGTGGCATGCCCAGCCAGCCCCCAGCACGCACGGCATGGGCTGCTTGCCCAGCGTGCGGCAGCGGTTGGCGCACCAGCCAGGCCGAGGGTGCCAATAGCAAGCCAGCGCCCTCATCCCTGCCCCTCGGCTGACTGCCAAGTGTGCAAGCCAGGGGTGCCACGTCGCATGGGCCTTGGGCACGGGTGGCATGCCCAGGAAGCCCCCATCAGGCACGGCATGGGCTGTTCGCCCAGTGTGCGGCAGCGCGGGGCGCTCGCTAGCCAGGCCACTGGCGCCCATCGTGAGCCAACCCCCTCGTCCCTGCCCCTCAACTGACTGCCCAGCGTGCGAGCCAGGGGTGCCATGGTGCACGGACCCTGGGCGCGGTCGACACGCCCAGGCATCCCCCAGCAGGCACGGCATGGGCTGCTCGCACAACGTGCGGCAGCGGTGGGCGCGCAAGCCAGGCCGCGGCTGCCCAACGCCAGCCAGCCCCCTCTTCCCTGCCCCTCGACTGACAGCCCAGCGTGCGGCATCGGCGGGCGTGCCAGCCAGGCCGCGGGCGCCAATAGCGAGCCAGCCCCCTCTTCCCTGCCCCTCGACTGACAGCCCAGCGTGCGGGCCAGGGTTGCCGCGTCACACTGACCCTGGGCACAGGTGGCACGCCCAGGCAGCCCCCAGCAGGCACTGCATGGGATGCTCACCCAGCGTGCGGCAGCGGTGGGCGCACCAGCCAGGCCGCGGGTGCCCATCGCGAGCGAGCCCCCTCGTCCCTGCCCCTCGACTGACTGCCCTGCGTGCAAGCCAGGGGTGCCACGTCGCACGGACCCTGGGCTCGGGTGGCATGCCCAGCGTGCCCCCAGAACGCACGGCATGGGCTGCTCGCCCAGCGTGCGGCAGCAGTTGGTGCGCCAGCCAGGCCGAGGGCGCCAATAGCGAGGCAGCCCCCTCGTCCCTTCCCCTCGACTGACTACCCAGCGTGCGAGCCTGGGGTGCCGCGTCGCATGGACCCTGGGCACGGGTGGCATGCCCAGCAAGCCCCCAGCAGGCACGGCATGGGCTGCTCACCCAGCGTGCGGCAGCGGTGGGCGCTCCAGCCAGGCCATGGGCGACCATCGCGAGCCAGCCCCCTCGTCCCTGCGCCTCGACTGACTGCCCTGCGTGCAAGCCAGTGGTGCCACGTCGCACGGACCCTGGGCTTGGGTGCATGCCCAGCTTGCCCCCAGCACGAACGGCATGGGCTGCTCGCCCAGTGTGCAGCAGCAGTTGGTGCGCCAGCCAGGCTGAGGGCGCCAATAGTCACCCAGCCCCCTCGTCCCTGCCCCTCGACTGACTGCCCAGTGTGCAAGCCAGGGGTGCCGCATCGCAAGGACCCTGGGCACGGGTGGTATGCCCAGCCAGCCCCCAGCAGGCATGGCATGGGCTCCTCGCCCAGCGTGTGGCAGCGGTAGGCGTGCCAGCCAGGCCGCGGGCGCCCATCGCGAGCCAGCCCCCTCGTCCCTGTCCATCGACTAAGTGCCCAGCGAGCGAGCCTGGGAAGCCGCGTCGCACTGACCCTTGGCATGGGAGGCATGCGCCGGCAACCCCCAGCAGGCACGGCATGGGCCAAGTGCCAAGCGTGCGGTAGAGGTGGGCGCGCCAGGCCGAGGGCGCCAATAGCGAGGCAGCCCCCTCATCCCTGTCCCTCGACTGACTGCCCAGCGTGCGAGCCAGGGGTGCCGCGTCGCATGGACCCTGGGCATGGGTGGCATGCCCAGGCAGCCCCCAGCAGGCACGGCATGGGCTGCACACCCAGCGTGCGGCAGCGGTGGGCGAGCCAACAAGGCCCCGGGCCCCCACCGCGAGCCAGCCCCCTCGTTCCTGCCCCTCGACTGACTGCCCAGCGTACGAGCCAGGGGTGCCGCGTCGCACGGACCCTGGGCACGGGTGGAACGGCCAGGCAACCCCCAGCAGGCACGGCATGGGCTGCTCGCCCAGCGTGCGGCAGCGGTGGGCACGCCAGCCAGGCAGCGGGCGCCCATCGCGAGCCAGCCCCCACGTCCCAGTCCCTCGACTAAGTGCCCAGTGAGCGAGCCTGGGGAGCCGCGTTGCACGGACCCTTGGCATGAGAGGCATGCCCAGGCAGCCCCCAGCAGGCATGGCATGGGCCACGTGCCCAGTGAGCAGCAGCGGTTGGCGCGCCAGCCAGGCCGAGGGCACCCATCGCGAGCCAGCCCCGATGTCCCTGTCCCTCGATGTAGTGCCCAGCGAGTGAGCCAGCAGTGCCGCATCGCATGGAGCCTGGGCACAGGTGGCACGCCCAGGCAGCCCCCAGCAGGCACGGCATGGGCTGCTTTCCCAGCGTGCGGCAGCGTTGGGCGCGCCAGCCAGGCCGTGGGCGCCCATCGCGAACAAGCCCCCACGTCCCTGTCCCTCGACTAAGTGCCCAGCGAGCGAGCCTGAGGGGCCGCGTCGCATGGACCCTGGGAGCGGGTTGCATGCCTAGGCAGCTCGCAGCAGGCACGGTCTGGGCTGCTCGCCCAGCGTGCAGCAACGGTGGGCTCGCCAGCCAGGCCGCAGACGCCCATCGCTAGCCAGCCCCCACGTCCCTGTCCCTCGACGTAGTGCCCAGCGAGCGAGCCAGCTGTGCCGCGTCACATGGAGCCTGGGCATGGGTGGCATGCCCAGGCAGCCCCCAGCAGGCACGGCATGGACTGCTCGCCCAGCGTGCGGCAGCGGTGGGCGCGCCAGCCCGGCCGCGGGCGCCCATCGCGAACAGGCCCCCACGTCCCTGTCCCTCGACTAAGTGCCCAGCGAGTGAGCCTGAGGGGCCACGTTGCACGGACCCTGGGAATGGGTGGCATGCCTAGGCAGCTCAAAGCAGGCATGGCCTGGGCTGCTCGCCCAGCGTGCGGCAACGGTGGGCTCGCCAGCCAGGCCGCAGACGCCCATCGCAAGCCAGCCCCCACGTCCCTGTCCCTCGACGTAGTGCCCAGCGAGCAGGCGAGGGTGGCCGCGTTGCACGGGCCCTGGGCACAGATGGCACACGCAGGCAGCCCCCAGCAGGTACGGCTTTGGTTGCTCGCCCAGCGTGAGGCAACGGTGGGCGCGCATGCATGGCCGTGGGCACCCATCGTGAGCCAGCCCCCACGTCCCTGTCCCTCGACTAAGTCCCCAGCGAGCGAGCCAGCTGTGCCGCGTTGCACGTAGCCTGGACACGGGTGGCACGCCCAGGCAGCCCCCTGCAGGCACGGCTTGGGCTGCCCGCCCAGCGTGCGGCAGCGGTGGGCGCACCTGCCAGGCGACAGGCGCCCATCGTGACCCAGCCCCCATGTCCCTGTCCCTCGACGTAGTGCCCAGCGAGGGAACCAGGGGAGCCGCGTCGCACGGACCCATGGCATGGGTGGGATGCCCAGGTAGCCCCCAGCAGGCATGGCTTGGGCTGCTCGCCCAGCGCGCGGCAGCGGTGGGCTTGCCATTCAGGCCGCGGGCGCCCATCGCGAGCCAGCCCCCACGTCCATGTCCCTCAACGTAGTGCCCAGCGAGCGAGCCAGCTGTGCCGCGTCACATGTAGCCTGGACACGGGTGGCACGCCCAGGCAGCCCCCAGCAGGCACGGCATGGGCTGCTCGCCCAGCATGCGGCAGCGGTGGGCGTGCCAGCCGGGTCGCTGACGCCCATCGCGAGTGAGTCCCCACGTCCCTGTTCCTCGACTAAGTGCCCAGCGAGCGAGCAAGGGGGGCCGCATCGCATGGACCCTGGGCACGGGTGGCTTGCCCAGGAAGGCCCCAGCAGGCACGGCTTGGGCAGCTCGCCCAGCTTGCGGCAGCATTGGGCGTGCCAGCCAGGCCACGGGCGCCCATCGCGAGCCAGCCCCCACGTCCCTGTCCCTCGACGTAGTGCCCAGCGAACGAGCCAGGGGGGCCGCGTCGGACGGACCCTGGGCATGGGTGGCACACCCAGGTAGCCCCCAGCAGGGACGACATGGGCTGCTCGCCCAGCGTGCGGCAGCGATGGGCGCGCCAACCAGGCCGCGGGCACCCATCGTGAGCCAGCCCCCACATCCCTGTCCCTTGACGTAGTGCCCAGCGAGCGAGCCAGCTGTGCCACTTCACATGGAGCCTGGGCATGGGTGGCATGCCCAGGCAGCCCCCAGCAGGCACGGCATGGGCTGCTCGCCCAGCGTGCGGCAGCGGTGGGCTCGGCAGCCAGGCTGCAGACGCCCATCGCGAGCCAGCCCCCACGTCCCTGTCCCTAGACTAAGTGCCCAGCGAGCGAGACCGGTGGGCCACGTCGCACGGACCCTGGGCATGAGTGGCATGCCCAGGCAGCCCCCTGCAGGCACGGCTTGGGCTGCTCGCCCAGCATGCGGCAGCGGTGGGCGCGCCAGCCAGCCTCCACGTCCCTGCCCCTCGACTGACTGCCCAGCGTGTGAGCCAGGATGCCGCATCGCACGGACCCTGTGTATGGGTGGCACACCCAGGCAGCCCCCAGAAGGCACGGCATGGGCTACTCGCCCAGCGTGCGGCATCGGTGGGCGTGCCAGCCAGTCCGCGGGCGCCGAATGCGAGCCAGCCCCCTCTTCCCTGCCCATCGGCTGACAGCCCAGCGTGCGAGCCGGGGGTGCTGCCTCGCACTGACCCTGGGCATGGGTGGCATGCCCAGGCAGCTCCCAGAAGTCACGGCATGGGCTACTCACCCAGCGTGCGGCATCGGTGGGCATGCGAGCCAAGCCGCTGGCGCCCATCGCGAGCCAGCCTCCACTTCTCTGCCCCTTAACTGACAGCCAAGCGTGCGAGCCAGGGGTGCCGCGTCGCACTGACCCTGGGCATGGGTTGCACGCCCAGGCAGCCCCCAGAAAGCACAGCATGGGCTACTCGCCCAGCGTGCGGCAACGGTGGGCGTGCCAGCCAGGCCACGGGCGCCCATCGCGAGCCAGCCCCCTCTTCCCTGCCCCTCGACTGACAGCCCAGTGAGCGAGCCAGGGGGGCCACGTCCCACAGACCCTGGGCATGGGTAGCATGCCCAGGCAGCCCCCAGCAGGCACGGCATGGGCTGCTCACTCAGCGTGCGGCAGCGGTGGGCACGCCAGCCAGGCCGCGGGAGCCCATTGCGAGCCAGCCCCCTCGTCCCTGCCCCTCGACTGACTGCCCAGCGTCTGAGCAAGGGGTGCCGCATAGCACGGTCCCTGGGCATGGGAGGCATACCCAGGCATCCCCCAGCAGGCACGACCTGGGCCAAGTGCCCAGCGTTCGGTAGAGGTGGGCGCGCCAGCCGGGCCGAGGGCGCCAATGGAGAGGCAGCCCCCTCGTCCCTGCCCCTCGACTGACTGCCAAGAGTGCGAGCCAGGGGTGCCACATCGCACGGACCCTGGGCACGGGTAGCATGCCCAGCCAGCCCCCAGCAGGCACGGCATTGGCTGCTGGCCCAGCGTGCGGCAGCGGCTGGCGCGCCAGCCAGGCCGAGGGCGCCAATAGCGAGGCAGGCCCCTCGTCCCTGCCGCTCGACTGACTGCCCAGCGTGCAAGCCAGGGGTGCTGCGTCGCACGGACCCTGGGCACGGGTGGCATGCCCAGCCAGCCCCCAGCAGGCACGGCATGGGCTGCTCGCCAAGCGTGTGGCAGCGGTTGGCGCACCAGCAAGTCCGAGGGCACCAATAGCGAGCGTGCCCCTTCATCTCTGCCCGTCGACTGACTGCCCAGCGTCCGGTAGAGGTGGGCGCGCCAGCCGGGCCGAGGGCGCTAATGGCGAGGCAGCCCCCTCGTCCTTGCCCCTCGACTGACTGCCAAGAGCGCGAGCCAGGGGTGCCGCAACGCACGGACCCTGGGCACGGGTGGCATGCCCAGCCAGCCCCCAGCAGGCACGGCATGGGCTGCTCGCCCAGAGTAAGGCAGCGGCTGGCGCGCCAGCCAGGCCAAGGGCGCAAATAGCGAGGCAGCCCCCTCGTCCCTGCCGCTCGACTTACTGCCCAGCGTGCAAGCCAGGGGTGCCGTGTAGCACGGACCCTGGGCACGGGTGGCATGCCCAGCAAGCCCCCAGCAGGCACGGCATGGGCTGCTCACCCAGCGTGCGGCAGCGGTGGGTGCGCCAGCCAGGCCATGGGCAACCATCGCGAGCCAGCCCCCTCGTCCCTGCCCCTCGACTGACTGCCCTGCATGCAAGCCAGGGGTGCCGCGTCGCATGGACCCTGGGCTCGGGTGGCATGCCCAGCGTGCCCCCAGCACGCACGGCATGGGCTGCTCGCAAACCGTGTGGCAGCGGTTGGAACGCCAGCAAGTCTGAGGGCGCCAATAGCGAGTGAGCCCCCTCGTCTCTGCCCGTCGACTGACTGCCCAGCGTCCCGTAGAGGTTGGCGCGCCAGCCGGGCCGAGGGCACCAATGGCGAGGCAGCCCCCTCGTCCCTGCCCCTCGACTGACTGCCAAGAGTGCGAGCCAGGGGTGCTGCATCGCACGGACCCTGGGCACGGGTGGCATGCCCAGCCAACCCCCAGCAGGCACGGCATGGGCCGCTTGCCCAGCGTGCTGCAGCGGCTGGCGCGCCAGCCAGGCCGAGGGCGCCAATAGCGAGGCAGCCCCCTCGTCCCTGCCGCTCGACTTACTGCCCAGCGTGCAAGCCAGGGATGCCGCGTAGCATGGACCCTGGGCATGGGTGGCATGCCCAGCAAGCCCCCAGACGGCATGGCATGGGCTGCTCACCCAGCGTGCGGCAGCAGTGGGCGTGCCAGCCATGCCGCGGGCGACCATCGCGAGCCAGCCCCTTCATCCCTGCCCCTCAACTGACTGCCCAGCGTGCGAGCCAGGGGCACCGCATCGCACGGACCATGGGTGCGGGTGGCACGCCCAGGCATCCCCCAGCAGGCACGGCATGGGCTGCTCACACAGCGTGCGGCAGCGGTGGGCGTGCCAGCCAGGCCGAGGGCGCCAATAGCGAGGCAGCCCCCTCGTCCCTGCCGCTCGACTGACTGCCCAGCGTGCGAGCCAGGGGTGCCGCATCGCATGGACACTGGGCATGGGTGGCATGCCCAGCCAGCACCCAGCAGGCACGGCATGGGCTGCTCGCCCAGCGTGCGGCAGCGGCTGGCACGCCAGCCAGGCCGAGCGCGCCAATAGCAAGGCAGCCCCCTTGTCCCTGCCGCTCAACTTACTGCCCAGCATGCAAGCCAGGGGTGCCGCGTAGCATGGACCCTGGGCACGGGTGGCATGCCCAGCAAGCTCCCAGCAGGCACGGCATGGGCTGCTCACCCAGCGTGCGGCAGCCCGGGTGGCATGCCTAGCCAGCCCCCAGCACGCACGGCATGCGCTGCTCGCCCAGCGTGTGGCAGCGATTGGCGCGCCAGCCGGGCCGAGGGCACCAATAGTGAGGCAGCCCCCTCGTCCCTGCCCCTCGACTGACTGCCCAGCGTCCAAGCCAGGGGTGCTGCATCGCACGGACCCTGGGCACGGGTGGCATGCCCAGGAAGCCCCCATCAGGCACGGCATGGGCTGCTCGCCCAGTTTGCGGCAGCGGTGGGTGCGCCAGCCAGGCCACTGGCGCCCATCGTGAGCCAGCCCACTCGTCCCTGCCCCTCGACTGACTTCCCAGCGTGCGAGCCAGGGGTGCCGTGGCGCACGGACCCTGGGCGCGGGTGGCACGCCCAGGCATCCCCCAGCAGGCACGGTATGGGCTGCTCGCACAGAGTGCGGCAGCGGTGTGCGCGCCAGCCAGGCCGCGGCTGCCCAACGCCAGCCAGCCCCCTCTTTCCTGCCCCTCGACTGACAGCCCAGCGTGCGGCATCGGCGGGCGTGCCAGCAAGGCCGCGGCCGCCCATAGCGAGCCAGCCCCCTCTTCCCTGCCCCTTGACTGACAGCCCAGCGTGCGGGCCAGGGTTGCCACGTCGCACTGACACTGGGCACAGTTGGCACGCGCAGGCAGCCCCCAGCAGGCACGGCATGGGATGCTCGACCAGCGTGCGGCAGCGGTGGGCGCGCCAGCCAGGCCGCGGGCGCCCATCGCGAGCGAGCCCCCTCGTCCCTGCCCCTCGACTTACTGCCCAGCGTACGAGCCAGGGGTGCCGCGTCTCACAGACCCTGGGAACGGGAGACATGCCTCAGCATCCCCCAGCAGGCACGGCATGGGCCAAGTGCCCAGCGTGCGGTAGAGGTGGGCGCGCCAGCCAGGCCGAGGGTGCCAATAGCGAGGCAGCCCCCTCGTCCCTGTCCCTTGACTGACTACCCAGCGTGCGAGCCAGGAGTGCCGCGTCGCACGGACCCTGGGCACGGGTGGCATGTCTAGCAAGCCCCCAGCAGGCACGGCATGGGCTGCTAACCCAGCGTGCGGCAGCGGTGGGCGCGCCAGCCAGGCCATGGGCGACCATCGCGAGCCAGCCCCCTCGTCCCTGCCCCTCGACTGACTGCCATGCGTGCAAGCCAGGGGTACCGCGTTGGATGGACCCTGCGCTCGGGTGGCATGCCCAGCGTGCCCCCAGCATGCACGGCATGGGCTGTTCGCCCAGCGTGCGGCAGCGGTTGGCGCGCCAGCCAGGCCGAGGGCGCCAATAGCGACCCAGCCCCCTCGTCCCTGCCCCTCGACTGACTGGCCAGCGTGCAAGCCAGGGGTGCCGCATCGCACGGACCCTGGGCGCGGGTGGCATGCCCAGCAAGCCCCCAGCAGGCACGGCATGGGCTGCTCACCCAGCGTGCGGCAGCGGTGGGTGCGCCAGCCAGGCCGCGGGCGACCATCGTGAGCCAGCCCCCTTGTCCCTGCCCCTCGACTGACTGCCCAGCGTGCAAGCCAGGGGTGCCATGTCGCACGGACCCTGGGCCCGGGTGGCATGCCCAGCCAGCCCCCAGCACGCACGGCATGGGCTGCTTGCCCAGCGTGCGGCAGCGGTTGGCGCGCCAGCCAGGCCGAGGGTGCCAATAGCAAGCCAGCGCCCTCATCCCTGCCCCTCGGCTGACTGCCAAGTGTGCAAGCCAGGGGTGCCACGTCGCATGGGCATTGGGCACGGGTGGCATGCCCAGGAAGCCCCCATCAGGCATGGCATGGGCTGTTCGCCCAGTGTGCGGCAGTGGTGGGCTCGCTAGCCAGGCCACTGGCGCCCATCGTGAACCAAGCCACTCGTCCCTGCCCCTCAACTGACTGCCCAGCGTGCGAGCCAGGGGTGCCATGGTGCACGGACCCTGGGCGCGGTCGACACGCCCAGGCATCCCCCAGCAGGCACGGCATGGGCTGCTCGCACAACGTGCGGCAGCGGTGGGCGCGCAAGCCAGGCCGCGGCTGCCCAACGCCAGCCAGCCCCCTCTTCCCTGCCCCTCGACTGACAGCCCAGCGTGCGGCATCGGCGGGCGTGCCAGCCAGGCCGCGGGCGCCAATAGCGAGCCAGCCCCCTCTTCCCTGCCCCTCGACTGACAGCCCAGCGTGCGGGCCAGGGTTGCCGCGTCACACTGACCCTGGGCACAGGTGGCACGCCCAGGCAGCCCCCAGCAGGCACTGCATGGGATGCTCACCCAGCGTGCGGCAGCGGTGGGCGCACCAGCCAGGCCGCGGGTGCCCATCGCGAGCGAGCCCCCTCGTCCCTGCCCCTCGACTGACTGCCCTGCGTGCAAGCCAGGGGTGCCACGTCGCACGGACCCTGGGCTCGGTTGGCATGCCCAGCGTGCCCCCAGCACGCACGGCATGGGCTGCTCGCCCAGTGTGCGGCAGCAGTTGGCGCGCCAGCCAGGCCGAGGGCGCCAATAGCGAGGCAGCCCCCTCGTCCCTGCCCCTCGACTGACTACCCAGCGTGCGAGCCTGGGGTGCCGCGTCGCATGGACCCTGGGCACGGGTGGCATGCCCAGCAAGCCCCCAGCAGGCACGGCATGGGCTGCTCACCCAGCGTGCGGCAGCGGTGGGCGCTCCAGCCAGGCCATGGGCGACCATCGCGAGCCAGCCCCCTCGTCCCTGCGCCTCGACTGACTGCCCTGCGTGCAAGCCAGGGGTGCCACGTCGCACGGACCCTGGGCTTGGGTGCATGCCCAGCTTGCCCCCAGCACGAACGGCATGGGCTGCTCGCCCAGTGTGCAGCAGCAGTTGGTGCGCCAGCCAGGCTGAGGGCGCCAATAGTCACCCAGCCCCCTCGTCCCTGCCCCTCGACTGACTGCCCAGTGTGCAAGCCAGGGATGCCGCATCGCACGAACCCTGGGCACGGGTGGCATGCCCAGCCAGCCCCCAGCAGGCATGGCATGGGCTCCTCGCCCAGCGTGTGGCAGGGGTAGGCGTGCCAGCCAGGCCGCGGGTGTCCATCGCGAGCCAGCCCCCTCGTCCCTGTCCATCGACTAAGTGCCCAGCGAGCGAGCCTGGGAAGCCGCGTCGCACTGACCCTTGGCATGGGAGGCATGCGCCGGCAACCCCCAGCAGGCATGGCATGGGCCAAGTGCCAAGCGTGCGGTAGAGGTGGGCGCGCCAATAGCGAGGCAGCCCCCTCATCCCTGTCCCTTGACTGAATGCCCAGCGTGCGAGCCAGGGGTAACGCGTCGCATGGACCCTGGGCATGGGTGGCATGCCCAGGCAGCCCCCAGCAGGCACGGCATGGGCTGCACACCTAGCGTGCGGCAGCGGTGGGCGAGCCAACAAGGCCCCGGGTCCCCACCGTGAGCCAGCCCCCTCGTTCCTGCCCCTCGACTGACTGCCCAGCGTACGAGCCAGGGGTGCCGCGTCGCACGGACCCTGGGCACGGGTGAAACGGCCAGGCAACCCCCAGCAGGCATGGCATGGGCTGCTCACCCAGCGTGCGGCAGCGGTGGCCACGCCAGCCAGGCAGCGGGCGCCCATCGCGAGCCAGCCCCCACGTCCCAGTCCCTCGACTAAGTGCCCAGTGAGCGAGCCTGGGGAGCCGCGTTGCACGGACCCTTGGCATGAGAGGCATGCCCAGGCAGCCCCCAGCAGGCACGGCATAGGCCACGTGCCCAGTGAGCAGCAGCGGTTGGCGCGCCAGCCAGGCCGAGGGCACCCATCGCGAGCCAGCCCCGACGTCCCTGTCCCTCGATGTAGTGCCCAGCGAGTGAGCCAGCAGTGCCGCATCGCATGGAGCCTGGGCACAGGTGGCACGCCCAGGCAGCCCCCAGCAGGTACGGCATGGGCTGCTTGCCCAGCGTGCGGCAGCGGTGGGCGCGCCAGCCAGGCCGTGGGCGCCCATCGCGAACAAGCCCCCACGTCCCTGTCCCTCGACTAAGTGCCCAGCGAGCGAGCCTGAGGGGCCGCGTCCCATGGACCCTGGGAGTGGGTTGCATGCCTAGGCAGCTCGCAGCAGGCACGGCCTGGGCTGCTCGCCCAGCATGCGGCAACGGTGGGCTCGCAAGCCAGGCCGCAGACGCCCATCGCTAGCCAGCCCCCACGTCCCTGTCCCTCGACATAGTGCCCAGCGAGCGAGCCAGCTGTGCCGCGTCACATGGAGCCTGGGCATGGGTGGCATGCCCAGGCAGCCCCCAGCAGGCACGGCTTGGACTGCTCGCCCAGCGTGCGGCAGCGGTGGGCGCGCCAGCCAGGCTGCGGGCGCCCATCGCGAACAAGCCCCCACGTCCCTGTCCCTCGACTAAGTGCCCAGCGAGTGAGCCTGAGGGGCCACGTTGCACGGACCCTGGGCACGGGTGGCACGCCTAGGCAGCTCGAAGCAGGCATGCCCTGGGCTGCTAGCCCAGCGTGTGGCAACGGTGGGCTCGCCAGCCAGGCCGCAGACGCCCATCGCAAGCCAGCCCCCACATCCCTGTCCCTCGACGTAGTGCCCAGCGAGCAGGCGAGGGTGGCCGCGTTGCACGGACCCTGGGCACGGATGGCACGCGCAGGCAGCCCCCAGCAGGCACGGCATTGGCTGCTCGCCCAGCGTGTGACAGCGGTGGGCGCGCATGCATGGCCTGGGCGCCCATCGCGAGCCAGCCCCCACGTCCCTGTCCCTCGACTAAGTCCCCAGCGAGCGAGCCAGCTGTGCCGCGTCGCACGTAGCCTGGACACGGGTGGCACGCCCAGGCAGCCCCCTGCAGGCATGGCTTGGGCTGCTCGCCCAGCGTGCGGCAGCGGTGGGCGCGCCTGCCAGGCGACAGGCGCCCATCGCGAGCCAGCCCCCACATCCCTGTCCCTCGACGTAGTGCCCAGCGAGTGAACCAGGGGAGCCGCGTCGCACGGACCCATGGCATGGGTGGGATGCCCAGGCAGCCCCCAGCAGGCATGGCTTGGGCTGCTCGCCCAGTGCGCGGCAGCGGTGGGCTTGCCATTCAGGCCGCGGGCGCCCATCGCGAGCCAGCCCCCACGTCCCTGTCCCTCGACGTAGTGCCCAGCGAGCGAGACAGCTGTGCCGCGTCACATGTAGCCTGGACACGGGTGGCACGCCCAGGCAGCCCCCAGCAGGCACGGCTTGGGCAGCTCGCCCAGCGTGCGGCAGCGGTGGGCTCGGCAGCCAGGCTGCAGACGCCCAATGCGAGCCAGCCCCCACGTCCAAGTCCCTAGACTAAGTGCCCAGCGAGCGAGCAAGGGGGGCCGCATCGCATGGACCCTGGGCACGGGTGGCTTGCCCAGGCAGCCCCCAGCAGGCACGGCTTGGGCAGCTCGCCCAGCGTGCGGCAGCATTGGGCGTGGCAGCCAGGCCACGGGCGCCCATCGCGAGCCAGCCCCCACGTCCCGGTCCCTCGACGTAGTGCCCAGCGAGCGAGCCAGGGGGGCCGCGTCGCACAGACCCTGGGCATGGGTGGCACACCCAGGTAGCCCCCAGCAGGGACGACATGGGCTGCTCGCCCAGCGTGCGGCAGCGATGGGCGCGCCAGCCAGGCCGCGGGCACCCATCGTGAGCCAGCCCCCACATCCCTGTCCCTTGACGTAGTGCCCAGCGAGCGAGCCAGCTGTGCCACGTCACATGGAGCCTGGGCATGGGTGGCATGCCCAGGCAGCCCCCAGCAGGCACGGGATGGGCTGCTCGCCCAGCGTGCGGCAGCGGTGGGCTTGGCAGCCAGGCTGCAGACGCCCATCGCGAGCCAGCCCCCACGTCCCTGTCCCTAGACTAAGTGCCCAGCGAGCGAGACCGGTGGGCCACGTCGCACGGACCCTGGGCACGGGTGGCATGCCCAGGGAGCCCCCGCAGGCACGGCTTGGGCTGCTCGCCCAGCATGCGGCAGCGGTGGGCGCGCCAGCCAGGCCGCGGGCACCCATCGCGAACCAGCCTCCACGTCCCTGCCCCTCGACTGACTGCCCAGCGTGTGAGCCAGGATGCCGCATCGCACAGACCCTGTGCATGGGTGGCACACCCAGGCAGCCCCAAGAAGGCACGGCATGGGCTACTCGCCCAGCGTGCGGCATCGGTGGGCGTGCCAGCCAGGCCGCAGGCGGCGAATGCGAGCCAGCCCCCTCTTCCCTGCCCATCGACTGACAGACCAGCGTGCGAGCCAGGGGTGCTGCCTCGCACTGACCCTGGGCATGGGTGGCATGCCCAGGCAGCTCCCAGAAGGCACGGCATGGGCTACTCACCCAGCGTGCGGCATCGGTGGGCGTGCGAGCCAAGCCGCTGGCGCCCATCGCGAGCCAGCCTCCTCTTCTCTGCCCCTTAACTGACAGCCAAGCGTGCGAGCCAGGGGTACCGCGTCGCACTGACCCTGGGCATGGGTGGCACGCCCAGGCAGCCCCCAGAAGGCACAGCATGGGCTACTCGCCCAGCGTGCGGCAACGGTGGGCGTGCCAGCAAGGCCGCAGGCGCCCATCGCGAGCCAGCCCCCTCTTCCCTGCCCCTCGACTGACAGCCCAGTGAGCGAGCCAGGGGGACCACATCCCACAGACCCTGGGCATGGGTAGCATGCCCAGGCAGCCCCCAGCAGGCACGGCATGGGCTGCTCACTCAGCGTGCGGCAGCGGTGGGCGCGCCAGCCAGGCCGCGGGAGCCCATTGCGAGCCAGCCTCCTCGTCCCTGCCCCTCGACTGACTGCCCAGCGTCTGAGCAAGGGGTGCCGCGTAGCACGGACCCTGGGCATGGGAGGCATACCCTGGCATCCCCCAGCAGGCACGACCTGGGCCAAGTGCCCAGTGTTCGGTAGAGGTGGCATGCCCAGCCAGCCCCCAGCAGGCACGGCATGGGCTGCTCGCCAAGCGTGTGGCAGCGGTTGGCGCGCCAGCAAGTCCGAGGGCGCCAATAGCGAGCGTGCCCCCTCATCTCTGCCCGTTGACTGACTGCCCAGCGTCCGGTAGAGGTGGGCGCGCCAGCCGGGCCGAGGGCGCCAATGGCGAGGCAGCCCCCTCGTCCCTGCCCCTCGACTGACTGCCAAGAGTGCGAGCCAGGGGTGCCGCGTCGCACGGACCCTGGGCACGGGTGGCATGCCCAGCCAGCCCCCAGCAGGCACGGCATGGGCTGCTCGCCCAGCGTAAGGCAGTGGCTGGCCCGCCAGCCAGGCCAAGGGCGCCAATAGCGAGGCAGCCCCCTCGTCCCTGCCGCTCGACTTACTGCCCAGCGTGCAAGCCAGGGGTGCCGTGTAGCACGGACCCTGGGCACGGGTGGCATGCCCAGCAAGCCCCCAGCAGGCACGGCATGGGCTGCTCACTCAGCGTGCGGCAGCGGTGGGCGCACCAGCCAGGCCATGGGCGACCATCGCGAGCCAGCCCCCTCGTCCCTGCCCCTCGACTGACTGCCCTGCGTGCAAGCCAGGGGTGAAGCGTCGCACGGACCCTGGGCTCGGGTGGCATGCCCAGCGTGCCCCCAGCAGGCACGGCATGGGCTGCTCGCAAAGCGTGTGGCAGCGGTTGGCGCGCCAGCAAGTCCGAGGGCGCCAATAGCGAGTGAGCCCCCTCGTCTCTGCCCGTCGACTGACTGCCCAGCGTCTGGTAGAGGTGGGCGCGCCAGCCGGGCAGAGGGCACCAATGGCGAGGCAGCCCCCTCGTCCCTGCCCCTCGACTGACTGCCAAGAGTGCGAGCCAGGGGTGCCGCGTCGCACGGACCCTGGGCACGGGTGTCATGCCCAGGCAGCCCCCAGCAGGCACGGCATGGGCTGCTCGCCCAGCGTGCGGCAGCGGCTGGCACGCCAGCCAGGCTGAGGGCGCCAATAGCGAGGCAGCCCCCTCGTCCCTGCCGCTCGACTTACTGCCCAGCGTGCAAGCCAGGGATGCCGCGTAGCACGGACCCTGGGCATGGGTGGCATGCCCAGCAAGCCCCCAGACGGCACGGCATGGGCTGCTCACCCAGCGTGCGGCAGCAGTGGGCGTGCCAGCCATGCCGCGGGCGACCATCGCGAGCCAGCCCCCTCATCCCTGCCCCTCAACTGACTGCCCAGTGTGCGAGCAAGGGGCGCCGCATCGCACAGACCATGGGTGCGGGTGGCACGCCCAGGCATCCCCCAGCAGGCACGGCATGGGCTGCTCGCACAGCGTGTGGCAGCGGTGGGCGCGCCAGCCAGGCCGCGGCTGCCCAACGCGAGCCAGCCCCCTCGTCCCTGCCCTTCGACTGACTGTCCAGCGTGTGAGCCAGGATGCCGCATTGCACAGACCCTGTGCACGGGTGGCACACCCAGGCAACCCCCCAGAAGGCACGGCATGGGCTACTCGCCCTGCGTGCTGCATGGGCTACTCGCCCTGCGTGCGGCATCGGCGGGCGTGCCAGCCAGGCCGCGGGCGCCCATTGCCAGCCAGCCCCCTCTTCCCTGCCCCTCGACTGACAGCCCAGTGTGCGAGCCAGGGGTGCCGCGTCGCACAGACCCTGGGCCCGGATGGCATGCCTAGCCAGCCCCCAGCACGCACAGCATGCGCTGCTCACCCAGCGTGTGGCAGCGGTTGGCGTGCCAGCCAGGCCGAGGGCACCAATAGCGAGCCAGCCCCCTCGTCCCTGCCCCTCGACTGACTGCCCAGCATCCAAGCCAGGGGTGCTGCATCGCACGGACCCTGGGCACTGGTGGCATGCCCAGGAAGCCCCCATGAGGCACGGCATGGGCTGCTCGCCCAGTGTGCGGCAGCGGTGGGCGCGCCAGCAAGGCCACTGGTGCCCATCGTGAGCCAGCCCACTCGTCCCTGCCCCTCGACTGACTTCCCAGCGTGCGAGCCAGGGGTGCCGTGGCGCACGGACCCTGGGCGCGGGTGGCACGCCCAGGCATCCCCCAGCAGGCACGGCATGGGCTGCTCGCACAGAGTGCGGCAGCGGTGTGCGCGCCAGCCAGGCCGCGGCTGCCCAACGCCAGCCAGCCCCCTCTTCCCTGCCCCTCGACTGACAGCCCAGCGTGCGGCATCGGCGGTCGTGCCAGCCAGGCCGCGGCCGCCCATAGCGAGCCAGCCCCCTCTTCCCTGCCCCTCGACTGACAGCCGAGCGTGCGGGCCAGGGTTGCCGCGTTGCACTGACACTGGGCACAGGTGGCATGCGCAGGCAGCCCCCAGCAGGCACGGCATGGGATGCTCGCCCAGCGTGCGGCAGCGGTGGGCGCGCCAGCCAGGCCGCAGGCGCCCATCGTGAGCGAGCCCCCTCGTCCCTGCCCCTCGACTTACTGCCCAGCGTACGAGCCAGGGGTGCCGCGTCGCACGGACCCTGGGATTGGGAGACATGCCCCGGCATCCCCCAGCAGGCACGGCATGGGCCAAGTGCCCAGCGTGCGGTAGAGGTGGGCGCGCCAGCCAGGCTGAGGGCGCCAATAGCGAGGCAGCCCCCTCGTCCCTGCCCCTCGACTGACTACACAGCGTCCGAGCCAGGAGTGCTGCATCGCATGGACCCTGGGCACGGGTGGCATGTCTAGCAAGCCCCCAGCAGGCACGGCATCAGCTGCTCACCCAGCGTGCGGCAGCGGTGGGCGCGCCAGCCAGGCCATGGGCGACAATCGCGAGCCAGCCCCCTCGTCCCTGCCCCTCGACTGACTGCCCTGCGTGCAAGCCAGGGGTACCGCGTCGGATGGACCCTGGGCTCAGGTGGCATGCCCAGCGTGCCCCCAGCATGCACGGCATGGGCTGTTCGCCCAGCATGCGGCAGCGGTTGGCGTGCCAGCCAGGCCGAGGGCGCCAATAGTGACCCAGCCCCCTCGTCCCTGCCCCTCTACTGACTGGCCAGCGTGCAAGCCAGGGGTGCCGCATCGCACGGACCCTGGGCACGGGTGGCATGCCCAGCAAGCCCCCAGCAGGCACGGCATGGGCTGCTCACCCAGCGTGCGGCAGCGGTGGGCGCGCCAGCCAGGCCGCGGGCGACCATCGTGAGCCAGCCCCATTGTCCCTGCCCCTCGACTGACTGCCCAGCGTGCAAGCCACGGGTGCCGTGTCGCACGGACCCTGGGCCCGGGTGGCATGCCCAGCCAACCCCCAGCACGCACGGCATGGGCTGCTTGCCCAGCGTGCGGCAGCGGTTAGCGCGCCAGCCAGGCCGAGGGCGCCAATAGCTAGCCAGCCCCCTCATCCCTGCCCCTCGGCTGACTGCCAAGTGTGCAAGCCAGGGGTGCCACGTCGCATGGACCTTGGGCACGGGTGGCATGCCCAGGAAGCCCCCATCAGGCACGGCATGGGCTGTTCGCCCAGTGTGCGGCAGCGGTGGGCGCGCTAGCCAGGCCACTGGCGCCCATCGTGAGCCAACCCCCTCGTCCCTGCCCCTCAACTGACTGCCCAGCGTGCGAGCCAGGGGTGCCATGGTGCACGGACCCTGGGCGCGGGTGACACGCCCAGGCATCCCCCAGCAGGCACGGCATGGGCTGCTCGCACAACGTGCGGCAGCGGTGGGCGCGCAAGCCAGGCCGCGGCTGCCCAACGCCAGCCAGCCCCCTCTTCCCTGCCCCTCGACTGACAGCCCAGCGTGCGGCATCGGCGGGCGTGCCAGCCAGGCCGCGGGCGCCAATAGCGAGCCAGCCCCCTCTTCCCTGCCCCTCGACTGACAGCCCAGCGTGCGGGCCAGGGTTGCCGCGTCACACTGACCCTGGGCACAGGTGGCACGCCCAGGCAGCCCCCAGCAGGCACTGCATGGGATGCTCACCCAGCGTGCGGCAGCGGTGGGCGCACCAGCCAGGCCGCGGGTGCCCATCGCGAGCGAGCCCCCTCGTCCCTGCCCCTCGACTGACTGCCCTGCGTGCAAGCCAGGGGTGCCACGTCGCACGGACCCTGGGCTCGGGTGGCATGCCCAGCGTGCCCCCAGAACGCACGGCATGGGCTGCTCGCCCAGCGTGCGGCAGCAGTTGGCGCGCCAGCCAGGCCGAGGGCGCCAATAGCGAGGCAGCCCCCTCGTCCCTGCCCCTCGACTGACTACCCAGCGTGCGAGCCTGGGGTGCCGCGTCGCATGGACCCTGGGCACGGGTGGCATGCCCAGCAAGCCCCCAGCAGGCACGGCATGGGCTGCTCACCCAGCGTGCGGCAGCGGTGGGCGCGCCAGCCAGGCCATGGGTGACCATCGCGAGCCAGCGCCCTCGTCCCTGCCCCTCGACTGACTGCCCTATGTGCAAGCCAGAGGTGCCACGTCGCACGGACCCTGGGCTCGGGTGGCATGCCCAGCTTGCCCCCAGCACGCACGGCATGGGCTGCTCACCCAGCGTGCGGCAGCAGTTGGCGCGCCAGCCAGGCCGCGGGCGCCCATCGCGAGCCAGCCCCCTCGTCCCTGTCCATCGACTAAGTGCCCAGCGAGCGAGCCTGGGAAGCCGCGTCGCACTGACCCTGGGCATGGGAGGCATGCGCCGGCAGCCCCCAGCAGGCACGGCATGGGCCAAGTGCCCAGCGTGCGGTAGAGGTGGGCGCGCCAGCCAGGCCGAGGGCGCCAATAGCGAGGCAGCCCCCTCATCCCTGCCCCTCGACTGACTGCCCAGCGTGCGAGCCAGGGGTGCCGCGTTGCATGGACCCTGGGCATGGGTGGCATGCCCAGGCAGCCCCCAGCAGGCACGGCATGGGCTGCACACCCAGCGTGCGGCAGCGGTGGGCGAGCCAACAAGGCCGCGGGCGCCCACCGCGAGCCAGCCCCCTCGTTCCTGCCCCTCGACTGACTGCCCAGCGTACGAGCCAGGGGTGCCGCGTCGCACGGACCCTGGGCACGGGTGGCACGGCCAGGCAACCCCCAGCAGGCACGGCATGGGCTGCTCGCCCAGCGTGCGGCAGTGGTTCGCGCCAGCCAGGCCGCGGGCGCCCATCGCGAGCCAGCCCCCACGTCCCTGTCCCTTGATGCAGAGCCCAGCGAGTGAGCCAGGGGAGCCACGTCGCACGGACCCTGGGCACGGGTGGCGTGCCCAGGCAGCCCCCAGCAGGCACGGCATGGGCTGCTCGCCCAGCGTGCGGCAGCGATGGGCGCGCCAGCCACACCACGGGCGCCCATCGCGAGCCAGCCCCCTCGTCCCTGCCCCTCGACTGACCGCCCAATGTGCGAGCCAGGGGTGCCGCATCGCACGGACCCTGGGCACGGGTGGCACGCCCAGGCAGCCCCCAGCAAGAACGGCATGGGCTGCTCGCCCAGCGTGCGGCAGTGGTGGGCGCGCCAACCAGGCCACGGGCGCCCGTCGCGAGCCAGCCCCCTCGTCTCTGCCCCTCGACTGACTGCCCAACGTGCGAGCCAGGGGTGCAACAGCAGTCGCCAGCAGGCACGGCGCCAGCCTTGCCAGGGGCGTCCCACGTGAGCCAGCCGCGAGCACGCTGTGAGGCTCAGCACATGCTGTGGGCGTTGATTTCTTGGGCAAGCTGGCCTTGGCCGTGGCCGCTGGCTCTGCTGGACCCTGAGGGCTGCCATGGGGTGGCTGGAGGTGCACTAGACAGGGCAGCCAGCATGCACCATGGGCCAGGCAGAGGCACAGCTTCCCCAGCCTGCTGGTCACAATGTCCAGTTGCGAAATTGTTGTGAATTGACTGTCTTTTCATCATGGAATTGGTCCCGAATTGACTCAAATAATTCTTGTAATTCATGAGGAGTCTGCCTCTGAAGTTTGGGATCATTTCGACTCATGGGCTATTTTTGATGATTGTTTCAATTTTTGGCTGTACAAAATTCATTAAAAAAAATTTTAGTGCCCAGAAAATTCTGAAATTTTTTCTGGTGGTAGATATTATTATTCTCCATTTATGTACAAAATTTCAGCTCAAAATTCCAAGTAAATAATTTTTTAGACCCATTATGGTGGCTCAGACATATTGATGTTTCCTCCTGTTGGGAGTGAAATTTCATTTAAGACTCTTTAGGGGGGAGGTGGTCACCTAGCTTGCTGGGTGCCA
>JAJFZO010000749.1:247500-272500 GCA_021397835.1 Moringa oleifera | reverse complement strand
AGGGAGGCCACAGGCGCCCAACACAAGCCAGCCCCCTCGTCCCTGTCCCTCGACTAAGTGCCCAGTGAGCGAGCCAGGGGAGCTGCATCACATGAACCCTGGGCATGGGAGGCATGCCAAGGCAGCCCCCAGCAGGCACGGCATGGGCCAAGTGCCCATCGTAAGGCAGAGGAGGGCGCGCTAGCCAGGCCACAGGCATCCATTGCGAGTTAGCCCCCTCATCCCTGTCCCTCGACTAAGTGCCCAGCGAGCGAGCCAGGGGAGCCGCGTCGCACGGACCCTGGGCACGGGAGGCATGCCCAGGAATCCCCCAGCAGGCATGGCATGGGTCAAGTTTCCAGCATGTGGCAGAGGAGGGCACGCCAGCCAGGCCACAGGCGCCCATCGCAAGCCAGCCCCCTCGTCCCTGTCCCTCGACTAAGTGCTCAGTGAGCGAGCCAGGGGAGCCGCGTCGCACGGACCCTGGGCATGGGAGGCATGCCCAGTCAGCCCCCAGCAGGTACGGCATGGGCCCAGTGACCAGCGTGCGGCAGAGGAAGGCGCGCAAGCCAGGCCACAGGCGCCCATCGCGAGCTAGCCCCCTCATCCCTGTCCCTCGACTAAGTGCCCAGCAAGTGAACCAGGGGATCCGCGTCGCACAGACCCTGGGTGTTGGAGGCATGCCCTGGCAGCCCCCAGCAGGCACGGCATGGGCAAAGTGCTGAGCGTGCGGCAGCGGTGGGTGCGCCAGCCAGGCCGCAGGCGCCCATCGCGAGCCAGCCCCCTCGTCCCTGTCCCTCGACTAAGTGCCCAGCGAGCGAGCCAGGGGAGCCGCGTCGCACGGACCCTGGGTGTGGCAGGCATTCCCCAGCAGCCCCCAGCAGGCTTGGCATGGGCCAAGTGCCGAGTGTGCGGCAGCGGTGGGTGCGCCAGCCAGGCCACAGGCCCCCATCGCAAGCCGGCCCCCTCGTCCCCGTCCCTCGACTAAGTGCCTAGCGAGCGAGCAAGGGAAGCCCTGTCGCACGGACCCTAGGCATGGGAGCCATATCCAGTAAGCCCCCAGCAGGCATGGTATGGGCCAAGTGCCCAGCGTGCGGCAGAGGAAGGCGCGCAAGCCAGGCCACAGGCGCCCATCGCGAGCCAGCCCCCTCGTCCCTGTCCCTGGACTAAGTGCCCAGCGAGCGAGCCAGCAGAGCTGCATCGCGCGGACCCTGGTTGTGGCAGGCATGCCCCAGCAGCCCCCAGCAGGCTCGACATGGGCCAAGTGCCGAGTGTGCGGCAGCGGTGGGCGCGCCAGCCAGGCCACAGGCGCCCATCGCGAGCCAGCCCACTCGTCCCTCTCCCTCGACTAAGTGCCCAGCGAGCGTGCCAGGGGAGCCGTGTCACATGGACCCTGGGCATGGGAGGCATGCCCATGCAGCCTCCAGCAGGCACGGCATGGGCCAAGTGCCTTGTGTGCAGCCGCGGTGGGCGCGCCAGCCAAGCCACAGGCGCCCATCACGAGCCAGACCCCTCGTCCCTGTCCCTCGAATAAGTGAACAGCGAGCGAGCCAGGGGAGCCACATCACACGGACCCTGTGAATGGCAGGCAAGCCCCAGCAGCCCCCAGCAGGCATGGCATGGGCCAAGGGCCCAGCGTGTGGCAGCGGCGGGCGTGCCAGGGAGGCCACAGGCGCCCATCGCGAGCCAGCCTCCTCGTCCCTGTCCCTCGACTAAGTGCCCAGCGAGCAAGCTAGGGGAGCCACGTCGCTTGGACCCTGGGCACAGGGGCCATGACTAGACATCACCCAGAAGGCATGGCATGGGCCAAGTGCCCAGCGTGCGTCAGAGGTGGCGCGCCAGCCAGGCCACAGGCGCCCATCGCGAGCCAGCCCCCTCGTCCCTGTCCGTCGACTAAGTGCCAAGCAAAGGAGCCAGGGGAGCCGCATCGCACAGACAATGGGCACGGGAGGCATGCCCAGGCAGCCCCCCCCAGCATGTCCCCAGCGTGCAGCAGAGGAGGGCGCGCCAGCGAGGCCACTGGCGCCCATCACGAGCCAGCCCCCTCGTCCCTGTCCCTCGACTAAGTGCCCAGCGAACGAGCCAGGGGAGCCGCATCGCACAGAACCTGGGCACTGGAGGCAAGCAGCAGCAGGCAGGGCGCGCCAGCCAGTGAGGCCACGGGCGCTCATTACGAGCCAGTCCTCTTATCCCTGTCCCTCGACTTAGTGCCCCGTGAGCGAGCCAGAGGAGCCGCCCCCTCGTCCCTGGGCCAAGTGGCCAGCGTGCGGCAGAGGAGGGCGTGTCAGCAAGGCCACAGGCGCCCATCACGACCCAGCCCCCTCGTCCCTGTCCCTCGACTAAGTGCCCAGCGAGCGAGCCAGGGGAGCCGTGTCGCATGGACCCTGGGCACGTGAGGCATGCCCAGGCAGCCTCCAGCAGGCACAGCATGGGCCAAGTGCCTTCCGTGCGGCAGCGGTGGCCGCGCCAGCCAGGCCACAGGCGCCCATCGCGAGCAAGCCCCCTAGTCCCTGTCCCTCGACTAAGTGCCCAGCGAGCGAGCCAGGGGAGCCACGTTGCATGGACCCTGGGAATGGCAGGCATGCCCCAGCAGCCCCGAGCAGGCATGGCATGGGTCAAGTGCCGAGCGTGCGGCAGCGGTGGGCATGCCAGCGAGGCCACAGGCGCCCATCGCGAGCGAGCCCCCTCGTCCCTGTCCCTCGACTAAGTGCCCTGCGAGCAAGCCAGGGGAGGCGGGTCGCATGGGCCCTGGGTGTGGGAGGCATACCCCGGCAGCCCGCAGCTGGCACGGCATGGGCCAAGTGCTGAGGGTGCCGCAGCGGTGGGCGCGCCAGCCAGGCCACAGGCACCCATCGCGAGCCAGCCCCCTCGTCCCTGTCCCTCGACCAAGTGCCTAGCGAGCGAGCCAGGGGAGCCATGTCGCACGGACCCTGGGCATAGAAGGCATGCCCAGGCAGCCCCCAGCAGGCACGGCATGGGCCTAGTGCCCAGCGTGCGGCAGCGGTGGGCGCGCCAGCCATTCCACAGGCGCCCATCGCGAGTCAGCCCCCTCGTCACTGTCCCTCGACCAAGTGCCCAGCGAGCGAGCCTGGGGAGCCATGTCGCATGGACCCTGGGCACGGGAGGCATGCCCAGGCAGCCCCAAGCAGGTACAGCATGGGCCAAGTGCCCAAAGTGCGGCAACGGTGGGCGCGCCAGCCAGGCCACAGGCGCCCATCGCGAGCCAGCCCCCTCGTCCCTGTACCTCGACAAAGTGCCCAGCGAGCGAGCCAGGGGAGCCATGTCGCACGGAACCTGGGCATGGGAGGCATGCCCAGGCAGACCCCAGCAGGCACGGCATGGGCCAAATGCCCAGCGTGCGGCAGCGCTGGGCGCGCCAGCCAGGCCACAAGCGACCATCGCGAGCCAGCCCCCTCGTCCTTGTCCCTGGTCTAAGTGCCCAGCGAGCGAGCCAGGGGAGCTGCGTCACATGGACCCTGGGCATGGGAGGCATGCCCAGGAAACCCCTAGCAGGCACCGCATGGGCCAATCACCCAGAGTCCCGCAGAGGAGGGCGCGCAAGCCATGCCACAGGCGCCCATCGCGAGCCAGCCCCCTCGTCACTGTCCCTCAACTAACTGCCCAGCGAGAGAGCCAGGTGAGCTGCGTCGCATGGACTCTGGGCTTGGGAGGCGTGCCCAGGCTGCCCCCAGCAGGCACAGCATGGGCCAAGTGCCCAGCGTGTGGCAGAGGAGGGCGCGCCAGCAAGGCCACAGGCGCCCATCATGACCCAGCCCCCTCATCCCTGTCCCTCGACCAAGTGCCCAGCGAGCGAGCCAGGGGAGCCGCGTCGCACAGACCCTGGGCATGATAGGCATGCCCAGTCAGCCCCCAGCAGGCATGGCATGGGCCAAGTGCCCAGCGTTCGGCAAAGGTGGGCGCGCCAGTGAGGCCACGGGCGCCCATCACGAGCCAGCCCCCTTGTCCCTGTCCCTAGACTTAGTGCCCCGTGAGTGAGCCAGGGGAGCCGTGTCGCATGGACTCTGGGCACGGGAGGCATGCCAAGGAAGCCCCCAGCAGGGTCGGCATAAGCCATGTTCCCAGCGTGCGGCCAAGGAGGGCACGCCAGCGAGGCCACGGGCGCCCATGACGAGCCAGCTCCCTCATCCCTGTCCCTCTACTAAGTGCCCAGCGAACGAGCCAGGGGAGCCGCATCGCCCAGACCCTGGGCACTGGAGGCATGCCCAGGCAGCTCCCAGCAGGCACGGCATTGGCCAAGTGCCCAGTGTGCGGTAGCGGTGGGCGCGCCAGCGAGGCCACGGGCGCCCATTACGAGCCAGTCCGCTCGTCCCTGTCCCTCAACTTAGTGCCCCATGAGCGAGCCAGGGGATCCGTGTCGCATGGACTCTGGGCATGGGAGGCATGCCCAGGCTGCCCCCAGAAGGCACAGCATGGGCCAAGTGGCCAGCGTGCGGCAGAGGAGGACGCGCCAGCAAGGCCACAGGCGCCCATCACGACCCAGCCCCCTCGTCCCTGTCCCTCGACTAAGTGCCCAGCGAGCGAGCCAGGGAAGCCGTGTCGCACAGACCCTGGGCACGGGAGGCAAGCCCAGACAGCCTCCAGCAGGCATGGCATGGGCCAATTTCACAGCATGTGGCAGCGGTGGGGGCGCCAGCAAGGCCACAGGCACCCATCGCGAGCCAACCCCCTCGTCCCTGTCCCTCGACTAAGTGCCCAGCGAAGGAGCCAGGGGAGCCGCATCGCACAGACACTGGGCACGGGAGTTATGCCCAGGCAGCCCCCAGCAGGCACAGCATGGGCCAAGTGCCGAGCGTGCGGCAGAGGAGGGCGCGCCAGCCTGGCCACAGGCGCCCATCGCGAGCAAGCCCCCTCGTCCCTGACCCTCGACTAAGTGCCCAGCGGGCGAGCCAGGGGAGCCACGATGAATGGACCATGGGAATGGGAGGCATTCCCAGGAATCCCCCAGCAGGCACGGAATGGGCCAAGTGCCCAGCGTGCGGCAGAGGGGGGCATGCAAGCCAGGCCACAGGAGCCCATCGCGAGCCAGCCCCCTCGTGCCTGTCCCTCGACAAAGTGCCCAGCGAGCGAGCCAGGGGAGCCGTGTCTCATGGACCCTTGGCACAGGGGGCATGCCCAGGCAGCCCACAGCAGGCATGGCATGAGCCAAGTGCCCAGTGTGTGGCAGAGGAGGGCACACTAGCCAGGCCACAGCCGCCCATCACGAGCCAGCCCCCTCGTCCCTGTCCCTCGACTAAGTGCCCAGCGAGCGAACCAGGGGATCCGCGTCGCACAGACCCTGGGTGTTGGAGGCATGCCCCCAGCAAGCACGGCATGGGCCAAGTGCCGAGCGTGCGGCAGCGGTGGGCGCGCCAGCCAGGCCACAGGCGCCCATCGCGAGCCAGCCCCCTCCTCCCTGTCCCTCGACTAAGTGCCCATCGAGCGAGCCAGGGGAGGTGCGTTGCATGGAACCTGGGAATGGCGGGGATGCCCCAGCAGCCTCGAGCAGGCACGGCATGGGTCAAGTGCCCAGCGTGCGGCAGCGGTGGGCGTGCCAGCGAGGCCACAGGAGCCCATAGCGAGCCAGCCCCCTCGTCCCTGTCCCTCGACTAAGTGCCCTGCAAGCGAGCCAGGGGAGGCGCGTCGCACGGGCCCTTGGTGTGGGAGGCATACCCCAGAAGCCCCCAGAAGGCACGGCATGGGCCAAGTGCCAAGCGTGCGGCAGCGGTGGGCACGCCAGCCAGGCCACAGGCACCCATCGCGAGCCAGCCCCCTCGTCCCTGTCCCTCGACCAAGTGCCCAGCGAGCGAGCCAGGGGAGCCATATCGCATGGACCCTGGGCCTAGGAGGCATGCCCAGGCAGCTCCCAGCAGGCACGGCATGGGCCAAGTGCCCAGCATGCAGCAGCGGTGGGCGCGCCAGCCATGCCACAGGAGCCCATCGCGAGCCAGCCCCCTCATCCCAGTCCCTCGACCAAGTGCCCAGCGAGCGAGCCAGGGGAGCCATGTCGCATGGACCCTGGGCACGGGAGGCATGCCCAGGCAGCCCCCAGTAGGTACGGCATGGGCCAAGTGCCCAGCGTGCGGCACCGGTGAGCGCGCCAGCCAGGCCACAGGCGCCCATCGCGAGCCAGCCCCCTTGTCCCTGTACCTCGACCAAGTGCCCAGCGAGCGAGCCAGGGGAGCCATGTCGCACGGACCCTGGGCACGGGAGGAATGCCCAGGAGGTCCCCAGCAGGCACGGCATGGGCCAAGTGCCTAGTGTGCGGCAGCGGTGGGCGCGCCAGCCAGGCCACAAGTGCCCATCGCGAGCCAGCCCCCTCGTCCCTGTCCCTGGTCTAAGTGCCCAGCGAAAGAGCCAGGGGAGCAGCGTCGCATAGGCTCTGGGCATGGGAGGCATGCCCAGGCTGCCCCTAGCACACACAGCATGGGCCAAGTGCCCAGCGTGCGGCAGAGGAGGGCGCGCCAGCAAGGCCACAGGCGCCCATCACGACCCAGCCCCCTCGTCCCTGACCCTCGACTAAGTGCCCAGCGAGCGAGCCAGGGGAGCCGCGTCACACAGACCTTGGGCATGAGAGGCTTGCCCAGTCAGCCCCCAGCAGGCACGGCATGGGCCAAGTGCCCAACGTTCGGCAAAGGTGGGCGCGCCAGTGAGGCCATGGGCGCCCATCAGGAGCCAGCCCCCTCGTCCCTGTCCCTCAACTTAGTGCCCCGTGAGTGAGCCAGGGGAGCCGTGTCGCATGGACTCTGGGCACGGTAGGCATGCCCAGGCAGCCCCCAGCAGGCTCGGCATAGGCTATGTTCCCAGCATGTGGCAGAGGAGGGTGCGCCAGCGAGGCCACGGGCGCCCATCATGAGCCAGCTCCGTCGTCCCTGTCCCTCGGCTAAGTGCCCATCGAACGAGCCAGGGGAGCCACATCGCACAGACCCTGGGCAGTGGAGGCATGCCCAGGCAGCTCCCAGCAGGTACGGCATTGGCCAAGTGCCCAGTGTGCAGCAGCGGTGGGCGCGCCAGCGAGGCCACGGACGCCCATTACGAGCCAGCCCCCTCGTCCCTGTCCCTCAAGTAAGTGCCCAGCGAGTGAGCCAGGGCAGCCGTGTCGCATGGACCCTGGGCACGGGAGGCACACCCAGGCAGCCTCCAGCAGGCATGGCATGGGCCAATTTCCCAGCGTGTGGCAGCGGTGGGCGCGCCAGCCAGGCCACAGGCGCCCATCGCGAGCCAGCCCCCTCGTGCCTGTCCCTCGACTAAGTGCCCAGCGAGGAAGCCAGGGGAGCCGCGTTGCATGGACCCTGGGTATGGGAGGCATGCCCCAGTGTCCCCCAGCAGGCACGGGATGGGCCAAGTGCCCAGAGTGTGGCATGGGCTGCTCACCCAGCATGCCGGAGCTGTGGGGGAGCCAGCAAGGCAGCGGGCGGCCATCACGAGCCAGCCCTCACGTCCCTGTCCCTCGACTAAGTGCCCAGCGAGCGAGCCAGGGGGGCCGCGTTGCATGGACCCTGGGCACGGTTGGCATGCGCAGGCAGCCTCCAGCAGGCGCAGCATGGGATGCTTGCCCAGCGTGCCGCAGCGGTGGGCGCGCCAGCCAGGCCACGGGTGCCCATCGAGAGCCAGACCCCACATCCCTGTCCCTCGACTAAGTACTCAGCGAGCGAGCCAGGGGGGCCGCGTCGCATGGACCCAGGGCATGTGTGGCACGCCAAGGTAGCCCCCAGCAGGCACGGCATGGGCCAAGTGCCCAGCGTGCGGCAGAGGCGGGTGCGCCAGCCAGGCCACGGGTGCCCATCGTGAGCCAGCCCACTCGTCCCTGTCCCTTGACTAAGTGCCCAGCGAGCGAACCAGGGGAGCCGCGTTGCATGGACCCTGGGAAAGGGAGGCATGCCCCAGTGTCTCCCAGCAGGCACGGGATGGGCCAAGTGCCCAACGTGTGGCAGAGGAGGGCGCACCAGCCAGGCCACAGGCGCCCATCGCGAGCCAGCCCCCTCGTCCCTGTCCCTCGACTAAGTGCCCAGCGAGTGAGCCAGGGCAGCCGTGTCACAAGGACCTTGGGCATGGGAGGCATGCCCAGGCAGCCTCCAGCAGGCATGGCATGGGCCAATTTCCCAGCGTGTGGCAGCGGTGGGCACGCCAGCCTGGCCACAGGCGCCCATCGCGAGCCAGCCCCCACGTGCCTGTCCCTCGACTAAGTGCCCAGCGAGGGAGCCAGGGGAGCCGCGTTGCATGGACCCTGGGTATGGGAGGCATGCCCCAGTGTCCCCCAGCAGGCACGGGATGGGCCAAGTGCCCAGAGTGTGGCATGGGCTGCTCGCCCAGCGTGCCGGAGCTGTGGGGGCGCCAGCAAGGCAGCGGGCGGCCATCGCGAGCCAGCCCTCACGTCCCTGTCCCTCGACTAAGTGCCCAGCGAGCGAGCCAGGGGGCCCGCGTTGCATGGACCCTGGGCACGGTTGGCACGCGCAAGCAGCCTCCAGCAGGCACAGCATGGGATGCTTGCCCAGCGTGCCACAGCGGTGGGCGCGCCAGCCAGGCCACGGGTGCCCATCGAGAGCCAGACCCCACGTCCCTGTCCCTCGACTAAGTACTCAGCGAGCAAGCCAGGGGGGCCGCGTCGCACAGACCCAGGGCATGTGTGGCACGCCAAGGTAGCCCCCAGCAGGCACGGCATGGGCCAAGTGCCCAGCGTGCGGCAGAGGTGGGTGCGCCAGCCAGGCCACGGGTGCCCATCGCGAGCCAGCCCACTCGTCCTTGTCCCTTGACTAAGTGCCCAGCGAGCGAACCAGGGGAGCCGCGTTGCATGGACCCTGGGCAAGGGAGGCATGCCCAGGCAACCCCCAGCAGGCACCACATGGGCCAATTGGTCAGCGTGCCGCAGAGGAGGGCGCGCCAGCCATGCCACGGGCGCTCATCGCGAGCCAGCCTCCTCGTCCCTGTCCCTCGACTAAGTTCCCAGTGAGCGAGCCAGGGGAGCCGCGTTGCATGGACTCTAGGCAGGGGAGGCATGCCCAGGAAGCCCGCAGCAGTCATGGCATGGGCCAAGTGCCCACCGTGCGGCAGCGGTGGGCGCGCCAGCAAGGCCAAAGGCGCCCATCTTGAGCCAGCCCCTTCTTCCCTGTCCCTCGACAAAGTTCAAAGCGAGCGAGCCAGGGGAGCAGCATTGCATGGACCCTGTGCATGAGAGACATGCCCAGGCAGCTCCCAGCAGGCATGGCATGGGCCAAGTGCCCAGCGTGCGGCAGCGGTGGGCGCGCCAGCCAGGCCACAGGCGCCCATCGCGAGCCAGCCCCCTCATCCCTGTCCCTCGACAAAGTGCCAAGTGAGCGTGCCAGGGGATCCACATCGCACGGACCCTGGGCATGGGTGGCATGCCGCGGAAGCCCCCAGCAGGCACGGGATGGGCCAAGTGCCCAGCGTGCGGCAGCGGACGGTGTGCCAGCGAGGCCACAGGCGCCCATCGCGAACCAGCCCCCTCGTCCCTGTCCCTCGATTAAGTGCCCAGCGAGTGACCCAGGGAAGCCGCGTCTCATGGACCCTGGCCATGGGTGGAATGCCCTGGTAGCCCCCAGCAGGCACGGCATGGGCCAAGTTCTGAGCGTGCGGCAGCGGTGGGTGCGCCAGCCAGGCCACAGGTGCCCATCGTGAGCCAGCCCCGTCGTCCTTGTCCCTCGACTAAGTTCCCAGTGAGCGAGCCAGGGCAGCCGCGTCGCATGGACCCTGGGCACGGGAGGCATGCCCAGGCAGCCCCCAGCAGGCAGGCCATGGCCCAAGTGCCCATCGTGCAGCAGCGGTGGGCGCGCCAGCCAGTCCACAAGCGTCCATCGCGAGCCAGCCCCCTCATCCCTGTCCCTGGAATAAGTGCCCAGCGACCAAGCCCAGGGGAGCCGAGTCGCATGGACCCTGGGTGTGGGAGGCATGCCCCAGCAGCCGCCAGCAGGCACGGCATGGGCCAAGTGCCAAGCGTGTGGCAGCGGTGCGTGCGCCAGCCAGGCAACACGTGCCCATCGCGAGCCAGCCCCCTCGTCCCTGTCCCTCGACAAAGTGCCCAGCGAGAGAGCCAGGGGAACCGCATCGCACCGACCCTGGGCATGGGGGGCATGCCCAGGCAGCCCCCAGCAGGCACAGCATGGGCCAAGTGCCCAGCGTGCGGCAGAGGTGGGCGCGCCAGCCAGGCCACGGGCGCCAATCGCGAGCCAGCCTCCTCGTCCCTGTCCCTCGACTAAGTGCCCAGTGAGCGAGCCAGGGGAGCCGCATCGCATGGACTCCAGGCATGGGAGGCATGCCCAGGAAGCCCCCAGCAGGCATGGCATGGGCAAAGTGCCCAGCGGGCGGCAGAGGAGGGCGCACCAGCCAGGCCACAGGCGCCCATCGCAAACCAGCCCCCTCGTCCCTGTCCCTCGACTAAGTGCCCAGTGAGCGAGCCAGGGGAGCCCCGTCACATGGACCCTGGTCATGGAAGGCATGCCCAGGCATCCCCAAGCAGGCGCGGCATGGACCAAGTGCCCAGCATGCGGAAGCGGTGGACGCGCCTGCAAGGCCACAGGCGCCCATCTCGAGCCAGCCCACTCTTCGCTGTCCCTTGACTAAGTTCCAAGCAAGCGAGCCAGGGGAGCCGCATTGCATGGACCCTGGGCATGGGAGGCATGCCCAGGCAGCCCCCAGCAGGAACAGCATGAGCCAAGTGCCCAGCGTGCGGCAGCGGTGGGCGCACCAGCCAGGCCACAGGCGCCCATCGCAAGCCGGACCACTCATCCCTGTCCCTCGACAAAGTGCCAAGCGAGCGAGCCAGGGGAGCCGCATCGCATGGACCCTGGGCATGGGAGGCATGCCCCAGAATCCCCCAGCAGGCACGGCATGGGCCAAGTGCCCAGCGTGCGGCAGCAGTGGGCGTGCCAGCGAAAGCGGTGGGCATGCCAGTGAGGCCACAGGCGCCCATCGCGAACCAGCCCCCTCATCCCTGTCCCTTGACAAAGTGCCCAGCTAGCAAGCCAGGAGAGCCGCATCGCATGGACCCTGGGCACGGGAGGCATGCCCCGGCAGCCCCGAGCAGGCACGGCATGGGCCAAGTGCCCAGCATGCGGCTGCGGTGGGCGCGCCAGCCAGACCACAAGCGTCCATCGTGAGCCATCCCCCTTATCCCTGTCCCTGGACTAAGTGCCCAGCAACCGAGCCAGGGGAGCCGAGTCGCACGGACCCTGGGCATGGGAGGCATGGCCCAGCAGCCCCTAGTAAGCATGGCATGGGCCAAGTGCGGAGCTTGCTTCAGCAGATGGGCGTGCCAGCCAGGCCACAGGCGCCCATCGCTAGCCAGCCGCCCCGTCCCTGTCCCTCAAAAAAGTGCCCAGCGAGCGAGCCAGGGAAGCTGCACTGCACTGACCCTGGGCACAGGAGGCAAGCCCAGGTAGCCCCCAGCAGGCACAGCATGGGCCAAGTGCCCAGCATGTGGCAGCGGTGGGCGCGCCAGCCAGTCCACAAGCGTCCATCGCGAGCCAGCCCCCTCATCCCTGTCCCTGGACTAAGTGCCCAGCGACCAAGCCCAGGGGAGCCGAGTCGCACGGACCCTGGGCATGGGAGGCATGCCCCAGCAGCCCCCAGCAGGCATGGTATGGGCCAAGTGCCGAGCGTGCGGCAGCGGTGAGTGCGCCATCCAGGCCACAGGCGCCCATCGCGAGCAAGCCCCCTCATCCCTGTCCCTCGACAAAGTGCCAAGCGAGCGAGCCAGGGGAGCCGCATCACACGGACCCTGGGCACGGGAGGCATGCCCCAGAAGCCCCCAGCAGGCATGGAATGGGGAAAGTGCCCAGCGTGCAGCAGCAGTGGGCGTGCCAGCGAAGCCACAGGCGCCCATCGTGAACCAGCCGCCTCATCCCTGTCCCTCGACTAAGTGCCCAGCGAGCGAGCCAGGGGAGCCGTCTCACGGACCCTGGGCATGGGAGGCATACCCCGGTAGTCCCCAGCAGGCACGGCATGGGCCAAGTGCCAAGCATGCGGCAGCGGCGGGCGCGCCAGCCAGGCCACAGGTGCCCATCGCGAGCCAGCTCCCTCGTCCCTGTCCCTCGACTAAGTTCCCAGCGAGCGAGCCAGGGGGGCCGCGTCACACGGACCCTGGCCACGAGAGGCATGCCCAGGCAGCCCCAAGCAGGCATGGCATCGGCCAAGTGCCCAGCGTGCGGCAGTGGTGGGCGCGCCAGCCAGGCCACAGGCACCCATCGCGAGCGAGCCCCCTCGTCCCTGTCCCTCGACTAAGTGCCCAGCGAGCGAGCCAGGGGAGCCACTTTGCACGGACCCTGGGCGGAAGGCAAGCCCAGGCAGCCCCCTCAAGTACAGCATGGGCCAAGTGCCAAGCGTGCAGCGGTGGGCGTGCCAGCCAGGCCACAGGCGCCCATCACAAGCCCTCCCCCCTCGTCCCTGTCCCTCGACTAGGTGCCCAGCGAGTGAGCCAGGGGAGCCGCGTCACATGGACCCTGGGCATGGGTTGCATGCCCAGGCAGCTCCCAGCAGGCATGGCATGGGTTACTCGCCCAGTGTGCCGCAGCGATGGGCGCGCCAGCCAGGCCGCGGGCGCCCATTGCGAGCCAGCCCCCTCGTCCTTCCCCCTAGACTGACTGCCCAGCGTGCAAGCCAAGGGTGCCATGTCGCATGGACCCTGGGCATGGATGGGACACCAAGGCAGCCCCCAGCAGGCATGGCATGGGCTGCTCACCCATCGTGCCGCAGCTGTGGGGGCGCCAGCAAGGCAGCGGGCGGCCATTGCGAGCCAGCCCCCACGTCCCTGTCCCTCGACTAAGTGCTCAGTGAGCAAGCCAGGGGGGCCACGTCGCAAGGACCCTGGGCACAGGTGGCATGCCCGGAAGCTCCCAGCAGGCACGGCAAGGGCTGCTCGCCCAGTGTGCGTCAGCGGTGGGCGCGCCAGCCAGGCCGCGGGCGCCCATCGTGAACCAGCCCCCTCGTCCCTGCCCCTCGACTGACAACCCAGTGTGCGAGCCAAGGGTGCCGCATCGCACGGACCCTGGCCACGAGTGGCATGCCCAGGCAGCCCCCAGCAGGCACGGCATGGGCTGCAAGCCCAGTGCGACAGAAAGACCGCGGGCGCCCATCGCGAGCCAGCCCCCACGTCCCAGTCCATCGACTAAGTGCTCAGCGAGCAAGCCAGGGGGGCCGTGTCGCATGGACCCTGGGAACAGGTGGCACACCCAGGAAGCTCCCAGCAGGCACGGCATGGGCTGCTCGCCTAGCGTGCGGCAGCGGTGGGCGCGCCAGCCGAGCCAGCCCCCACGTCCCTGTCCGTCGACTAGGTGCTCAGCGAGCGAGCCAAGGGGAACTCGTCACATGGACCCTGCGCACGGGTGGCACATCCTGGCAGCCCCCAGCAGGCACGGCATGGGCTGCTCGTCCAGTGTGCGGCAGCAGTGGGGGCGCCAGCCAGGCCGCGGGCGCTCATCGCGAGCCAGCCCCCTTGTCCCTGCCCCTCGACTGACTGCCCAGCGTGCGAGCCAGGGGTGCTGCGTCGCACGGACCCTGGGCAGGAGTGGCATGCCCAGGCAGCCCCCAGCAGGCACGGCATGCGCTGCTCGGCCAGCATGCGGCAGCGGTGGGCACGCCAGCAAGGCCGCGTGCACCCATCACGAGCCAGCCCCCTCGTCCCTGTCCCTCGACTAAGTGCCCAGCGAGCGAGCCAGGGGGGCCGCGTTGCATGGACCATGGGCACCGGTGGCACTCCCCGGCAGACCCCAGCAGGCACGGCATGGGCTGCTCGCCCAGCGTGCTGCAGTGGTGGGCGTGCCAGCCAGGCCATGGGCGCCCATCGCGAGCCAGCCCCCTCGTCCCTGTCCCTTGACTAAGTGCTCAGCGAGCGAGCCAGGGGGGCCACATCGCACGGACCCTGGGCATGAGTGGCACGCCCAGACAGCCCCAAGCAGGCACGGCATCAGCTGCTCGCCCAGAGTATGGCAGCGGTGGGCGCGCCAGCCAGGCCGCTGGCGCCCATCGCGACCCTGCCCCCACGTCCCTGTCCCTCGACGTAGTTCCCAGCGAACGAGCCAGGGGGGCCGTGTTGCATGGACCCTGGGCACGGGTGGCATGCCCAGGCAGCCCCCAGACTGAATGGCTTGGGCTTCTCACCCAGCGTGCCGCAGCAGTGGGCACGCCAGCAAGGCCGCGGGCGCCCATCGCGAGCCAGCCCCCACATCCCTGTCCCTCGACCAAGTGCCTAGCGAGCTTGCCAGGGGGGCCACGTCGCATGGACCCTGGGCACTGGTGGCATGCCCCAGCAGCCCCCAGCAGGCACGGCATGGGCTGCTCGCCCAGCGTGCGGCAATGGTTGGCGCGCCAGCAAGTCTTCCGGCGCCCATCGCGAGCAAGCCCCCACGTCCCCGTCCCTCGACGTAGTGCCCAGCGAGCGAGCCAGGGGGGCCACGTTGCACGGACCCTGGGCATGGGTGGCACGCCCAGGCAGCCCCCAGCAGGCATGGCATGGACTTCTCACCCAGAGTGCCGCAGCGGTGGGCGTGCCAGCCAGGCCGCGGGAGCCGATCGCGAGCCAGCCCCCACATCCCTGTCCCTCGACAGTGCCAGCGAGCAGCCAGGGGGGCTGTGTCGCACGGACCCTGGGCACCGTTGCATGCCCAGGCAGCCCTCAGCAGGCACGGCATGCGTTACTCGCCTAGCGTGCGGCAGCGGTCGGCACGCCAGCCAGGCCGCGGACGCCCATCCTAGCCAGCTCCCATGTCCCTGTCCCTCGACTAAGTGCCCAGCAAGCGAGCCAAGGGGACCGCATCGCACAGACCCTGGGCACCGATGGCACGACCCGGCAGCCACCAGCAGGCACGGCATGGGCTGCTCGCCCAGCGTGCGGCAGCGGTGGGCGCGCCCGCAAGGCTGCCGGCGCCCATCGCGACCCAGCCCCCATGTCCCTGTCCCTCAACGTAGTTCCTAGCGAACGAGCCAGGGGGGCCGCGTCGAACAGACCCTGGGCACAGGTGGCATGCCCAGGCAGCCCCCAGCAGGTATGGTATGGGCTACTCACCAAGTGTGTGGCAGCGGTGGGCGCGCCAGCCAGGCCGCTGGCGCCCATCGTGAGCCAGCCCACACGTCCCTGTCCCTCGACTAAGTGCCCAGCAAGCGAGCCAGGGGGGCCGCGTCGCATGGACCCTGGGCTTGGGTTGCACGCCCGGCAGCCCCCACCATCCTATGGCATCCCAGGCTCCCTCCAGTATGCGTGCCCAGCAGCGGTGGCCAAGGCCAGACCAAGGCCGCCGGCGCACACCCGCACCGCCAGCCACCGCACCCTGCAGCCACCAGCAGTTCCCAGTGAGCGAGCCAGGGGGGCCGCGCCCAGCGTGCTGGGCAGCGGTGGCATTCCCCAGCAGCCCCCAGCAGGCACGGCATCGCGACCCAGCCCCCATGTCCCTGTCCCTCAACGTAGTTCCTAGCGAACGAGCCAGGGGGGCCGCGTCGAACAGACCCTGGGCACAGGTGGCATGCCCAGGCAGCCCCCAGCAGGTATGGTATGGGCTACTCGCCAAGTGTGTGGCAGCGGTGGGCGCGCCAGCCAGGCCGCTGGCGCCCATCGTGAGCCAGCCCACACGTCCCTGTCCCTCGACTAAGTGCCCAGCAAGCGAGCCAGGGGGGCCGCGTCGCATGGACCCTGGGCTTGGGTTGCACGCGCCGGCAGCCCCCACCAGGCATGGCATAGGCTGCTCGCCCAGTGTGCGTCTGCGGTGGGCGCGCCAGCAAGGCCGCCGGCACACATCGCGAGCCAGCCCCCATGTCCCTGTCCCTCGACTAAGTTCCCAGTGAGCGAGCCAGGGGGGCCACGTCACACGGACCCTGGGCACGGGTGGCATTCCCCAGCAGCCCCCAGCAGGCACGGCATAGGCTGCTCGCCCAGCGTGCGGCAGCAGTGGGTGCGCCAGCAAGGCCGCCGGTGCCCATCGCGAGCCAGCCCCCACATCCCTGTCCCTCGACCAAGTGCCCAGTGAGCGAGCCAGGGGGACCGCGTTGCACGGATCCTGGGCATGGGTGGCACGCCCAGGAATCCCCCAGCAGGCACCGCATGGGCTGCTCGCCTTGCGCGCGGCAGTGGTGGGGCGCGTCAGCCAGGCTGCGTGCGCCCATCGTGAGCTAGCCCCCTCGTCCCATCTCCTCGGCTGACTGCCTAGCGTGTGAGCCAGGGGTGCCGCATCGCACGGACCCTGAGCATGAGTGGCACGCCCAGGCAGCCCCCAGCAAGCACAGAATGGGCTCCTCGCCCAGCGTGCGGCAGCGGTGGGCAGGCCAGCCAGGCCGCCGGCGCCCATCGTGAGCCAGCCCCCACATCTCTGTCCCTCGACTAAGTGCCCAGCGAGCGAGCAAGGGGGGCCGCGTTGCACAGATCCTGGGCACGGGTCACACACCCAGGCAGCCCCCAGCAGGCACAGCATGGGCTGCTCGCCCAGCGTGCGGCAGTGGTGTGCGCGCCAGCCAGGCCGCGGGCGCCCATCGCGAGCCTGCCCCCTCGTCCCATCTCCTGCACTGACTGCCCAGCGTGCGAGCCAGGTGTGCCGCGTCGCACGGACCTTGGGCATTAGTGGCAGGCCCAGGCAGCCCCCAGCAGGCACCGCATGGGCTGCTCACCCATCGTGCGGCAGCGGTGGGCGGGCCAGCCAGGCCGCGGGCGCCCATCGCGAGCCAGCCCCCACGTCCCTGTCCCTCGACTAAGTGCCCAGTGAGCGAGCCAGGGGGCCCGCGTCGCATGGTCTGTGGGCACGGGTGGCACACCCCGGCTGCCCTCAGCAGGCACGGCATGGGCAGCTCGCCCTGCGTGCGGCAGCGGTGGGCGCGCCAGCAAGGCCGCCGGCGCCCATCGCGAGCCAGCCCCCACATCCCTGTCCCTCGACGTAGTGCCCAGCGAGAGAGCCAGGGGGGCCACGTCGCATGGACCCTGGGCACGGGTGGCACGCCCAGGCAGCCCCTATCAGGCACGGCATGGGCTGCTCGCCAGCGTGCTGAAGTGGTGGGCGCGCCAGCCAGGCCGTGGGCACCCATCGTGAGCCAGGCCCCTCGTCCCATCTCCTCGACTGACTGCCCAGCGTGCGAGCCAGGGGTGCCGTGTCGCACGGACCTTGGGTACGAGTGGCACGCCCAGGCAGCCCCCAGCAGGCACGGCATGGGCCAAGTGCCCAGCGTGCGGTAGAGGTGGGCGCGCCAGCCAGGCCACGGGCGCCCATCGCGAGCCAGCCCCATCGTACCTGTCCCTCGGCTTAGTGCCCAGCGAGTGAGCCAGGGGAGTGGCATCCCATGGACTCTGGGCACAGGAGGCATGCCCAGGCGGCCCCCAGCAGGCACGGCATGGGCTGCTCACCCAGCGTGTGGCAGCGGTGGGGGCGCCAGCCAGGCCGCTGGCGCCCATCGCGAACCAGCCCCCACGTCCCTGTCCCTCGACTAAGTGCCCAGCGAGCGAGCCGGGGGATCCGCATCGCATGGACCCTGGACGCAGGAGGCATGCCCAGGTAGTCCCAAGCAAGCACGGCTTCGGCGAAGCGCCAAGTGTGCGGCAGAGGAGGGCGTGCCAGCCAGGCCACAGGCGCCCATCGCGAGCCAGCCCCCTCGTCCCTGTCCCTTGACTAACTGCCCAGCGAGCGAGCAAGAGGAGCCATGTCATACAGATACTGGGCACAAGAGGCATGCCCAGGCAGCCCCTAGTATGCACGGCATGGGCCAAGTGCCCAGCGTGCGGTAGAGCTGGGCGCGCCAGCCAGGCCGCGGGTGCCCCTCGCGAGCCAGCCCCCTCGTCCCTGCCCCTGGACTAAGGGCCCAGCGAGTGAGCCAGGGGAGCCACGTCGAGTGGATCCTGGGCACGGGAGGCATTCCCAGAAAGCCCCCAGCAGGAACGGCATGGGGAAAGTGCCCAGCGTGCGGCAGCGGTGGGCGCGCCAGCCAGGCCACAGGCGCCCATCGCGAGCCAGCCCCCTCGTCCCTGTCCCTCGACTAAGTGCCCAGCAAGCGAGCCAGGAGAGCCGTGTCGCACAGACCCTGGGCATGGGAGGTATGCCCAGGCAGCCCCCAGCAGGCACGGCATGGGCCAAGTGCCCAGCGTGCGGCAGCAGTGGGTGCGCCAGCCAGGCCACAGGCGCCCATCGCGAGCCAGCCCCCTCGTCCCTGTCCCTGGACTAAGTGCCCAGCGAGCGATCTGGGGGAGCCATGTTGAATGGATCCTGGGCACGGGAGGCATACCCAGGCGGCCCCCAGCAGGCACGGCATGGGTCAAGTGCCCAGCGTGCGGCAGCGGTGGGCGCGCCAGCCAAGACACAGGCGCCCATCATGAGCCAGACCCCTCGTCGCTGTCCCTCAACTTAGTGCCCAGCGAGCGAGGCAGGGGAGCCGCGTTGCATGGACTATGGGAACAGGAAGCATGCTGAGGCAGCCCCCAGCAGGAACGGCATGGGCCAAGTGCCCAGCATGCGGTAGAGGTGGGCGCGCAAGCCAGGCGACGGGCGCCATTCGCGAGCCAGCCACCTCATCCCTGTCCCTCGACTAAGTGCCCAGCAAGCGAGCCAGGGGAGCTGTGTCACACAGACACTGGGCACAGGAGGCATGCCCAGGCAGCCCCCAGCAGGCACGGGATGGGCCAAGTGCCCAACGTGCGGTAGTGGTGGCAGCGCCAGCCAGGCGGCGGGCGCCCTTCGCGACCCAGCCCCTTCGTCCTTCTCCCTCGACTAAGTTCCCAGTGAGCGAGCCAGGGGAGCCATGTCGCATGGACCGTGGGCTGGGGTGGCACTCCCAGGCAGCCCCCAGCAGGCACGGCATGGGCTGCTCACCCAGCGTGAGGCAGCGGTGGGTGCGCCAGCCAGGCAGCGGGCGCCCATCTCGAGCCAGCCCCCACATCCCTGTCGCTCGACATAGTGCCCAGCGAGCATGCCAGGGGGGCTTTGTCGCATGGACCCTGGGCACAGGTTGCACGCCTAGGAAGCCCCCAGCAGGCATGGCATGGGCTGTTCGCCCAGCGTGCGGCAGCGGTGGGCGCGCCAGCCAGGCCGCGGGCGCCCATCGCGAGCCAGCCCCCTCGTCCCTGTCGCTCGACATAGTGCTCAGCGAGTGAGCCAGGGAGGCCATGTCGCACAGACCCTGGGCATGGGTGGCACGACCAGGCAGACCCCAGCAGGCACGGTATGGGCTGCTCGCCCAGCATGCGGCAGCGGTAGCGAGCCCCCTCGTCCCTGCTCCTCGGCTGACTGCCCAGCGTGCGAGCCAGGGGTGCCGTGTCGCACGGACCCTGGGCATGGGTGGCACGCCCCGGCAGCCCCCAGCAGGCACGGCATGGCTGCTAGCCCAGCGTGCGGCAGCGGTGGGCGCGCCAGCCAGGCCGCGGGCGCTCATCGCGAACCAGCCTCAACGTCCCTGCCCCTCGACTAAGTGCCCAGCGAGCGAGCCGGGGGAGCCGCGTCGCATGGACCCTGGGAACGGGAGGCATGCCCAGGCAGCCCCCAGCAGGCACGGCATGGGCCAAGTTCCCAGAGTGCGGCAGAGGAGGGCGCGCCAGCCAGGCCACAGGCGCCCATCGCAAGCCAGCCCCCTCGTCCCTGCCCCTCAACTGATTGCCCAGCCAGCGAGCCAGGGGTGCTGTGTCGCACGGACCCTGGGCACCAGTGGCATGCCCAGGCAGCCCCCAGCACGCACGGCATTGGCTGCTTGCTCAGCATGCGGCAGCGGTGGGCGCGCCAGCCAGGCTGCGGGCGCTCATCGCGAACAAGCCCCCACGTCCCTGTCCCTCGACTAAGTGCCCAGCGAGCGAGCCGGGGGAGCCCTGTCGCATGGAGCCTGGCCATGGGTGGCATTCCCAGGCAGCCCCCAGCAGGCACGGCATGGGCCAAGTGCCCAGCGTGCGGCAGAGGAGGGGGCGCCAGCCAGGCCACCGGCGCCCATCGCGAGCCAGCCCCCTCGTCCCTGTCCCTCGACTAAGTGCCCAGCGAGCGAGCCAGGGGAGCCGCGTCGAATGGATCCTTGGTATGGGAGGCATGCCCCAGCAGCCCCCCAGCAGGCACGGCATGGGCCAAGTGCCCAGCGTGCGGCAGAGGAGGGGGCGCCAGCCAGGCCACCGGCGCCCATCGCGAGCCAGCCCCCTCGTCCCTGTCCCTCGACTAAGTGCCCAGCGAGCGAGCCAGGGGAGCCACGTCGAATGGATCCTGGGTATGGGAGGCATGCCCCAGCAGCCCCCCAGCAGGCACGGCATGGGCCAAGTGCCCAGCGTGTGGCAGCAGTGGGTGCGCCAGCCAGGCCATGGCCGCCCATCGCGAGCCAGCCCCCTCGTCCCTGACCCTCGACTTAGTGCCAAGTGAGAGAGCCAGGTGAGCCGCATCGCATGGACCTTGGGCACGGGAGGCATGCCCAGGCAGCCACCAGCAGGCACAGCATGGGCCAAGTGCCCAGCATATGGCAGAGGTAGGCGCACCAGCATGGCCACAGGCGCCCATCGTGAGCCAGCCCCCTCGTCCCTGCCCCTCGACGTAGTGCCCAGTGAGCGAGCCAGGGGAACCACGTCACATGGACCCTGGGCACAGGAGGCATGCCCCAGCAGCCCCCCAGAAGGCACGGCATGGGCCAGTGCCCAGCATGCGGCAGCGGTGGGTGCGCCAGCCAGGCCGCGGGCGCCCATCGCGAGCCAGCCCCCTCGTCCCTGTCCCTCGACTTAGTGCCCAGTGAGCGAGCCAGGGGAGCCGCGTCACAGAGACCCTTGGCACGGGAGGCATGCCCAGGAAGCCCCAAGCAGGCACGGCATGGGCCAAGTACCCAGCGTGCTGCGGAGGTGGGCCCGCCAGCCAGGCCACAGGCGCCCATCGTGAGCCGGCCACCTCATCCCTGTCCCTCGACTAAGAGCCCAGCGAGCCACGGGAGCTGTGTCGCATGGACCCTAGGCACCGGAGGGAGGTCCAGGCAGGCCCCACCAGGCATGGAATGGGCCAAGTGTCCAGCGTGCGGCAGCGGTGGGCGCGCCAGCTAGGCCGCGGGCGCCCATCACGAGCCATCCCCCTCGTCCCTGTCCCTCGACTTAGTGCCCAGTGAGCGAGTCTGGGGAGCTGGGTTGCATGGACCCTGGGCACGGGAGGCATTGCCAGGCAGAACCCAGCAGGCACGGCATGGGCTACTCACCCAGCGTGCGGCAGCAGTGTGCGCGCCAGCCCGGCAACAGGCACCCATCGCTAGGCAGCCCCCTCGTTCCTGTCCCTCGACTTAGTGCCCAGTGAGCGAGCCAGGGGAGCCACGTCACATGGACCCTTGGCATGGGAGGCATGCCCCAGCAGCCCCCCAGCAGGCACGGCATGGGCCAAGTGCCCAGCGTGCGGCAGCGATGGGTGTGCCAGCCAGGCCATGGCCGCCCATCGTGAGCCAGCCCCCTCGTCCCTATCCCTCGACTTAGTGCCAAGTGAGCAAGCCAGGGGAGCCGCATCGCATGGACCCTGGGCACGGGAGGCATGCCCAGGCAGCCACCAGCAAGCACAGCATGGGTCAAGTGCCCAGCATACGGCAGAGGTGGGCGCGCCAGCAAGGCCACAGGCGCCCATCGTGAGCCAGCCCCATCGTCCCTGCCCCTCGACGTAGTGCCCAGTGAGCGAGCCAGTGGAACCGCGTCACATGGACCCTGGGCACAGGAGGCATGCCCCAGCAGCCCCCCAGCAGGCACGGCATGGGCCAGTGCCCAGCATGTGGCAGCAGTGGGTGCGCCAGCCAGGCCGCGGGCGCCTATCGCGAGCCAGCCCCCTCGTCCCTGTCCCTCGACTTAGTGCCCAGTGAGCGAGCCACGGGAGCTGCGTCGCATGGACCCTGGGCACCGGAAGGAGGTCCAGGCAGGCCCCAGCAGGCACGGAATGGGCCAAGTGCCCAGCGTGCGGCAGCGGTGGGCGCGCCAGCTAGGCCGCGGGCGCCCATCACGAGCTAGCCCCCTCGTCCCTGTCCCTCGACTTAGTGCCCAGCGAGCGAGCCAGGGGAGCCGCATCGCATGGAACCTGGGCATGGGAGGCATGCCCAGGCAGGCCCCAGCAGGCACGGCATGGGCCAAGTGCCCAGCATGCGGCAGCAGTGGGCGCGCAAGCTTGTCCACGGGCGCCCATCACGAGCCAGCCCCCTCGTCCCTGTCCCTCGACTTAGTGCCCAGCGAGCGAGCCAGGGGAGCCGCGTTGGAAGGACCCTGGGCACGGGAGACATGCCCAGGTAGCTCCCAGCAGGCACGGCATGGGCTGCTCACCCAGCGTGCGGCAGCAGTGGGCGCGCCAGCCCGGCAACAGGCACCCATCGCTAGCCAGCCCCCTCGTCCCTGTCCCTCGACTTAGTGCCCAGTGAGCGAGCCTGGGGAGCCACGTCACATGGACCCTAGGCATGGGAGGCATGCCCCAGGCAGCCCCCCAGCAGGCATGGCCAGGGCCAAGTGCCCAGCATGAGGCAGTGGTGGGTGCGCCAGCCTTGCCACGGGCGCCCATCGCGAGCCAGCCCCCTCGTCCCTGTCCCTCGACTTAGTGCGCAGCGAGGGAGCCAGGGGAGCCGCGTCGCACAGACCCGGGGCACGGATGGCATGCCCAGGAAGCCCCCAGCAGGCACAGCAAGGGCCATGTGCCCAGCGTGCGACAGAGGTGGCCATGCCAGCCAGCCCACGGGCGCCCATCGTGAGCCAGCCCCCTCGTCCCTGTCCCTCGACGTAGTGCCCAGTGAGCGAGCCAGGGGAACCGCGTCACATGGACCTTGAGAACGGGAGGCATGCCCCAGCAGCCCCCCAGCAGGTACGGCATGGGCCAAGTGCCCAGCATGCAGCAGCGGTGGGTGCGCCAGCAGGGCCACGGGCGCCCATCGCGAGCCAGCCCCCTTGTCCCTGTCCCTCAGCTTAGTGCCCAGCGAACGAGCCAGGGGAGACGGTGGCATGGTCCCTGGGCATGGGAGGCATGCCCCGGAAGCCTCCCAGCAGGTACGGCATGGGCCAAGTGCCCAGTGTTCGGCAGCTGTGGGTGCGCCAGCCAGGCCACGGGCGCCCACGCGAGCCAGCCCCTCGTCCCTGTCCCTCGACTTAGTGCCCAGCGAGCGAGCCACGGGAGCCGCATCGCACGACCCTGGGCATGGGAGGCATGCCCAGGCAGCCCCCAGCAGGTTCGGCATGGGCCAAGTGCCCAGCGTGTGGCAGTGGTGGGCGCGTCAGCAAGGCCACAGGCGCCCATCGAGAACCAGTCCCCTCGTCCCTGTCCCTCGACTTAGTGCCCAGTGAGCGTGCCAGGGGAGCTGCATCGCATGGACCCTGGGCACGGGAGGCATGGCCAGGCAGCCCCCAGCAGGCACGTTATGGGCCAAGTGCCCTGCGTGCGGCAGAGGTGGGCGCGCCAGCCAGGCGACAGGCGCCCATCGCGAGCCAGCCCCCTCTTTCCTGTCCCTCGACTAAGTGCCCAGCGAGTGAGCCAGGGGAGCAGCGTCGCACAGACCCTGGGAACGGGAGGCTTACCCAGGCAGCCCCCCCTGCTGCCACATGCTGGGCAAGCAGCCCATCCCGTGCCTGCTGGTGGCTGCCTGGGCGTGCCACCTGTGCCCAGGGTCCATGCAACGTGGCCCTCCTGGCTCGCTCGCTGGGCACTACGTCGAGGGACAGGGACGTAGGGGCTGGCTCGCGATGGGTGCCCGCGGCCTGGCTGGCATGCTCATCGCTGCCGCACGCTGGGCGAGCAACCCGTTCCGTGCCTGCTGGGGGCTGCCTGGGCGTGTCACCCATGCCCAGGGTGCGTGCGATGTGGCCCCCCTGGCTCGCTTGCTGGGAACTACGTCGAGGGAATGGGACGAGGGGAATGGGACGAGGGGCCTGGCTCGCGATGGGCACCCGCGGCCTGGCTGGCGCACCCACCGCTGTCGCACGCAGGGCGAGCAGCCCATGCCGTTCCTGCTGGGGGCTTCCTGGGCGTGCCACCCATGCCCAGGGTCCGTGCGACGCGGCCCCCCTGGCTCGCTCGCTGGGCACTACGTCGAGGGACAGGGACGTAGGCGCTAGCTCGCGATGGGCGCCCGCAACCTAGTTGGCGCGCCCACTGCTGCCGCACGCTGGGCGAGCAGCCCATGCCGTGCCAGCTTGGGGCTGCCTGGGCGTGCCACCCATGCCAAGGGTCCATGCGACGCAGCCCCCCTGGCTTGCTCGCTGGGCATTACGTCGAGGGACAGGGACGTGGGGGTTGGCTCGCGATGGGCGCCCGCGGCCTGGCTGGCGCGCCCCCTGCTGCCTCAAGCTGGGTGAGCAGCCCATCCCGTGCCTGCTGGTGGCTGCCTGGGCGTGCCACCCGTGCCCGGGGTCCATGCAACGCGGCCCTCCTGGCTCGCTCGCTGGGCACTACATCGAGGGACAGGGACGTAGGGGCTGGCTCGCGATGGGTGCCCGCGGCCTGGCTGGCATGCCCACCGCTGCCGCACGCTGTGCGAGCAACCCATTCCGTGCCTGCTGGGGGCTGCCTGGGCGTGCCACCCGTGCCCAGGGTCCGTGCGACGTGGCCCCCCTGGCTCGCTCGCTGGGCACTACGTCGAGGGAATGGGACGTGGGGGCTGGCTCTCGATGGGCGTACGCGGCTTGGCTGGCGCGCCCACCGCTGCCGCACGCTGGGTGAGCAGCCCATGCCGTGCCTGCTGGGGGCTGCCTGGGCGTGCCACCCACGCCAAGGGTCCGTGTGACGCGGCGCCCCTGGTTCGGTCGCTGGGCACAACGTCGAGGGACAGGGTCGTGGGGGCTGGCTCGCGATGGGCGCCCACGGCCTGGCTGGCTCGCCCACCTCTGCCGCACGCTAGGCGAGCAGCCCATCCCGTTCCTGCTGGGGGCTGCCTGGGCATGCCACCTGTGCCCAGGGTCTGTGCGACGCGGCCCCCCTGGCTCGCTCGCTGGGCACTACATCGAGGGAATGGGACGTGGGGGCTGGCTCGCGATGGGCGCTAGCGGCGTGGCTGGCGCGCCCACCACTACGTCACGCTGGGCGAGTAGCCCATGCCGTGCCTGCTGGGAGCTGCCTGGGCATGCCACCCGTGCCCAGGGTCTGTGCGACGCGGCCCC
>JAJFZO010000749.1:222500-242500 GCA_021397835.1 Moringa oleifera | reverse complement strand
CTCGCCATGCCATCGTACCAAGTATTCTGTCCGCCTGTTTTTCTTGCTCGCCCCAAGCGTTCTATGATCAAGGATCTCCGCGAGGTCCTTAGCAAAGTGCTTGCGAACCGTTGGGGGAGCTTTTTTTGCTTTCACCCGATCTATGTTAACATCTTCATGATATTTCTTTAAGAAACTAACATGAAAAGTTGGATGTACCTTAAATCGTTTGGGCAACTGCAATCTATATGCCACTTTGCCTACCTTCTTGACAACTTCGAACGGACCATCATACTTTTGTACGAGCCCTTTGTGGTATCTTTTGTCTGTAACCTTTTTCCAAATTTGTGGGGTAAGCTTCAGCATCACTTTGTCCCCCACGTTGAACTCCAAGTCCCTTCTGTTTTCATCAGCATGCTTCTTCATTCGTTTGGCTGCCTTAGCCAAACTGTCACGGGCTTGCTCCACCAGCTCTGTTTTGTTCCGAGCAAAGCAATAAGCTGCTGGACAAGGCCCTTGCGATTTCTGTTTCGCAATCTCATGCAGAGTAAGGGGCTGCCTACCAAGAACTATCTCTGCTGGACTCATCCCCGTAGATGAGGAGCGGTGGACATTGTAGCAGAACTGAGCCACGTCCAACAAATCCAACCAGTTTCGTTGGCTGGTAGTGACATAGTGCCTCAAATATTCCTCTAATAGTTGGTTCACTCGCTCGGTTTGGCCATCTGTTTGGGGATGATTGGCAGTGGAAAACTTCAATTCAGACCCCATCATGTTGAAAAGAGTAGTCCAAAACCGACCCGTGAACCGCGAGTCTCTATCACTGATTATGTCCTCCGTTAACCCGAAATACTTAACCACATTTCTCATAATTAGTTCAGCTGCAATCTCTGCTGGACAAGCTTGAGGTGCAGCAATGAAAATAGCATACTTTGAAAAACGATCTACCACCACAAGTATAGATCTCATACCTTTCACTTCTAGAAAACCAACGATGAAGTCCATTGAGATGGATTGCCATGGCTTCTCCGGAATGGGCAGGGGCTGTAACAATCCTGCCTCTTTCTTTCTTTCAGTCTTATCTTGTTGGCACACAAGACATGTCTTGACATAGGACTCAACATCCTCTTCCCTCTTTGGCCAAAAGTATGACTTTCCCAGCAAAGCCATCATTCTCTCCACTCCTGGGTGACCAGCCCATTGAGGGTCATGAGTTTCCTTAAGCAACTCTCGGCTTAAGCCACCGCTGCTTGGCACAAATAGCCAACTGCCCTTGGCATACAGTAGGTCATTTTCCAGCCAATACTTCTGCACCAAGCCCTCAAAAACTTGTTGCTTAAGCTTCACATAGTTCGAGTCCAAGTGAGACTGTTCTTTGACTCGATCACAAAACGTTGCTTGCACCGAAGACAACACTGCCACATATGCTTCAACCTCTTTTCTGGTTAAAGCATCTGCCACCTGATTCTGCCTACCAGGTTTATGCAACCACAGAAAATCAAACTCAGCAAGGAACTCTTGCCAACGTGCTTGCTTGGGAGTCAACTTCTTCTGGGTCTTGAAGTAAGTGTTTGCTACGTTGTCTGTCACCGCTGTGAACTTCGTACCCAGCAAGTAGTGCCTCCACACATCCAAGCAATGCACCACTGCAGCCATTTCTTTCTCATGAACCGAATACCTCTGCTCCACATCCTTTAACTTCCGACTCTCGAAAGCAATGGGGTGCCCCTCTTGCTCCAAGACCCCTCCAATGGCCCTATCTGAAGCATCAGTTTGTACCTCAAAAGGTTTCTCGAAATCTAGCAAGGCCAAAATGGGCTTCGAAGACACTGCTGTCTTTAGCTTCTCGAAAGCATCCTGACAAGCATTCGTCCAGCACCACACTTGCTCCTTCTTGAGCAAATCCGTCAAAGAGTTTACCTTCTTTGAGTACCCTTTGATGAATTTCCGATAGTAGTTGGCTAACCCAAGGAACGATCGCAAGTCAGCGATCTTCCTTGGTGTAGGCCAATCTACAATGGCCTCCACCTTTCGATCATCCATTCTGATTCAGCCCTTGCTGATCCAACGCCCCAAGAAATTCACTTCTTGACGGCAAAATTCACACTTCTCTTTCTTGACATAGAGCTTGTATTTTCTTAACTTAGAAAAGACAGCCCTTAAGTGATTCACATGCTCAACTAGTGATTCACTATATACCACAATGTCATCCAAGTAAACAACCACAAATTCATCCAAGAATTCATATAGCACATCGTTCATCAAATTGCAAAATGTGGCAGGAGCATTAGTTAAGCCAAAAGGCATCACAAGAAATTCATAAGACCCGTACCTGGTCACACATGTTGTCTTTGGCTCATCCCCTGCCTTGATCCTTACTTGCCAATACCCAGATCGCAAGTCCAGCTTTGTGAAGTAGGATGCTTTGGACAATCGATCAAACAAGTCAGCCACATTCGGGACAAGGTACTTGTTTTTCACTGTTACCTTGTTTAGTGCTTGGTAGTCCACACACATCCTCAAGGATCCATCTTGCTTCTTTTGAAACAACACCGGTGCACCATATGGAGCCTTTGAAGGTTGAATGAGGCCTGCTTGCAATAATTCATCGAGTTGCTTCCTCAACTCAATCAACTCTAATGGAGACATTCTGTAAGGAGCTTTAGCCGGTGGTCTAGCTCCTGGTTCCAACTAAATTTCATGGTCAATTGCCCTCCTTGGTGGCAATTCTTTTGGTAACTCAGGGGGCATGGTGTCAGAGAAATCTTCCAAGACTTCCATCACCATGTCGGGTACTTTGACCCGCTGATCAGGCTTGATCTCGATCAAGGCAGCCACGTATGCTTGATCGCCCATCTTTATCCCACTCTTGAATTGCTTGGCAGATTGCAATTCAATTCTTTTGTCTTTCGCTTGTTGACTACTCTCCATGGCAGCAACGAAGCATGAATTTCCCTGATCACCTATGAGCATTCCTCGAAGGTGTGGAATCACCAACACTTTGGCCAAGGCCAAAAACTTGATCCCCAATATCAAGTCGAAGTCATTGAGGGGTACCACGGTTAGGTTGCACTGCCCTAACCATTTATCTACCTTCAAGTTGCACACCGCCGAGCCTAAGATAGGCTTCGCCTCCGAATTCACCGCTTTCAGCTTGGTGGAATTTTTCACAACGGTCAAACCCAACGAACCAGCCACACGTTGTGCCACAAAGTTATTGGTAGCACCCGTGTCTACCATAGCTTGCACAGCTTTCCCATTGACTTGCACCATCACGTGCATCAAGCCTTTGTATTGGACTTGACTGCCCGTCGTGATCGCATTCAATAGTTGGAGGGGGTTCACCCGTGATGGCCCTTCATTCAAGTTCTCCTCTTCCTCTTGCGCTATCAAAGCGTTTAGTTTCTCCCGCTTTGGGCACTCTCTAGCCATGTGTGGCCCGCCACAAATGAAGCATCCCGTAGGATTCTTCCCTTTGTCTTGTGAAGGGGACTTGTCGCCACCCTTCCGATTCCCACCGTTGTCTTTCTTGCCACCATTAGGCTTCTTGCCATCCTTTTGGCCAAAAGCCTTCTGGTTTTTCTTTCCGCCATCATTTTTCTTCTTCCCACCTTGTGAATTGGACGCACCCGCATACTTGTAATCTACAAGCTTTTCTGCAGCGGCAATTGCGCTTGGCAAGTCTCCCATGGCTTGCCTTCGTAACTCAGCCTGCGCCCAAGGCTGTAACCCAGATAAGAAATTGAACATCTTATCCTCCTCCGACATTTTTTTGATGTCCAGCAGCAAGGAGCTAAACTCCTTCACGTACTCTCGCACCAAACCTGAGTGCTTGAGCTTTTTGAGGGATTCCCTTGCAACCCAAGCAGTGTTGCAAGGAAGGAATTGATCCTTCAATTCCTTTTTCAACACCTCCCACGTCTCAATCTTTGGCCTTCCCGCACTAGCATCGTCCTCCATTCGAGTTCGCCACCAGAGTTTTGTGTCTCCTTGCAAATACATGCTGGTGATCGTCACCCACTGTTCCTCTGGGATTCAGGCAGCTTTGAAGTACTGCTCAATATCCCACAGAAAGTTCTCAAGCTCCTTGGAGTTTCGACTACCATCGAAGGACTTTGGGTCGGGGACTTTGATTTTGGATGGGCCACCTTCCCTGTACTTTAAGAGGTTCATCACTGCCCTCTTTAGCAAGGTGAGCTCATCTCTCAAATCTCTTTCCCCTTCCCTCACCGTGTCTGTCAAAGATACAATATCTTCCATGACAGATGCGAAGCAAACATCCACGTCCCTTCGTATTTCCACCAACACGTTCTGGGCCACCCTCAGCTGCTCTGTATGTTGTTCAGTTTGAATAGCAAGACTTACAGCATCATCCGCTTGAGGAGCACCCACAAAATCCTCCAGATGGGTCAGCCTTTCCCTTATCTCATTCATCGCAACTAACCAAAGTTGCCAACACAACGAGGCTCTGATACCAAATTGTCACACGGTTGAGTTCTATGCTCGAATTTTCACCGAGTGATGGCACGAGTAACACCTAACTCGTCAGCCAATCCGCCACGAAGGCCCTCAATCTCAAGTGAGCTTTATGCTAGAAGCACACACCCACGCACACAAGAGAGAATGAAAGAGTGACACAAGTGTTTACGGGAACCAATCCCAACCTTTTTCACTAACGAATAAGGATTTACACTCTTAGACACAGCAGGACATCACCCCTTTGATGACTCTGCCTCTGGGATTATATAGCCTGCAAAACTTGGCAGTTGACACCCCCAACTGCCCTAGGGTAATGGGGTTTCATCCCCACAAAACCAGCCCCACATGCAGCTTTGACTCCAGCCCCTTGCGACAAGTGTCCCACTCCCTCGCAAGTGCCTGGTAACCACTGGTAACTGCTGGTAACTGCTGGTAACCACTGGTAACTGCTGTCAACTGCTGCAAACTGCTGGAAACTGCTGCCAGCTTCGTGGGCTAAGCCCACCAAGTGCACCCCGAGTGCCTCATGCTCATTTGCATGCCCGGTAAGGTGCTAACGCGAGCCCGTGTCTGTTTTTCTGCCAGTGTTCTGCTCACCCGCTGCCCAGGTGCCCTGCACCATGTCCAGTCCTCATGAGCCATCTCTTTATGACTCACGCATCAAGGACTTGACCGATAGCCATCGCGAGTGGGCTGTTCCCGTGAGCAGGCCCAGGCAGGTGTCAACACTCGCTTGTGATGCTTCCCATGGCATCACTTGGGCTGGGGCCCTGATAAGCATCCCATGTCTTCATCGTGCCACCACGCCACTGATATGTAAGGGGCTTACATTAGGCAACTATCCTACCATCGAAAGTTGATAGGGCAGAAATTTGAATGATGCATCGCCGGCACGAAGGCCTTGCGATCCGTCGAGTTATCATGAATCATCAGAGCAACGAGTGAAGCCCGCGTCGACCTTTTATCTAATAAATGCGCCCCTTCCAGAAGTCGGGGTTTGTTGCACGTATTAGCTCTAGAATTACTACAGTTATCCGAGTAGTAGGTACCATCAAACAAACTATAACTGATTTAATGAGCCATCCGCAGTTTCACAGTCTGAATTAGTTCATACTTAAACATGCATGGCTTAATCTTTGAGACAAGCATATGACTACTAGCAGGATCAACCAGGTAGCATCCTTCGAGACGCCGCGCCAACTAAGACCGAAGCATGCCGCAAGGCTCGCTAAGGCCAAAGCTGTCGCAGTCGTCGTTCAAAATCGATGGGATGTGGGACAAATGCTTTCGCTTGGACAGGCAGAGGCCAAGGCCACTCCTGTCGCAATACTTTTTGCAACCGAGGGGACAATCGATCTCTCGTGTGCCAAAGCAGCCGCATGCGAAAGCAAGCCGCGCTTGGAGCACGAGGCCCGGCTTAGGTTTCCACCCATGCCCACGAGGGACATGGTGCAAAGACAACCGACTCGAATCATCAAATTCCATTTGTGAAGGCACGCAACATAGGGTCCCGATGTCACCCATGAAATGCCAACGTATGGCTCGGGGTCGAGCTTGAAGCGACATGCTAGTCGACAGTTTGATGCGAGAGCATGGAGCCTGCCAACGCACACGACTAGATCACCACTCACACGCCGCACATACAAATGGGCAGCAACAGCACCAAACGAGCTGCAAGCCAACGAGCGAAAGGCCCATCGATCATGCAGGCCATCATGTGCCGCCGCACCCAAGCCACTAAGCATGAAATTGTTTCAATAGCAAGGGACGATTCTTCAATGGCAAGGGACCACTGATGAGGCCTTGGCAGCAGCGGTGTCACAACGTGCCCAGGCTGGTCGTGTGGCTCGCTCGTTGCTAACGGCCGATGATCGTGTCGTCAATCGCGCTGCACAACAAGTCCGCTTCTAGGCAAGCCTGAGCATCGAGATCTAACCCCACGTCTGCCGCCTCGAGGGCCTGCGACGAAGCACTCCGCATGCTCAAAATCCCCCCAACAATTTGGCCCTCACGTAGCATGCATCATCATTAGCTTCGCCGCCCACATCATCGAGCTTGTCTAGCCACATCCCAACTCATTATCCCACGATTATTCTCACTTCGTTGCCCATGTTTTTCCCATCGATGAGGCCTTGGCAGCAGGAGTGTCACGCCTTGCCCAGGCTGGCCGTGTGGCTCGCTCATTGCTAATGTCCGACAATCGTGTCGTCGATCGCGCTGTGCAACGAGTCCGCCTAGGCAAGCCTGAGCGTCGGGATTGAACCCCACGTCTGCCGCCTTGAGGGCCTACGATAAAGCACTCCACATGCTCAAAATTCCCCCCAACAATTTGGCCCTCGCGTAGCATGCATCATCGTTAGCTTCGCCGCCCACACCGTCGAGCTTGTGTAGCCACATACCAGCTCATTATCCCACAATTTTTCTCATTTCGTTGCCTACGTTTTTCCCACCGATGAGGCCTTGGCAACAGGGGTGTCACGCCTTGCCCAGGCTGACCGTGTGGCTCGCTCATTGCTAACGGCCGACAATCGTGTCGTCGATCGCGCTGCGCAACGAGTCCGCCAAGGCAAGCCTGGGCATCAGGATCCAGCCCCGCATCTGCCGCCTCAAGGGCCTGCGACAAAGCACTCCGCATGCTCAAAATCCCCCCAGTGATTTGGCCCTCGCGTAGCATGCATCATCGTTAGCTTCGCCGCCCACACCGTCGAGCTTGTGTAGCCACATCCCAGCTCATTATCTGATGATTTTTCTCATTTTTTCGCCCATGTTTTTCCCACCGATGAGGCCTTGGCAGTAGGGGTGTCACGCCTTGCCCAGGCTGGCCGTGTGGCTCGCTCATTGTTAACGGTCGACGATCGTGTCGTCGATCGCGCTGCGCAACGAGTCCCCCTAGGCAAGCCTGGGCATCGGGATCCAGCCCCGCATCCGCTGCCTCGAGGGCCTGCGATGAAGCACTCCGCATGCTGGAAATCCCCCCAGCTATTTGGTCCTCGCATAGCATGCATCATCGTTAGCTTCGCCGCCCACATCGTCGAGTTTGTCTAGCCACATCCCAACTCATTATCCCACAATTTCTCTCATTTCGTTGCCCACGTTTTTCCCACCGATGAGGCCTTGGCAGCAGGGGTGTCTCACCTTGCCCAGGCTAGCAGTGTGGCTCGCTCGTTGCTAACGGCTGACGATCGTGTCGCCGATCGCGCTGCGCAACGAGTCCGCCTAGGCAAGCCTGAGCGTCGGGATCCAACCCCACGTCCGCCGCCTCGAGGGCCTGCGACGAAGCACTCCGCATGCTCGAAATCCCCCCAGCGATTTGGCCCTCGCGTGGCATGCATCATCGTTAGCTTCGCCGCCCACACCGTCGAGCTTGTGTAGCCACATCCCGGCTCATTATCCCACGATTTTTCTCATTTCGTTGCCCACAATTTAGCGGATTTCATTTCCCACGTTTTCCCCACTCCGTTGGATACTGATCGGGTGTCCCACACTCTTTGGCCGACGTCATCGGCCGCCTGCCTGCCGGCGGTGCTGGCCGCCACAGCCACGCACCACCGGCTAGATGGGCAAGGCAGCAAGCCGCCCTGCCCATGCCATGTGCGCTGGGTTGGCCAAGCCCAGTGCCTGCCCACGTGGGATGGGAAGGGGGGGAGGCACGCATGGCCTATTGGCACCCAGCAAGCTAGGTGACCACCTCCCCCCTAAAGAGTCTTAAATGAAATTTCACTCCCGGCAGGAGGAAACATCAATATGTCTGAGCCGTCATAATGGGTCTAAAATATTATTTACTTGGAATTTTGAGCTGAAATTTTGTACATAAATGGAGAATAATCATATCTACCACCAGGGGCAGACTTCAGGGGCACTAAATTTTTTTAATGAATTTTCTACAGCCGAAAATTGAAAAAATCATCAAAAATAGCCCGTGAGTCGAAATGATCCCAAACTTCAGGGGCAGACTCCTCATGAATTACATGAATTATTTGAGTCATTTTGGGACCAATTCCATGATGAAAAGATGGTCAATTCATAACAATTTCGCAACTTGGCATTGCGGCCAGCAGGCTGGGGCAGCTGTGCCTCGGCCTGGCCCATGGAGCATGCTGGCAGCCCTGTCTAGCGCACCTCCAGCCACCCCATGGCAGCCCTCAGGGTCCACCAGAGCCTGGGGCCACGGCCAAGGCCAGCTTGCCCATGAAATCAACGCCCACAGCATGTGCTGAGCATCACAGCGTGCTCGCGGCTGGCTCGCGTGGGGCGCCCCTGGCAAGGCTGGCGCTGTGCCTGCTGGCGACTGCTGTGGCACCCCTGGCTCGCACACTGGGCAGTCTGTCGAGGGTCAGGGACGAGGGGGCTGGCTCGCGATGGGCACCCATGGCATGGCTGGCGCGCCCACCGCTGCCGCACGCTGGGCGAGCAGCCCATGCCGTGCCTGCTAGGGGCTGCCTGGGCGTGCCCAGGGTCCGTGCGACGCGACACCCCTGGCTCGCATGCTTGGCAGTCAGTCGAGGGGCAGGGACGAGGGGGCTGGCTCGCGATGGGCGCCTGCGGCCTGGCTGGCGTGCCCACCGCTGCCGCACACAGGGCGAGCAGCCCATGCCGTGCCTGCTGGGGGCTGCCTAGGCGTGCCACCCTTGCCCAGGGTCCGTGAAATGCGGCACCCCTGGCTCGCACGCTGGGCAGTCAGTGGAGGGGCAGGGACGAGGGGGCTGGCTCGCGATGGGCGCCCGCGGCCTGGCTGGCGTGCCCACCGCTGCCGCACACAGGGCGAGCAGCCCATGCCGTGCCTGCTGGGGGCTGCCTAGGCGTGCCACCCTTGTCCAGGGTCTGTGCGACATGGCACCCCTGGCTCGCACGCTGGGCAGTCAGTGGAGGGGCAGGGACGAGGGGGCTGGCTCGCGATGGGCGCCCGCGGCCTGGCTGGCGTGCCCACCGCTGCCGCACACAGGGCGAGCAGCCCATGCCGTGCCTGCTGGGGGCTGCCTAGGCGTGCCACCCTTGCCCAGGGTCCGTGCGACGCGGCACCCCTGGCTCGCATGCTGGGCAGTCAGTGGAGGGGCAGGGACGAGGGGGCTGGCTCGCGATGGGCGCCCGCGGCCTGGCTGGCGTGCCCACCGCTGCCGCACACAGGGCGAGCAGCCCATGCCGTGCCTGCTGGGGGCTGCCTAGGCGTGCACCCTTGTCCAGGGTCTGTGCGACATGGCACCCCTGGCTCGCACGCTGGGCAGTCAGTGGAGGGGCAGGGACGAGGGGGCTGGCTCGCGATGGGCACCCGCGGCCTGGCTGGCGCGCCCACCGCTGTCACACGCTGGGCGAGCAGCCCATGCCATGCCTGCTGGGGGCTGCCTGGGCGTGCCACCCGTGCCCAGGGTCTGTGCGACGTGGCACCCCTGGCTCGTACACTGGGCAGTCAGTCGAGGGGCAGGGACGAGGGGGCTGGCTCGCGATGGGCGCCCACGGCCTGGCTGGCGCGCCCACCGCTGCCTCACGCTGGGCGATCAGCCCAAGCTGTACCTGCTGGGGGCTGACTGGGCATGCCACCAGTGCCCAGGGTCCGTGCGACGTGGCCCCCCAGGCTTGCTCGCTGGGCAATTAGTTGAGGGACAGGGACGTGGGGGCTGGCTCGCGATGGGCGCCTGTGGCCTGGCTGGCGCGCCCACCGCTGCCGCATGCTGGGCGAGCAGCCCATGCCGTGCCTGCTGGGGGCTGCCTGGGCATGCCAGCTGTGCTCAGGGTTGGTGTGATGCGGCCCCACTGGCTCGCTCGCTGGGCACTACGTCGAGGGACAGGGACGTGGGGACTGGCTCGCGATGGGCGCCTGCGGCCTGGCTGGCGCGCCCACCACTGCGGCACGCTGGGCGAGCAGCCCATGCCATGCCTGCTGGGGGCTGCCTGGGCGTGCGACCCGTTCCAAGGGTCCGTGCGACGCGGCCCCCCTGGCTCGCTCGCTGGGCACTTAGTCGAGGGACAGGGACGAGGGGGCTGGCTCGTGTTGGGCCCCCGCAGCCTTGCTGGCACGCCTACCGCTGCCGCACACTCGGTGAGCAGCCCATGCCGTACCTGCTGGGGGCTGCCTGGGCATGCCAGCTGTGCTCAGGGTCAGTGTGACGCGGCCCCACTGGCTCGCTCGCTGGGCACTTAGTTGAGGGACAGGGACGAGGGGGCTGGCTCGCGATGGGCGCCTGTGGCCTGGCTGGCGCGCCCACTGCTGCCGCACGCTGGGCACTTGACCCATGCCGTGCCTGCTGGGGGCTGCCGGGGCATGCCTCCTGTGACCAGTGTCCATGCGACGCGGCTACCCTGCCTCGCTCGCTGGGCACTAAGTCGAGGGACAGGGATTAGGGGGCTGGCTCATGATGGGCGCCTGTGGCCTCGCTGGCGCACCCACCACTGCCGCAAGCTGGGCACTTGGGCCATGCCATGCCTGCTGGGGGCTGCCAGGGCATGCCACCCGTGCCCAGAGTTTATGCGATGCGGCTTCCCTGGCTCGCTCGCTGGGCACTAAGTCGAGGGACAGGGATGAGGGGGCTGGCTCGCGATGGGCGCCTGTGGCCTGGCTGGCGCGACAACCGCTTCCGCATGCTGGGTGAGCAGCGCATGCCGTGCCTGCTTGGGGCTGCCTGGGCATGCCACTTGTGCCCAGGGTCCATGCGACATGGCCCCCCTGGCTCGCTCACTTGGCACTTAGTCGAGGGACAGGGACGAGGGGGCTGGCTCACGATGGACGCCTGTGGCCTATCTGGCGCGCCCTCCTCTGCCGCACGCTGGGCAGTTGGCCCATGTCGTACATGCTGGCGGCTGCCAGGGCATGCCTCCCGTTCCCAGAGTCCATGCGATGCGGCCCCCCAGGCTCGCTCGCTTGGCAGTTAGTCGTGGGACAGGGACGTGGGGGCTGGCTCGTCTTGGGCGCCCGCGGCCTGGCTGGCGCACCTACCGCTGCTTTTTGCTGGGCAAGCAGCCCATGCCATGCCTGCTGGGGGCTGCCTGGGTGTGCCAACCGTGCCTAGGGTACATGCGACGCGGCCCCCCTGGCTCGCTCGCTGGGCACTTAGTTGAGGGACAGGGACGAGGGGGCTGGCTCGCGATGGGCGCCTGTGACCTTGCTGGCGCGCCCTCCTCTGCCACACGCTGGGCAGTTGGCCCATGTTGTGCCTTCTGGTGGCTGCCTGGGCATGCCTCCAATGCCCAGAGTCCATGCAATACGGTTCCCCTGGCTCGCTTGCTGGGCACAAAGTCGAGGGACAGGGACGAGGGGGCTGGCTCGCGATGGGCGCTCATGGCCAGGCTGGCACCCCCACCTCTACCCCATGCAGGGTACCTGGCCCATGCCGTGCCTGCTGGGGGATGCCGGGGCATTCCTCTGGTGCCCAGGGTCCGTGCGGTGTGGCTCCTCTGGCTCGCTCGCTGGGCACTTAGTCGAGGGACAGGGACGAGGGTGCTGGCTCACGATGGGAGCCCGTGGCCTGCCTGGTGCGCCCACCGCTAGCGCACGCTGGGCACTTGGCCAATGCCATGCCTACTGGGGGCTACTGGGGCATTCCTCAGGTGCCTAGGGTCCATGCAACACGGCTCCCCTGGCTCGCTCGCTGGGCACTTAGTCGAGGGACAGCGACGAGGGGGCTGGCTCGCGATGGGCGCCTGTGGCCTGGCTGGCTCGCCCACCGCTGCCACACACTGGGCACTTGGCCCATGCCAGGCCTGCTGGGGGCTGCCTGGGATGCCTCCAGTGCCCAGGGTCCATGCAACATGGCTCCCCTGGCTCGCTCGCTGGGCACTTAGTCGAGGGACAGGGACAACGGGGCTGGCTCGCGATGGGCGCCCGTGGCCTGTCTGGCGCGCCCACCGCTGCCGCATGCTAGGCACTTGACCCATGCCGCGCTTGCTGTGGGCTGCCTGGGCTTGCCTCCCATGGCCAGGGTCCGTGCAACACGGCTCCCCTGGCTCGCTCGCTGGGCACTTAGTCGAAGGACAGGGACGAGGGGGCTGGCTCGCGATGGGAGCCCGGGGCCTGGCTGGTGCGCCCACCGCTACCGCACGCTGGGCACTCGGCCCATGCCGAGCCTGCTGGGAGCTGCCTGGGAATGCCTCCCGTGCCCAGGGTCCATGCGATATGGCTCCCCTGGCTCGCTCGCTGGGCACTTAGTCGAGGGACAGGGACGAGGGGGCTGGCTCGCAATGGGTGCCTGTGGCCTGGCTGGCGTGCCCACCGCTGCCACAGGCTGGGTGAGCAGCCCAAGCCAAGCCTGCTGGGGGCTGACTGGGCATGCCACCCGTGCCCAGGGTCCATGCGACGCGGCTCCCCTGGCTCGCTCGCTGGGCACTTAGTCAAGGGACAGGGACTAGGGGGCTGGCTCACGATGGGCGCCTGTGGCCTGGCTGGCACGCCCACCACTGCCGCAGGATGGGCAAGGAGCCCATGCCGTGCCTGCTGGAGGCTTCCTGGGAATGCCTCCCATGCCCAGGGTCCGTGCGATATGGCTTCCCTGGCTCGGTCGCTCTGCAGTTAGTCGAGGGACAGGCACGAGGGGGCTGGCTCGCGATGGGCGCCTGTGGCCTTGCTGGCGCGGCCTCCTCTGCCGCACGCTGGGCAGTTGGCCCTTGTCATGCCTGCTGGTGGCTGCCTGGGCATGCCTCCGATGCCCAGATTCCATGCGACGCGGTTCCCCTGGCTCGATCGCTGGGCACAAAGTCAAGGGACAGGGATGAGGGGGCTGGCTCGCGACGGCCGCTCGTGGCCAGGCTGGCGCCCCCACCTCTACCGCACGCTGGGCACCTAGCCCATGCCATGCCTTCTGGGGTATGCCGGGGCATTCCTCCGGGGCCCAGGGCCCGTGCAGTGCGGCTCCCCTGGCTCACTCGCTGTGCACTTAGTCGAGGGACAGGGACGAGGGGGCTGGCTTGCGATGGGTGCCCGTGGCGTGGCTGGTGCGCCCCCTGCTACCGCACGCTTGGCACTTGGCCCATGCCGTGTCTGCTGGGGGCTTCTGGGGCATTCCTCCTGTGCCCAGAGTCCATGCAACACGGCTCCCCTGGCTCGCTCGCTGGGCACTTAGTCGAGGGACAGGGACGAGGGGGCTGGCTCGCGATGGGCGCCTGTGGCCTGGCTGGCTCGCCCACCGCTGCCGCACACTGGGCACTTGGCCCATGCCATGCCTGCTGGGGGCTGCCTGGGATGCTTCCTGTGCCCAGAGTCTGTGCGACATGGCTCCCCTTGCTCGCTCGCTGGGCACTTAGGCGATGGACAGGGACAAGGGGGCTGGCTCGCGATGGGCGCCCGTGGCCTGGCTGGCGCGCCTACCGCTGCCGCACGCTAGGCACTTGACCCATGCCGTGCCTGCTGGGGGCTGCCTGAGCTTGCCTCCCATGACCAGGGTCCGTGCGACACGGCTCCCCTGGCTTGATCACTGGGCACTTAGTCGAGGGACAGGGACGAGGGGGCTGGCTCGCGATGGGAGCCCGTGGCGTGCCTGGGGCGCCCCCTGCTACCGCACGCTTGGCACTTGGCCCATGCTGTGCCTGCTGGGGGCTGCTGGAGCATTCCTCCTGTGCCCAGAGTCCATGCAACATGGCTCCCCTGGCTCGCTCGCTGGGCACTTAGTCGAGGGACAGGGACGAGGGGGCTGGCTCGCGATGGGCGCCTGTGGCCTGGCTGGCTCGCCCACCGCTGCCGCACACTGGGCACTTTGCCCTTGCCATGCCTGCTGGGGGCTGCCTGGGATGCCTCCCGTGCCCAGGGTCCATGCGACATGGCTCCCTGGCTCGCTCGCTGGGCACTTAGGCGAGGGACAGGGACAAGGGGGCTGGCTCGCGATGGGCGCCCATGGCCTGGCCGGCATGCCCACCGCTGCCGCACGCTAGGCACTTGACCCATGCCGTGCCTGCTGGGGGCTACCTGGGCATGCCTCCCGTGCCCATGGTCCGTGCGGTGCGGCCCCCCTGGCAGCTCGCTGGGCACTAAGTCGAGGGACAGGGATAAGTGGGCTTGTTCGCGATGGGAGCCCGTGGCCTGGCTGGTGTGCCACCTCTACCGCACGCTGGGCACTTGCCCATGCCGTGCAAGCTGGGGGCTGACGGGGCTTGCCTTCCATGCCCAGGGTCCATGCGACGCGGCTCCCCTGGCTCGCTTGCTGGGCACTTAGTCAAGGGACAGGGACCAGGGGGCTGGCTCGCGGTGGGAGCCCGTGGCCTGGCTGGTGCGCCCACCGCTGCCACATGCTGGGCACTTGGCCCATGCCATGCCTGCTGGGGGGGCCTGGGCATGCCTCCCATCCGAGGGTCCATGCGACACGGCTCCCCTGGCTCGCTTGCTGGGCCCTTAGTCGAGGGACAGGGACGAGGGGGCTGGCTCGCGATGGGCGCCCGGGGCCTGCCTGGCGTGCCCACCGCTGCCGCACGCTGGGCACTTGGCCCATGCCATGCATACTGGGGGCTGCCTGCGCATGCCTCCCATGCCCAGGGCCTGTGCGACGTGGCTCCACTGGCTCGCTCGCTGGGCACTTAGTCGAGGGACAGGGATGAGGGGGCTGGCATGCGAAGGGCGCCTGTCGCCTGGCTGGCGCGCCAACCTCTACCGCACGCTGGGCACTTGACCCATGCCGTGCCTGCTAGGGGCTGCTGGGGCATGCCTTCCAAGCCCAGGGTCCATGCGACGCAGCTCCCCTGGCTCGCTCACTGGGCATTAAGTCGAGGGACAGGGACGATGGGGCTGGCTCGAGATGGGCGCCCGTGGCCTGGCTGGCGCGCCCACCTCTACTGCTCACTGGGCAGTTGGCCCATGCCGTGCCTGCTGGGGGCTGCTGGGGCATGCCTTCCATGCCCAGGGCCCATGCAACATGGCTCCCCGGGCTCGCTCGCTGGGAACTTAGTCGAGGGACAGGGACAAGGGGGCTGGCTCACGGGGGGAGCCCGTGGCCTGCCTGGTGCGCCCACCGCTGCCGCACGCTGGGCACTTGTCCCATGCTGTGCCCGCTGTGGGCTGCCTGGGCATGCCTCCTGTGCCCAGGGCCTCTGTGACGTGGCTCCCCTGGCTCGCTCGCTGGGCACTTAGTCGAGGGACAGGGACGAGGGGGCTGGCACGCGAAGGGCGCCCGTGGCCTGGCTGGTGCGCCAACATCTACCGCACGCTGGGCACTTGGCCCATGCCGTGCCTGCTGGGGGCTACTGGGGCATGCCTTCCAAGCCAAGGGTCAATGCGACGCGGCTCCCCTGGCTCGCTCGCTCGGCACTACGTTGAGGGACAGGGACGAGGGAGCTGGCTCGAGATGGGCGCCCGTGGCCTGGCTGGCGCGCCCACCTCTACCGCATGCTGGGCACTTGGCCCATGCCGTGCCTGCTGGGGGCTACCGGGGCATGCCTTCCATGCCCAGGGTCCATGCGACGTGGCTCCCCTTCTCGCGCAGCTGGCCTTCGTCGAGGGACAGGGACGAGGGGGCTGGCTCGCGATGGGCGCCTGTGGCCTGGCTGGCGCACCCACCTCTGCCGCATGCTAGGCACTTGGCCCATGCAATGCCTACTGGGGGCTGCCTGGGCATGCCTCCCATGCCAAGAGTCCGTGCGACGCGGCTCCCCTTGCTCGCTCGCTGGGCACTAAGTCAAGGGACAGGGACGAGGGGGCTGGCTCGTGATGGGTGCCCGTGGCCTCGCTGGCGCGCCCTCCTTTGCTGCACGCTGGGCACTTGGCCTATGCCGTGCCTGCTGGGGGCTGCCTGGGCATGCCTCCTGTGCCCAGGGTCTTTGTGACGCGGCTACCCTGGCTCGTTCGCTGGGCACTATGTCGAGGGACAGGGACGAGGGTGCTGGCTCGTGATTGGCGCCCGTGGCCTACCTGGCTTGCCCACCGCTGCCGCACGCTGGGAACTTGACCCATGCCGTGCCTGCTGGGGGCAGCCTGGGAATGCCTCCCATGCCCAGGGTCTGTGTGACACGGCACCTCTGGCTCGTTCACTGGGCACTTAGTCGAGGGACAGGGACGAGGGGGCTGGCTCGCAATGGGCGCCTGTGGCCTGGCTGGCACGCCCACCGCTGCCACACGCTGCGCACTTGGCCCATGCAGTGCCTGCTGCGGTCTTTCTGGGCATGCCTCCCGTGGCCAGGGTCTGTGTGACGCGGCTCCGCTGGCACGCTTACTGGGCACTTAGTCGAGGGACAGGGACGAGGGGGATGGCTCACAATGGGCGCCAGTGGCCTGGCTGCCGCGCCCTCCTCTGCCACAGGCTGGGCACTTGGCCCATGCCGTGCCTGCTGGGGGCTTCCTGGGAATGCCTTCCGTGCCTATAGTCGATGCGATGCGGCTCCCCTGGCTCGCTCGCTGGGAACTTAGTCGAGGGACAGGGACCAGGGGGCTTGCTCACTGGGGGAGCCCGTGCCTTGCCTGGTGCGCCCACCGCTGCCGCACGTTGGGCACTTGGCCCATGCCGTACCTTTTGGGGGCTGCCTGGGCATGCCTCCTGTGCCCAGGGCCTGTGCGATGTGGCTCCCCTGGCTCGCTCGCTGGGCACTTAGTCGAGGGACAGGGACGAGGGGGATGGCTCACAATGGGCGCCAGTGGCCTGGCTGCCGCGCCCTCCTCTGCCACAGGCTGGGCACTTGGCCCATGCCGTGCCTGCTGGGGGCTTCCTGGGAATGCATTCCGTGCCTATAGTCGATGCGATGCGGCTCCCCTGGCTCGCTCGCTGGGAACTTAGTCGAGGGACAGGGACCAGGGGGCTTGCTCACTGGGGGAGCCCGTGCCTTGCCTGGTGCGCCCACCGCTGCCGCACGTTGGGCACTTGGCCCATGCTGTACCTTTTGGGGGCTGCCTGGGCATGCCTCCTGTGCCCAGGGCCTGTGTGACGTGGCTCCCCTGGCTCGCTCGCTGGGCACTTAGTCGAGGGACAGGGACGAGGGGGCTGGCTCGAGATGGGCGCCCGTGGCCTGGCTGGTGCGCCCACCTCTACCGCATGCAGGGCACTTGGCCCATGCCGTGCCTGCTGGGGGCTGCTGGGGCATGCCTTCCATGCCCAGGGTCCATGCGACACGGCTCCCCTGGCTCGCTCACTGGGAACTTAGTCGAGGGACAGGGACCAGGGGGCTGGCTCGCGGGGGGAGCCCATGGCCTGCCTGGTGCGCCCACCGCTGCCGCACGCTGGGGACTTGGCCCGTGCCGTATCTGTTGGGGGCTACCTGGGAATGCCTCCCATGCCCAGGGTCTGTGTGATGCGGCTCCTCTGGCTCGTTCACTGGGCACTTAGTCGAGGGACAGGGACGAGGGGGCTGGCTCGCGATGCGCGCCTGTGGCCTGGCTGGCGCGCCCACCGCTGCCACACGCTGTGCACTTGGCCCATGCAGTGCCTGCTGGGGTCTGTCTGGGCATGCCACCCATGCCCAGGGTCCATGTGATGCGGCTCCGCTGGCACGCTCACTGGGCACTTAGTCAAGGGACAGGGACGAGGGGGATGGCTCGCTATGGGCGCCTGTGGCCTGGCTGCCGCACCCTCCTCTGCCGCAGGCTTGGCACTTGGCCCATGCTGTGCCTGCTGGGGGCTTCTTGGGCATGCCTTCTGTGCCTATAGTCCATGCGACACTGCTCCCCTGGCTCGCTCGCTGGGCACTTTGTCGAGGAACAGGGACGAGGGGGCTGGCTCGCGATGGGTGCCTATGGCCTGGCTGGGGCGCCCACCGCTGCCGCATGCTGGGCACTTTGCCCATACCGTGCCTTCTGGGGGCTGCCTGGGCATGCCTTCCATGCCCAGGGTCCATGTGACGCAGCTCCCCTGGCTCGCTCGCTGGGCACTTAGTCGAGGGATAGGGACCAGGGGGCTGGCTCGCGATGGGCGCCTGTGGCCTGGCTGGCGTGCCCACCGCTGCTGCACACTGGGCACTTAGCCCATGCCGTGCCTTTTGGGGGCTGCCTGGGCGTGCCTTCCATGCCCAGGGTCCATGCGACGCAGCTCCCCTGGCTCGCTCGCTGGGCACTTAGTCGAGGGACAGTGACGAGGGGGCTGGCTCGCGATGGGCGCCTGTGGCCTGGCTGGCGCGCCCACTTCTGCCGCATGCTAGGCACTTGGCCCATGCAATGCCTACTGGGGGCTGCCTGGGCATGCCTCCCATGCCAAGAGTCCGTGCGACGTGGCTCCCCTGGCTCGCTCGCTGGGCACTAAGTCGAGGGACAGGGTTGAGGGGGCTTGCTCGTGATGGGGTGCCCGTGGCCTCGCTGGCGCGCCCTCCTTTGCCTCACGCTGGGCACTTGGCCTATGCCATGCCTTCTGGGGGCTGTCCGGGCATGCCTCCCGTGCCCAGGGTCCATGTGACGCGGCTCCACTGGCACGCTCGCTGGGCACTTAGTCAAGGGACAGGGACGAGGGGGATGGCTCGCAATGGGCGCCTGTGGCCTGGCTGCCGCGCCCTCCTCTGCCGCAGGCTGGGCACTTGACCCGTGCAATGCCTGCTGGGGGCTTCCTGGGAATGCCTTCCGTGCCAAGATTCTGTGAGACGCGGCTCCCCTGGCTCGCTCACTGGGCACTAAGTCGAGGGACAGGGACGAGGGGGCTGGCTTGTGATGGGAGCCCGTTGCCTCGCTGGCGCGCCCTCCTTTGCCGCACGTTGGGCACTTGGCCTATGCCGTGCCTGCTGGGGGCTGCCTGGGCATGCCTCCTGTGCCCAGGGTCTTTGCGACGCGGCTCCCCTGGCTCGTTCGCTGGGCACTATGTCTAGGGACAGGGACGAAGGGGCTGGCTCTGTGATGGGCGCCTGTGGCCTCGCTGATGCGACCACCTCTGCCGGATGCTCCCACCTCTGCCGGATGCTGGGCACTTGGCCCATGCTGTGCCTGCTGGGGGCTGCCTGGGCATGCCTTCCGTGCCCAGGGTCTGTGTGACGCGGCTCCCCTGGGTCGCTCGCTGTGCACTAAGTCGAGGGACAGGGACGAGGGGGCTGGCTCGCGATGGGCGCCCGTAGCCTGGCTGGCGCACCCACCGCTGCCGCACGCTGGGCACTCGGCCCATGCCGTGCCTGCTGTGGGGCTGCTGGGGCATGCCTCCTGTGCCCAGGGTCCATGTGACACGGCTCCCCTGGCTCGCTCACTGGGCAGTACTTTACTGAGGAACAAGTTTCTGTTAGATATTTGTTTCCAAGTGTTTTTCTCTTGTGTTTCTCATTCTCTACAAGCCCAAAGGATTTGCTTCTTTTTCCAGGCGATTATCTTGAGGGACCATTTCTGACCTCGTGGCATCAATTTTCGAAAAGAGAGGGACAATTGTTGTGGGGGTTCAGCAGGGGGGGGGGGGAACGAATCGAACCGACAAAGGGTTGAATCTCAGTGGATCATGGCAGCAAGGCCACTCTGCCACTTGCAATACCTCGTCACGTATTTAAGTCGTCCTCAAATGATTCTACCCGTCGCTCAGTGGGATTCACACTTCAAGGCAGCCCGCGAGGCTCCTCCACCACGCGAGCTTGGCCAACGACGCGTGCCTTTGGGGGCCTGGAGGCCCCTACTGCAGGTCGGCAATCGGGCGATGGGTGCATGCATCGCTTCTAGCCCAGATTTTGACTTAGAGGCGTTCAGTCAT
>JAJFZO010000749.1:162500-217500 GCA_021397835.1 Moringa oleifera | reverse complement strand
GAAAATTGAAAAAATCATCAAAAATAGCCCGTGAGTCAAAATGACCAAACTTCAGGGGCAGACTCCTCATGAATTACACGAATTATTTGAGTCATTTTTTCACCAATTCCATGATGAAAAGACGGTCAATTCACAACAATTTTGCAACTCGGCATTGTGGCCAGCAGGTTGGGGCAGCTGTGCCTCTGCCTGGCCCATGGTGCATGCTGGCTTCCCTGTCCAGCGCACCTCCAGCCACCCCATGGCAGCCCTCAGGGTCCACCAGAGCCATGGGCCACGGCCAAGGCCAGCTTGCCCATGAAATCAACACCCACAGCATGTGCTGAGCCTCACAGCGTGCTCGCAGCTGGCTCGCGTGGGCCGCCCCTGGATAGGCTGGTGCCGTGCCTGCTGGTGACTGCTGTGGCACCCCTGGCTCACACGCTGGGCAGTCAGTCGAGGGGCAGGGACGAGGAGGCTGGCTCGCGATGGGCGCCCGTTGCCTGGTGGGCGCGCCCACCGCTGCAGCACGCTGGGCGAGCAGCCCATGCCGTGCCTGCAGGGGGCTGCCTGGGCGTGCCACCCGTGCCAGGGTACAAGCGATGCGGGCCCCCTGGCTCGCTCGCTGGGAACTACGTCGAGGGACAGGGACGTGGGGGCTGGCTCGCGATGAGCGCCTGCGGCCTGGCTGGCGCGCCCACTGCTGCCGCACGCTGGGCGAGCAGCCGATGCCGTGCCTGCTGGGGGCTGCCTTGGCGTGCCACCCATGCCAGGGTCCATGCGATGTGGCTCCCCTGGCTCGCTCGCTGGGCACTACGTCGAGGGACAGGGACGTGGGGGCTGGCTTCCGATGGGTGCCAACCGCTGTCGCACGCTGGGCGAGCAGCCCATGTCGTGCCTTCTGGATGCTGCCTGGGTGTGCCACCCATGCCCAGGGTCTGTGTGACGCGGCACCCCTGGCTTGCTCGCCGGGCACTTAGTCGAGGGACAGGGACGTGGGGGCTGGCTCGCGATGGGCGCCCGCGGCCTGGATGACGCGCCCACTGCTGCCGCACGCTGGGCGAGCTGCCCATTCTGTGCCTTCTGGGGGCTGCCAAGGCGTGCCACCCCTGCCCAAAGTCCATGTGATGTGGCCCCCCTGGCTCGCTCGCTGGGCACTACGTCAAGGGGCTAGGATGTGGGGGCTGGCTCACGATGGGCGCCTGCGGCCTGGCTGGCGCGCCCACCGCTGCCGCACGGTGGGCGAGCAGCCCATGCCGTGCCTGCTGGGGGCATCCTGGACATGCCACCCATGAGCAGGGTCCATGCGACGTGGCACCCCTGGCTCACACGCTGGGAAGTCATTCGAGGGACAGGGACGATGGGGCTGGCATGCGATGGGCTCCTGCAGCCTGGCTGGTGCGCCCACCGATGCCGCACGCTGCGCGATCAGCCCATGCCGTACCTGCTGGAGGCTGCCTGGGTGCGCCACCCGTGCCCAGGGTCCGTGCGACGTGGCTCCCCTGGCTCGCTCGCTGGGCACTACGTCGAGGGGCGGGGACATGGGGGCTGGCTCGCGATGGGCGCCCGCGGCCTGGCTGGCGCGCCCACCACTGCCGCACGCTGGGCGAGCAGCCCATGCCGTTCCTGCTGTGGGCTGCCTGGGCATGCAACCCATGCCCAGGGTCCGTGTGATGCGGCCCCCCAGGCGCGCGCGCTGGGCACTTAGCCGAGGAACAGGGACGTGGGGGCTGGCTCGCGATGGGCGCCCGCGGCCTGGATGACACGCCCACCACTGCCGCACGTTGGGCGAGCCACCCATTCCGAGCCTGCTGGGGGCTGCCTGGGCATGCCACCTGTGCCTAGGGTCCGTGAGATGCAGCCCCCCTGGCTCGCTCGCTGGGCACTACGTCGAGGGACAGGGTCGTGGGGGCTGGCTCGCGATGGGCGCCCGTGGCCTGGCTGGCGCGCCCACTGCTGCCGCACTCTGGGCGAGCAGCCCTTGCCGTGCCTGCTGGGGGCTGCCTTGGCATGCCACCCGTGCCCAGGGTCCGTGCGACGTGGCACCCCTGGCTCGCACGCTGGGCACTACGTCGAGGGAGTGGGACGTGGGGGCTGGCTCGCGATGGGCGCCCGAGGCCTATCTCGCGCCCGCACCGCTGCCGCACGCTGGGCGAGCCACCCGTGGCTACGGTCCGTGCGGCATGGCCCCCCTGGCTCGCACGCTGGGAAGTCATTCGAGGGACAGGGATGATGGGGCTGGCACGAGATGGGCGCCCGTGGCCTAGCTGGTGCGCCCACCGCTGCCGCACGCTTGGCGAGCAGCCCATGCCATGCCTACTAGGGGCTTCCTGGGCATGCCACCCGTGCCCAGGGTCAGTGCGACGCGGTCCCCCTGGCTCGCTCGCTGGGCACTACGTCGAGGGGGAGAGACGTGGGGGCTGGCTCGCGATGGGCGCCCACGGCCTGGCTGGCGCACCCACCGCTGCCGCACGCTGGGCGAGCAGCCCATGCCGTGCCTGCTGGGGGCTGCCTGGGCGTGCCACCCATGCCCAGGGTCTGTGCGGCATGGCCCCCCTGGCTCGCACACTGGGAAGTCATTCGAGGGACAGGGACGATGGGGCTGGCACGAGATGGGCGCCCGTGGCCTGGCTGGTGCGCCCACCGATGCTGCACGCTGGCGAGCAGCCCATGCCGTGCCTGCTGGGGGCTGCCTGGGTGTGCCACCCGTGTCCAGGATCCGTGCGACGCGGCCCCCCTGGCTCGCTCGCTGGGAACTACGTCGAGGGACAGGGACATGGGGGCTGGCTCGCGATGGGCGCCCGCGGCCTGGCTGGCGCGCCCACAACTGCCGCACGCATGTCGAGCAACCCATGCCGTGCCTGCGGGGGGCTGCCTGAGCGTGCCACCCATTCCCAGAGTCCATGCGACGTGGCCTCCCTGGCTCATTCACTGGGCCCTACATCGAGGGACAGGGTCGTGGGGGCTGGCTCGTGATGGGCGCCCATGACCTGGCTGCCGCGCCCACCGCTGCCGCACGCTTGGCGAGCAGCCTATGCCGTGCCTGCTGGGGGCTGCCTGGGCGTGCCACCCGTGCACAAAGTCCATGCGATGCGGCCCCCCTGGCTTGCTCGCTGGTCACTACGTTGAGGGACAGGGAAGTGGGGGCTGGCTCGCGATGGGCTCCCGTGGCCTGGCTGGTGCGCCCTTCGCTGCTGCACGTTGGGCGAGCAGCCTATGCCGTGCCCAGGGTCCGTGCGACACGGCCCCCCTGGCTCGCTTCCAGGGCACTACGTCGAGGGACAGGGACGTGGGGGCTGGCTGGCGATGGGCGCCCGCGGCCTGGTTGGCGCGCCCACCGCTGCCGCACGCTGAGCGAGCAGCCCATGCCGTGCCTGCTGGGGGCTGCCTGGGCATGCCACCCAGGCCTAGGGTCCGTGCGACGCGGCCCCCCTGGCTCGCTCGCCGGGCACTACGTCGATGGAGAGGACGTGGGGGCTGGCTCGCGATGGGCGCCAGCAGCTGGGCTGGCGCGCCGACAGCTGTCGCACGCTGGGCGAGCAGTCCATGCCGTGCCTGCTGGGGGCTGCCTGGGCATGCCACCCAGGCCTAGGGTCCGTGTGACACGGCCCCCCTGGCTCGCTCGCCGGGCACTACGTCTAAGGACAGGGACGTGGGGGCTGGCTCGCGATGGGCGCCCGCGGCATGGCTGGCGCGCCAACAGCTGCCGCACGCTGGGCGAGGAGCCCATGCCATGCCTGCTGGGGGTCGCCTGGGCGTGCCACCCGTGCCCAGTGCCCGTGCGACATGGCCCCCTGGCTCGCTCGCTGGGAACTATGTTGAGGGAGCGGGACATGGGGGCTCGCTCACGATGGGGGCCTGCGGCCTGGCTCGAGCACGCACCGCTGCTGCATGCTGGGCGAGCAGCCCATGCCGTGCCTGCTGGGGGCTGTCTGGGCATACCACTCGAGCCCAGGGTTCGTGCGACACAGCCACCCTGGCACGCTCGCTGGGAACTATGTTGAGGGACAGAAACGTGGGGGCTGGCTCACGATGGGCGCCCGCGGCCTGGATGACACGCCCACCGCTGCCGTACGTTGGGCGAGCCGCCCATTCCAAGCCTGCTGGGGGCTGCCTGGGCGTGCCACCCGTGCCCAGGGTCTGTGCGATGCGGCTCCCCTGGCTCGCTCGCTGGGCACTTCGTCGAGTGACAGGGACGTGGGGGCTGGCTCGCGATGGGCGCCCGTTCTCTGGCTGGCGGGCCCACTGCTGCCACACGCTGGGAGAGCAGCCCATGCCGTGCCTGCCGGGGGCTGCCTGGGCGTGCCACCCATGCCCAGTGTCTGTGCGACATGGCACCCCTGGCTCACACGCTGGGCGCTACGTCAAGGGAGTGGGATGTGGGGGCTGGCTCGCGATGGGCGCCCGAGGCCTATCTCGCGCGCGCACCGCTGCCGCACGCTGGGCGAGCAGCCCATGCCGGGCCTGCTAGGGGCTTCGTGGGTGTGCTAACCGTGGCCAGGGTCCATGCGAGGCGGCCCCCCTGGCTCACTCGCAGGGCACTACGTCGAGGGGCAGGGACGAGGGGGCTGGCTCGTGATGGGTGCCAGCGTCCTGGGTAGCGCGCCCACCACTGCCGCACGCTGGGCAAGCAGCCCATGCCGTGCCTGCTGGGGGCTGCATGGGCGTGCCACCCGCACTCAGGGTCCGTGGAATGTGGCACCCCAAGCTCGCACACTGGGCAGTCTGTCAAGGGACAGGGACAAGGGTGCTGGCTCGCGATGGGCGCCCGCAGCCTGGCTGGTGCGCCCACCGCTGCCGCACGCTGGGCGAGCAGCCCATTCCGTGCCTGCTGGGGGCTGCCTGGGCATGCAACCCATGCCCAGTGTCCGTGCGACGCGGCCCCCCTGGCTCACTCGCTGGGCACTTAGTCGAGGAACAGGGACGTGGGGGCTGGCTTGCAATAGATGCCCGCGGCATGGCTGGCGCGCCCACCACTGCCTCATACTGGGTGAGCAGCCCATGCCGTGCCTGCTGGGGGCTGCCTGGGCATGCCTCCGAGGCCCAGGGTACGTGCGCGCGGCCCCCCTGGCTCGCTCGCCGGGCACTAAGTCGAAGGACAGGGACGTGGGGGTTGGCTCGCGATGGGCGCCCGCGGCATGGCTGGCGCGCCGACAGCTGCCGCACGCTGGGCGAGCAGCCCATGCCGTGCCTGCTGGGGGTTACCTGGGTGTGCCACCCATGCCCAGGGTCCATGCAACGTGGTCCCCTGGCTCGCTCGCTGGGCACTACTTCGAGGGAGAGGGACATGGGGGCTCGCTCGCGATGGGGGCCTGCGGCCTGGCTCAAGCACGCACCGCTGCCGCACGCTGGGCGAGCAGCCCATGCCGTACCTGCTGGGGGCTGCCTGGGCATGCCAGCCGTGCCCAGGGTCTGTGCGATGCGGCTCCCCGGGCTTGCTCGCTGGGCACTTCATCGAGGGACAGGGACGTGGGGGCTGGCTCGCGATGGGCGCCTGTTCCCTGGCTGGCGCGCCCACCGCTGCCGCACGCTGGGAGAGAAGCCCATGCCGTGCCTGCTGGGGGCTGCCTGGGCGTGCCACCCATACCCAGAGTCCGTGCGACGTGTTACCCCTGGCTCGCACGCTGGGCAGTACGTCGAGGGAGTGGGACGTGGGGGCTGGCTCGCGATGGGCAACCGAGGCCTATCTCGCACGCGCACCGCTGCCGCACGCTGGGCGAGCAGCCCATGCCGTGCCTGCTACGGGCTTCCTGGGCGTGGTAACCATGGCCAGGGTCCGTGCAACGCGGCCCCCCTGGCTCGCTGGCAGGGCACTACGTCGAGGGACAGGGACGTGGGGGCTGGCTCGTGATGGGCGCCCGTGGCCTGGATGACACGCCCACCGCTGCCGCACATTGGGCGAGCCGCCCATTCCAAGCCTGCTGGGGGCTGCCTGGGCATGCCACCCGTGCCCAGGGTCCATGCGATGCGGCTGCTCTGGCTCGCTCGCTGGGCACCACGTCGAGGGACTGGGACGTGGGGGCTGGCTTGCGATGGGACCATGCGGGCTGGCTGGCGCGCCCACCGCTGCCGCTCGCTGGTCGAGCAGCCCATGCCGTGCCTGCTGGGGGCTGCCTGGTTGTGCCAACCGTGCCCAGGGTCCATGCGACATGGCTCCCCTGGCACGCACGCTGGGAAGTCAATCGAGGGGCAGGGACGAGGGGACTGGCTCCCGATGGGCACCCGCGGCCTGACTGGCACGCCAACCGCTGCCGCACGCTGGGCGAGCCGCCAATGCGGTGCCTGCTGGGGGCTCCCTGGGCATGCCACCCGTGCCCAGGGTCCGTGTGACATGGCATCCCTGGCTCACACGCTGGGCAGTCAGGCGAGGGGCAGGGACGAGTGGGCTGGCTCGCGATAGGTGCCAGCGGCCTGGCAGGCTCGCCCATCGCTGCCGCACACTGGGCGAGCAGCCCATGCCGTGCCTGCTGGGGGCTGCCTGGTCGTGCCACCCGTGCCCAGGGTCCGTGCGACATTGCTCCCCTGGCTCGCACACTGGGAAGTCAGTCGAGGGAGAGGGACAAGGGTGCTGGCTCGCGATGGGCGCCCGCGGCCTGGCTGGTGCGCCCACCGCTGCCGCATGCTGGGCGAGCAGCCCATGCCGTGCCTGCTGGGGGCTGTCTAGGCATACCACTCGAGCCTAGGGTTCGTGTGACACAGCCACCCTGGCACGCTCGCTGGGAACTATGTTGAGGGACAGAAATGAGGGGGCTGGCTCGCGATGGGCGCCCGCGGCCTGGATGACATGCCCGCTGCTGCCGTACGTTGGGCGAGCCCCCCATTCCAAGCCTCCTGGGGGCTGCCTGGGCGTGCCACCCGTGCCCAGGGTCCATGCGATGCGGCTGCCCTGGCTCGCTCGCTGGGCACTACGTCGAGGGACAGGGACGTGGGGGCTGGCTTGCGATGGGAGCCTGCGGGCTGGCTGGCGCTCCCACCGCTGCCGCTCGCTGGTCGAGCAGCCCATGCCATGCCTGCTGGGGGCTGCCTGGGTGTGCCAACCGTGCCCAGGGTCCATGCGACATGGCTCCCCTGGCACGCACGCTGGGAAGTCAATCGAGGGGCAGGGACGAGGGGACTGGCTCCCGATGGGCACCCGCGGCCTGACTGGCACGCCAACCGCTGCCGCACGCTAGGCGAGCCGCCCATGCGGTGCCTGCTGGGGGCTACCTGGGCATGCCACCCATGCCCAGGGTCCGTGTGATATGGCATCCCTGGCTCACACGCTGGGCAGTCAGGCGAGGGGCAGGGACGAGGGGGCTGGCTCGCAATAGGTGCCAGCGGCCTGGCAGGCACGCCCATCGCTGCCGCACACTGGGCAAGCAGCCCATGCCATTACTGCTGGGGGCTGCCTGGTCATGCCACCCGTGCCCAGGGTCCGTGCAACGTTGCTCCCCTGGCTCGCACACTGGGAAGTCAGTCGAGGGACAGGGACAATGGTGCTGGCTCGCGATGGGCGCCTGTGGCCTGGCTGGCGCTCCCACCGCTGCCACACATTGGTCACTTGGCTCATGCCGTGCCTGCTTGGAGCTGCCTGGGCATGCCTCCTGTGCCAGGGTCCATGCGACACGGCTCCCCTGGCTTTGCTCGCTGGGCACTTAGTCGAGGGACAGGGACGAGGGGGATGGCTCATGATGGGCGCCTGTGGCCTGGCTGGCGCGCCCACCGCTGCCGCACGCTGGGCGAGCAGCCCATGCTGTGTCTGCTGGGGGCTGGGGGCTGCGGGCTGCCGGGGCGTGCCAAACATGCCCAGGGTCTGTGCGACATGGCCCCCATGGCTCGCTCGCTGGGCACTTAGTCGAGGGACAGGGACGTGGGGGCTGGCTCGCGATGGGTGCCCGCGGCCTGGCTGGCGCGCCCACCGCTGCCGCACGCTGGACGAGCAGCCCATGCCGTGCCTGCTGGTGGCTGCCTGAGCATGCCACCTGTGCCCAGGGTCCGTGTGACGCGGCTCCCCTGGCTCGCTTGCTGGGCACTTAGTCGAGGGAAAGGGAAAAGGGGGCTTGCTCGCGAAGGGCGCGCACGGCCTTGCTGGCGCACCCACCGCTGCCGCACGCTGGGAGAGTAGCCCATGCCGTGCCTGCTGGGGGCTGCCTGGGCGTGCCACCCGTGCCCAGGGCCCGTGCGACGCGGCACCCCTGGCTCGCATGCTGGGCAGTCAGTCGAGGGGCACGGACGAGGGTGCTGGCTCACGATGGGCGCCCGCAGCCTGGCTGGCGCGCCCACCACTGCGACACGCTGGGCGAGCAGCCCATGCCAAGCCTGCTGGGGGCTGCCTGGGCGTGCCACCCGTGCCCAGGGTCAGTGCGACGCGGCGCCCCTGGCTCGCTCGCTGGGTACTTAGTCGAGGGACAGGGACGTGGGGGCTGGCTCGTGATGGGCGCCGGCGGCCATGCTGGCGCGCCAACCGCTGCCGCATGCTGGCGAGCAGCCCATGCCGTGCCTGCTGGAGGCTGCCTGGGCGTGCCACCTATGCCCAGGGTGTTTGCGACGCGGTCCCCCTGGCTCGCTCGCTGAGCACTTAGTCAAGGGACAGGGACGTGGGGGCTGGCTCGCGATGGGTGCCCGCGGCCTGGCTGGCGCGCCCACCACTGCAGCACGCTGGGGGCTGCCTGGCCGTGTCACCCGTGTCCAGGGTCTGTGTGACGCGGCTCCCCTGGCTCATTCGCTGGGCACTACGTCGAGGGACAGGGACGTGGAGGCTGGCTCGCGATTGGCGCCGGCGGCCTTGCTCGCGCGCCCACCGCTGCCACACGCTGGGCGAGCAGCCCATGTCGAGCCTGCTGGGGGCTGCCGGTGCCCAGGGTCCATGCGACGTGGCCCCCCTGGCTCAACCACTGGGCACTTAGTCGAGGGACAGGGACGTGGGGGCTGGCTCGCAATGGGCGCCCGCGGCCTGGCTGGCATGGCCACCGCTGCCGCACGCTGGGCGAGCAGCCCATGCAATGCCTGCTGGGGGCTGCTTGGGCGGGCCACCCATGCCCAGAGTCCGTGCGACGTGGCCCCCCTGGCTCAGTCGCTGAGCACGTAGTCGAGGGACAGGGACGAGGGGGCTGGCTCGCGATTGGCGCCTGTGGCCTGGCTGGCTCACCGTCCTCTGCCGCCCGCTGGGCACTTGGCCCATTCCGTGCCTGCTGGGAGCTTCCTGGGCATGCCTCCTGTGCCCAGAGTCCATGCAACGCGGCTCCCCTGTCTCGCTCGCTGGGCACTAAGTCGAGGGAGAGGGACGACGGGGATGGCTCACGATGGGCGCTTGTGGCCTCGCTGGCGCGCCAACCGCTAACGCACGCTGGGAACTTGGCCCATGCCATTCCTGCTGGGGGCTGCTGGGGCATGCCTCCCGTGCCCAGATCTGCACGACACGGCTCCCCTGGCTCGCTCACTGGGCACTTATTCGAGGGACAGGGACGAGGGGGCTGGCTCGCGATGGACGCCTGTGGCCTCGCTGGCGCGCCCACCGCTGCCACACGCTGGGCACTTGGCCCATGCCGTTCCTGCTGGGGGCTGCCGGAGCATGCCTCCCGTGCCTAGGGTCCATGCGACGCGGCTCCCCTGGCTCGCTCGCTGGGCACTTAGTCGAGGGACAGGGACGTGGGGGCTGGCTCGTGATGGGCGCCAGCGGCCTGGCTGGCACGCCCACCGCTGCCGCACGCTGGGAGAGCAGCCCATGCCATGCCTGCTGGGGGCTGACTGGGCGTGCCACTTGTGCCAAGGGTCCATGCGACGCGGCACCCCTCGCTCGCACGCTGGGCAGCCAGTCGAGGGGGAGGGACGAGGGGGCTGGCTCGCGATGGGCGTCCGCGGCCTGGCTGGCGCACCCACCGCTGCCGCCCACTGGGCAAGCAGCCCATGCCGTACCTGCTAGGGGCTGCCTGGGCGTGCCACCTGTGGCAAGGGTCCATGCAACGCAGCCCCCCTGGCTCGCTCGCCGAACAATTAGTCGAGGGACAGGGACGTGGGGGCCGGCTCGCGATGGGCGCCCGCGGCCTGGCTGGCGCGCCAACCGCTGCTGCACACTGAGCGAACAGCCCATGCCGTACCTACTGGGGGCTGCCTGGGTGTGCCATCCATGCCCAGGGTCCGTGCGACGCGGTCTCCCTGGCTCGCTCGCTGAGCACTTAGTCGAGGGACTGGGACGTGGGGGCTGGCTCGCGATGGGCGCCCGCAGCCTGGCTGGCGCGCCCACCTCTGGAGCCCGCTGGGCACTTGGCCCATGCCGTGCCTGCTGGGGGCTTCGTTGGCATGGCTCCCGTGTCCAGAGTCCATGCGATGCGGCTCCCCTGTCTTGCTCGCTGGGCACTAAGTCGAGGGACAGGGACGACGGGGATGGCTCATGATGGGAGCCTGTGGCCTCACTGGCGCACCCACTGCTGCCACACGCTGTGCACTTGGGCCATGCCACGCCTGCTGGGGGCTCCTGAGGCATGCCTTCTGTGCCAAGGGTCTGTGCGACGCGGCTCGCCTGGCTCGCTCACTGGGCAGTTAGTCGAGGGACAGGGACGAGGGGGCTGGCTCGCGATGGGCGCCGGTGGCCTCGCTGGCGCGCCAACCGCTGCAGCACGCTGGGCACTTTACCCATGCCGTTCCTGCTAGGGGCTACCGGGGCATGCCTCCCGTGCCCAGGGTCTGTGCGACGCGGCTCCCCTGGCTCACTCGCTGGGCACCTAGTCGAGGGACTGAGACGAGGGTGCTGGCTCACGATGGGCCCCTGTGGCCTCGCTGCCGCGCCCACTGCTGCCGCACTCTGGGCACTTGGCCCATGCTGTGCCTGCTGGCGGCTTCCTGGGCATGCCTTCTGGGCCATAGGTCTGTGCGACACGGCTCCCCTGGCTAGCTCGCTGGGCACTTAGTCGAGGGACAGGGACGAGGGGGCTGGCTCGCGATGGGCGCCTGTGGACTGGCTGCCACGCACACCGCTGCCGCACGCTGGGCACTTGGCCCATGCCGTGCCTGCTGGGGGCTTCCTGGGCATGCCTCCCATGCTCAGGGTCCATGCGACGCGGCTCCCCTGGCTCGCTCGCTGGGCACTTAGTCGAGGGACAGGGACGAGGGAGCTGGCTCGCGATGGGTGCCTGTGGCCTGGCTGGCGCGCCCTCCTCTGCCGCACGCTGGGCACTTGTCCCATGCCGTGCCTGCTGGGGGCTGCCTTGGCATGCATCTCATGCCCAGGGACCGTACGATGCGGCTCCCCTGGCTCACTCGCTGGGCACTTAGTCGAGGGACAGGGACGAGGGGGCTGGCTCGTGATGGTCGCTTGTGGCCTAGCTGGCGCGCCATCCTCTGCCGCACACTGGGCACTTGGCTCGTTCCGTGCCTGCTGGGGGCTGCCTGGGAATTCCTCCCATGCCAAGAGTCCATGTGACCCGGCTCCGCTGGCTCGCTTGCTGGGCTCTAAGTCGACGGACAGGGACTAGGGGGCTGGCTCGTGATTGGCGCCTGTGGCCTGGCTGGCGCGCCCTCCTCTGCCGCACGCTGGGCACTTGACCCATGCCGTGCCTGCTGTCGGCTGCCTGGGCATGCCTCCCGTGCCCAGAGTCCATGCGACACGGCCCCCCTGGCTCGCCCACGGGGCACTAAGTCGAGGGACAGGGACGAGGGGCCGCCTGTGGCCTCGCTGCCGCGCCCACCGCTTCTGCACGATGGGCAATTGCCCCATGCCGTGCCTGCTGGGGGCTGACTGGGCATGCCTCCTGTGGCTAGGGTCCGTGTGATGTAGCTCCCCTGGCTCACTCACTGGGCACTTACTCGAGGGACAGGGACGAGGGGGCTGGCTCGTGATGGGTGCCTGTGGACTGGCTGGCGCGCCCTCCTCTGCCGCATGCTGGGCACTTGGCCCATGCCGTGCCTGCTTGGGGCTGACTGGGCATGCCTCCCATGCCCAGGATCCATGCGACATGGCTCCGCTGGCTCACTCGCTGGGCACTTAGTCGACGGACAGGGACGAGGGGGCTGGCTCATGATGGGTGCCTGTGGCCTGGCTGTCGCGCCATGCTCTGCCGCACGCTGGGCACTAAGTCAAGGGACAGGGACGAGGGGGCTGGCTAGTGATGGGCACCTGTGGCCTCGCTGGCGCGCCCACTGCTGCCGCACGCTCGGCACTTGGCCCAAGCTGCGCCTGCTGGGGGCTTCCTGGGCCTGCCTCCCGTGCCCAGGGTCGGTGCGATGCGGTTCCCCTGGCTCGTTCGCTGGGCACTTAGTTGAGGGACAGGGACGAGGGGGCTGGCTCGCAATGGGCACTTGTGGTCTGGCTGGCGCGACCTACTATGCCGCACGCTTGGCACTTGGCCTATGCCGTCCTGCTGGGGGCTGCCGGGGCAAGCCCCCTGTGCCTGGGATCCATGCGACGCCGCTCCCCTGGCTCGCACGCTGGGCACTTAGTCGAGGGACAGGGACTAGGGGGCTGGCTCGTGATTGGCGCCTGGTTCCTGCCTGGCGCCCCTCCTCTGCCGCACGCTGGGCACTTGGCCCATACCGTGCCTGCTGGGGGCTGCCTGGGCATGCCCCCTGTGCCCAGAGTCCATGTGACGCGGCTCTCCTGAAACGCTCACGGGGCACTAAGTCGAGGGACAGGGACGAGGGGGCTGGCTCGTGAAGGGCTCCTGTGTCCTCGCTGGCGCACCCTACTCTGCCGCACGCTGGGCACTTGGCCTATCCCCTGCCTGCTGGGGCTGCCTGGGCATGCCTCTCGTGCCCAGAGTCCATGCGACGTGGCTCCCCTGGCTCGCTCACGGGGCACTAAGTCGAGGGAATGGGACGAGGGGGATGGCTCGTGATCGGCGCCCGAGGCCTCGCTGGCGCGCCCACCTTTGCCGCATGCTGGGCACTTGGCCCATGCCGTGCCTGCTGGGGGCTGACTGGGCATGCCCCCCATGCCAAGGGTCCGTGCGACACGGCTCCCCTGGCTCGCTGGCTGGGCACTTAGTCGAGGGAAAGGGACGAGGGGGCTGGCTCGGGATGGGCGCCTGTGGCCTTGCTGGCACGCCCTCATCTGCCGCACGCTGGGCACTTGGCCCATGCCATGCCTGCTGGGGGCTGACTGGGCATGCCTCTCTTGCCCAGGGTCCATGCGACATGGCTCCCCTGGCTCACTCACTGGGCACTTAGTCGAGGGACAGGGACGAGGGGGCTGGCTCGCGATGGGCGTCTGTGGCCTGGCTGGTGCGCCCTCCTCTGCCGCACGCTGGGCACTTGTGCCATGCCGTGCCTGCTGGGGGCTGCCTTGGCATGCATCGTGTGCCCAGGGACCGTACGACGCGGCTCCCCTGGCTCACTCGCTGGGCACTTAGTCGAGGGACAGGGTCGAGGGGGCTGGCTCGTGATGGTCGCCTGTGGCCTTGCTGGCGCGCCATCCTCTGCCGCACACTGGGCACTTGGCTCGTGCCGTGCCTGCTGGGGGCTGCCTGGGAATTCCTCCCATGCCCAGAGTCCATGTGACCCGGCTCCCCTGGCTCGCTTGCTGGGCTCTATGTCGACGGACAGGGAATAGGGGGCTGGCTCGTGATGGGCGCCTGTGGCTTGGCTGGCGCGCCCTCCTGTGCCACATGCTGGGCACTTGACCCATGCCTCCCATGCCCAGAGTCCATGCGACACGGCTCCCCTGGCTCGCCCACGGGGCACTAAGTCGAGGGACAGGGACGAGGGGCCGCCCGTGGCCTCGCTGGTGCGCCCACCGCTGCTGCACGCTGGGCACTTGCCCCATGCCGTGCCTGCTGGGGGCTGACTGGGCATGCCTCCTGTGGCTAGGGTCCGTGCGATGTAGCTCCCCTGGCTCACTCGCTGGGCACTTACTCGAGGGACAAGGATGAGGGGTCTGGCTCGTGATGGGTGCCTGTGGACTGGCTGGCCCGCCCTCCTCTGCGGCACGCTGGGCACTTGGCCCATGCCGTGCCTGCTGGGGGCTGACTGGGCATGCCTCCCGTGCCCAGGATCCGTGAGACATGGCTCCGCTGGCTCACTCGCTGGGCACTTAGTCGACGGACAGGGATGAGGGGGCTGGCTCATGATGGGCGCCTGTGGCCTGGCTGTCGCGCCATGCTCTGCCGCACGCTGGGCACTAAGTCAAGGGACAGAGACGAGGGGGCTGGCTCATGATGGGCACCTGTGGCCTCGCTAGCGCGCCCACCGCTGCCGCACGCTCGGCACTTGGCCCATGCTGTGCCTGCTGGGGGCTTCCTGGGCCTGCCTCCCGTGCCCAGGGTCTGTGCGATGCGGTTCCCCTGGCTCGTTCGCTGGGCACTTAGTTGAGGGACAGGGACGAGGGGGCTGGCTCGCAATGGGCACTTGTGGTCTGGCTGGCGCGACCTACTCTGCCGCACGCTTGGCACTTGGCCCATGCCGTGCCTGCTGGGGGCTGCCGGGGCAAGCCCCCTGTGCCTGGGATCCATGCGACGCGGCTCCTCTGGCTCGCGCGCTGGGCACTTAGTCGAGGGACAGGGACTAGGGGGCTGGCTCGTCATTGGCGCCTGGTTCCTGCCTGGCGCGCCCTCCTCTGCCGCACGCTGGGCACTTGGCCCATACCATGCCTGCTGGGGGCTGCCTGGGCATGCCCCCTGTGCCCAGAGTCCATGTGACACGGCTCTCCTGAAACGCTCACGGGGCACTAAGTCGAGGGACAGGGACGAGGGGGCTGGCTCGTGAAGGGCGCCTGTGGCCTCGCTGGCGCACCCTACTCTGCCGCACGCTGCGCACTTGGCCTATGCCCTGCCTACTGGGGGCTGCCTGGGCATGCCTCTCATGCCCAGAGTCCATGCGACGTGGCTCCCCTGGCTCGCTCATGGGGCACTAAGTCGAGGGAATGGGATGAGGGGGCTGGCTCGTGATGGGCGCCCGAGGACTCGCTGGCGCGCCCACCTTTGCCGCACGCTGGGCACATGGCCCATGCCGTGCCTGCTGGGGGCTGACTGGGCAGGCCTCCCATGCCAAGGTTCTGTGTGTCACGGCTCCACTGGCTCGCTGGCTGGGCACTTAGTCGAGGGACAGGGACTAGGGGGCTGGCTCGTGATTGGCGCCTGGTTCCTGCCTGGCGCGCCCTCCTCTGCCGCACGCTGGGCACTTGGCCCATACCGTGCCTTCTGGGGGCTGCCTGGGCATGCCCCCTGTGCCCAGAGTCCATGTGACACGGCTCCCCTGAAATGCTCACGGGGCACTAAGTCGAGGGACAGGGACGAGGGGGCTGGCTCGTGAAGGGCACCTGTGGCCTCGCTGGCGCACCCTACTCTGCCGCACGCTGGGCACTTGGCCTATGCCCTGCCTGCTGGGGGCTGCCTGGGCATGCCTCTCGTGCCCAGCGTCCATACGACGTGGCTCCCCTGGCTCGCTCACGGGGCACTAAGTTGAGGGATTGGGACGAGGGGGCTGGCTAGTGATGGGCGCCCGAGGCCTCGCTGGTGCGCCCACCTTTGCCGCACGCTGGGCATATGGCCCATGCCGTGCCTGCTGGGGGCTGACTAGGCATGCCTCCCATGCCAAGGGTCCGTGCGTCACGGCTCACCTGGCTCGCTGGCTGGGCACTTAGTCGAGGGACAGGGACTAGGGGGCTGGCTCATGATGGGCGCCTGGTTCCTGCCTGGCGCGCCCTCCTCTGCCGCACGCTGGGCACTTGGCCCATACCGTGCCTGTTGGGGGCTGCCTGGGCATGCCCCCTGTGCCCAAAGTCCATGTGACGCGGCTCTCCTGAAACGCTCACGGGGCACTAAGTAGAGGGACAGGGACGAGGGGGCTGGCTCGTGAAGGGCGCCTGTGGCCTTGCTGGCGCACCCTACTCTGCTGCACGCTGCGCACTTGGCCTATGCCCTGCCAGCTGGGGGCTGCCTGGGCATGCCTCTCATTCCCAGAGTCCTTGCGACGTGGCTCCCCTGGCTCGCTCACGGGGCACTAAGTCGAGGGAATGGGACGAGGGGGCTGGCTCGTGATGGGCGCCCGAGGACTCACTGGCGCGCCCACCTTTGCCGCACGCTGGGCACATGGCCCATGCCATGCCTGCTGGGGGCTGACTGGGCATGCCTCCCATGCCAAGGGTCCGTGCGTCACGGCTCCCCTGGCTCGCTGGCTGGGCACTTAGTTGAGGGACAGGGACTAGGGGGCTGGCTCATGATGGGCGCCTTGTTCCTGCCTGGCGCACCCTCCTCTGCCGCACGCTGGGCAATTGGCCCATGCCATGCCTGCTGGGGGCTGACTGGGCATGCCTCTCATGCCCAGGGTCCATGCGACACGGCTTCCCTGGCTCGCTCACTGGGCACTTAGTCGAGGGACAGGGACGAGGTGGCTGGCTCGCGATGGGCGCCTGTGGCCTGGCTGGTGCACCCTCCTCTGCCGCACGCTGGGCACTTGTCCCATGCCGTGCCTGCTGGGGGCTGCCTTGGCATGCATCCCGTGCCTACGGACCATACGACGCGGCTCCCCTGGCTCACTCACTGGGCACTTAGTCGAGGGACAGGGTCAAGGGGGCTGGCTCGTGATGGTCGCCTGTGGCCTTGCTGGCACGCCATCCTCTGCCGCACACTGGGCACTTGGCTCATGCCGTGCCTGCTGGGGGCTGCCTGGGAATTCCTCCCATGCCCAGAGTCCATGTGACCCGGCTCCCCTGGCTCCTTGCTGGGCTCTATGTCGACGGACAGGGACTAGAGGGCTGGCTCGTGATGGGCGCCTGTGGCCTGGCTGGCGCGCCCTCCTCTGCCGCACACTGGGCACTTGACCAATGCCGTGCCTGCTGTGGGCTGCCTGGGAATGCCTCCCGTGCCCAGAATCCATGCGACACGGCTCCCCTGACTCGCTCATGGGGCACTAAGTCGAGGGACAGGGACGAGGGGGCTTGCTCGTGATGGGTGCCCGTGGCCTCACTGGCGCGCCCACCGCTGCCGCACGCTGGGAACTTGCCCCATGCCGTGCCTGCTGGTGGTGGACTGGGCATGCCTCCTGTGGCTAGGGTCCATGCGACGTAGCTCCCCTGGCTCACTCGCTGGGCACTTACTCGAGGGACAGGGACGAGGGGGATGGCTCGTGATGGGTGCCTGTGGACTGGCTGGCGCGCCCTCCTCTGCGGCACGCTGGGCACTTGGCCCATGCCGTGCCTGCTGGGGGCTGACTGGGCATGCCTCCCGTGCCCAAGATCAGTGCGACATGGCTCCGCTGGCTCGCTCGCTGGGCACTTAGTCGACGGACAGGGACGAGGGGGCTGGCTCATGATGGGGGCCTGTGGCCTTGCTGTCGCGCCCTCCTCTGCCGCACGCTGGGCACTAAGTCAAGGGACAGGGATCAGGGGGCTGGCTCGTGATGGGTACCTGTGGCCTCGCTGGCGCGCCCACCGCTGCCACACGCTCGGCACTTGGCCCATGCTGTGCCTGCTGGGGGCTTCCTGGGCCTGCCTCCCGTGCCCAGGGTCTGTGCAATGCGGCTCCCCTGGCTCGTTCGCTGGGCACTTAGTTGAGGGACAGGGACGAGGGGCTGGCTCGCAATGGGCACCTGTGGTCTGGCTGGCACGGCCTACTCTGCCGCATGCTTGGCACTTGGCCCATGCCATGCCGGCTGGGGGCTGCCGGGGCAAGCCTCCTGTGCCTGGGATCCATGCGACGTGGCTCCCCTGGCTCGCACGCTGGGCATTTAGTCGAGGGACATGGAGTAGGGGGCTGGCTCGTGATGGGCGCCTGGTTCCTGCCTGGCGTGCCCTCCTCTGCCGCACGCTGGGCACTTGGCCCATACCGTGCCTGTTGGGGGCTGCCTGGGCATGCCTCCTGTGCCCAGAGTCCATGTGACGCTGCTCTCCTGAAACACTCACGGGGCAGTAAGTCGAGGGACAGGGATGAGGGGGCTGGCTCGTGAAGGGCGCCTGTGGCCTCGCTGGCGCACCCTACTCTGCTGCACGCTGGGCACTTGGCCTATGCCGTGCCTGCTGGGGGCTGCCTGGGCATGCCTCTCATGCCCAGAGTCCATGCGACGTGGCTCCCCTGGCTCGCTCACGGGGCACTAAGTCGAGGGAATGGGACAAGGGGGCTGGCTCGTGATGGGCGCCCGAGGCCTCGCTGGCGCGCCCACCTTTTCCGCACGCTGGGCACATGTCCCATGCCATGCCTGCTGGGGGCTGACTGGGCATGCCTCCCATGCCAAGGGTCCGTGCGTCACGGCTCCCCTGGCTCGCTGGCTGGGCACTTAGTCGAGGGACAGGGACTAGGGGGCTGGCTCGTGATGGGTGCCCGAGGCCTCGCTGGCGCGCCCACCTTTGCCGCACGCTGGGCACTTAGCCCATGCCGTGCCTGCTGGGGGCTCACTGGGCATGCCTCCCGTGCCAAGGGTCCGTGCGACGCGGCTCCCCTGGCTCGCTGGCTGGGCACTTAGTCGAGGGAAAGGGACGAGTGGGCTGGCTCGGGATGGGCGCCTGTGGCCTGGCTGGCGCACCCTCATCTGCCGCACACTGGCCACTTGGCCCATGCCGTGCCTACTGGGGGCTGACTGGGCATACCTCTCATGCCCAGGGTCCATGCGACTCGGCTCCCCTGGCTCGCTCGCTGCTTACGTAGTTGAGGGACAGGGACGAGGGGGCTGGCTCGTGATGGGCGCCTGTGGCCTTGCTGGCACGCCCTCCTCTGCCACACGCTGGGCACTTGGCCCATGCCATGCCAGCTGGGAGCTGACTGGGCATGCCTCTCATGCCCAGGGTCCATGCGACACAGCTCCCCTGGCTCGCTCGCTGGGCACTTAGTCAAGGGACAGCGACGAGGGGGCTTGATCGTGATGGGCGCCTGTGGCCTGGCTGCCGCACCCTCCTCTGCCGCACGCTGGGCACTTGGCCAATGCCGTGCCTGCTGGGGCTGCCTGGGCATGCCCCCTGTGCCCAGGGTCCATGCGACGCGGCTCCCCTGCCTCGCTCGCTGGGCACTTACTCGAGGGACAGGGACGAGGGGGCTGACTAGTGGTGGGTGCCTGTTGCCTGGCTGCCACGCCCTCCTCTGCCAAACGCTGGGCACTTGGCCCATGCCGTGCATGCTGGGGCTGCCTGGGCATGCCTCCCGTGCCAAGAGTCCATGCGACGCGGCTCCCCTGGCTAGCTCATGGGGCACTAAGTTGATTGAAAGGGACGAGGGGGCTGGCTCATAATGGGCGCCCGTGGCCTCGCTGGCACGACCACCGCTGCCGCACGCTGGGCACTTCGCCCATGCCGTGCCTGCTGGGGGCTGCCTGGGTTTGCCTCCAATGCCCAGGGTCTGTGCGATGCGGCTCCTCTGGCTCGTTCGCTAGGCACTTAGTCGAGGGACAGGGACGAGGGGGCTGGCTCACAATGGGCGCCTGTGGCCAGGCTGGCGCGCCCTCCTCTGCTGCACGCTGGGCACTTGGCCCAGGCCGTGCCTGCTGGGGGCTGCCTGGGCAAGCACCCTGTGCCCAGGGTCCATGCGACACGGCTCCCCTGGCTCGCTCGCTGGGAACTTTGTCGAGGGACAGGGACGAGGAGGCTGGCTCGTCATGGGCCCCTGTTGCCTGGCTGGCGCGCCCTCCTCTGCCACACGCTTGGCACTTGGCCCATGCTGTGCCTGCTGGGGGCCTCCTGGGCATGCCTCCTGTGCCCAGAGTCCATGTGACGCGGCTCACCTGAAATGCTCATGGGGCACTAAGTCGAGGGACAGGGACGAGGGGGCTTGCTTGTGATGGGCGCCCGTGGCCTCGCTGGCGCGCCCTCATCTGCCACACACTGGGCACTTGGCCCATGCCATGCCTACTGGGGGCTGACTGGGCTTGCCTCTCATGCCCAGGGTCCGTGCGATGCGGCTCCCCTGGTTCGCTCGCTGGGCACGTAGTTGAGAGACAGGGACGAGGGGGCTGGCTCATGATGGGCGCCTGTGGCCTGGCTGGTGCGCCCTCCTCTTCCGCACGCTGGGCCCTTGGCCCATGCCGTACCTGCGGGGGGCTGCCTGGGCATTCTTTGGTGCCCAGGGCCCATGCAATGCAGCTCCCCTGGCTCGCTTGCTGGGCACTGAGTCGAGGGACAGGGACGAGAGGCTTGGCTCGTGATTGGCACCCGAGGCCTTGCTGGCGCGCCCACCTTTGCCGCATGCTGGGCACTTGGCCCATGCCGTGCCTGCTGGGGGCTGACTGGGCATGCCTCCTGTGCCCAGAGTCCATGCGATGCGGCTCCCCGAGCTCGCTCACGGGGCACTAAGTCAAGGGACTGGAACGAGGGGGCTGGCTCGTGATGGGCGCCCGAGGCCAGGCTGGCGCGCCCATCTTTGCCGCACGCTGGGCACTTGGCCCATGCTGTGCCTGCTGGGGGCTGACTGGGCATGCCTCCAGTGCCCAGGGTCTGTGCGATGCGGCTCCCCTGGCTCGTTCGCTGGGCACTTAATCGAGGGACAGCGACGAGGGGGCTGGCTCGCAATGGGCGCCTGTGGTCTGGCTGGCGCGCCCTACTCTGCCACACGCTTGGCACTTGGCCCATGCCGTACATGCTGGGGGCTGCCGGGGCAAGCCCCCTGTGCCTAGGGTCCACGCGACGTGGCTCCCCTGGCTCGCTCGCTGGGCACTTAGTCGGGGGACAGGGACTAGGGGGCTGGCTCGTGATGGGCGCCTGGTTCCTGCCTGGCGCGCCCTCCTCTGCCGCACGCTGGGCACTTGGCCCATACCGTACCTGCTGGGGACTGCCTGGGCATGCCTCCTGTGCCCAGAGTCCATGTGACGCTGCTCTCCTGAAACACTCACGGGGCAGTAAGTCGAGGGACAGGGATGAGGGGGCTGGCTCGTGAAGGGCGCCTGTGGCCTCGCTGGCGCACCCTACTCTGCCGCACGCTGGGCACTTGGCCTATGCCATGCCTTCTTGGGGCTGCCTGGGCATGCCTCCCGTGCCCAGATTCCATGTGACGCGGCTCACCTGAAATGCTCATGGGGCACTAAGTCGAGGGACAGGGACGAGGGGGCTTGCTTGTGATGGGCGCCGTGGCCTCGCTGGCGCGCCCTCATCTGCCACACACTGGGCACTTGGCCCATGCCATGCCTACTGGGGTTTGACTGGGCATACCTCTCATGCCCAGGGTCCGTGCAACGCGGCTCCCCTGGCTCGCTCGCTGGTTACGTAGTTGAGGGACAGGGACGAGGGGGCTGGCTCGTGATGGGCGCCAGTGGCCTGGCTGGCGCGCCCTCCTCTGCCGCACGCTGTGCCCTTGGCCCATGCCGTGCCTGTGGGGGGCTTCCTGGGCATTCCTCGGTGCCCAGGGCCCATGCGACGCGGCTCCCCTGGCTCGCTCGCTGGGCACTGAGTCGAGGGACAGGGACGTGGGGCCTTGCTCGTGATTGGCACCCGAGGCCTTGCTGGCGCGCCCACCTTTGCCACACGCTGGGCACTTGGCCCATGCCATGCCTACTGGAGGCTGACTGGGCATGCCTCGCGTACCCAGAGTCCACGTGACGCGGCTCCTCTGGCTTTTTCACGGATCACTAAGCCGAGGGATAGGGACGAGGGGGCTGGCTCGTGATGGGCGCCCGTGGCCTCGCTTGCGCGCCTTCCTCTGCCGCACGCTGGGCACTTGGCCTATGCCGTGCCTGCTGGGGGCTGCCTGGGCATGCCTCCTGTGCCCAGATTCCTTGCGATGCGGCTCCCCTGGCTCTCTCACGGGGCACTAAGTCAAGGGACAGGGTTGAGGGGGCTGGCTCGTGATGAGCGCCTGAGGCCTCGATGGCGCGCCCACCTTTGCCGCACGCTGGGCACTCTGCCCACACCGTGCCTGCTGGGAGCTGACTGGGCAGGAATCCCAACCCAGGGTCTGTGCAACGTGGCTCCCCTGGCTCCCTCGCTGGGCACTTATTCAAGGAAGAGGGACGAGGGGGCTGGCTCGCGATGGGCGCCTGTGGCCTGGCTGGCACGCCCACCGCTGCCGCACGCTGGGCACTTGGCCTATGCCGTGCCTGCTGGGGGCTGCCTGGGCATGCATCCCATGCCCAGAGTCCATGTGACGCGGCTCCCCTGGCTCGCTCACGGGGCACTAAGTCGAGGGACTGGGACGAGGGGGCTGGCTCGTGATGGGCACCCGAGGCCAGGCTGGTGCTCCCACCTTTGCCGCACGGTGGGCACTAGGCCCATGCTGTGCCTGCGGGTGGCTGACTGGGCATGCCTCCCTTGCCCAGGGTCCCTGCGATGCGGCTCCCCTGGCTCGCTCGCTGGCACTTAGTCGAGGGACAGGGAGGAGGGGGCTGGCTCGGGATGTGCGCCTGTGGGCTGGCTGGCGCGCCCTCCTCTGCCGCACGCTTGGCACTTGGCCCATCCTGTACCTGCTGGGGACTGACTGGGAATGCCACCCGTGCCATGGGTCCGTACGACGCGGCTCCCCTGGCTCGCTCGCTGGGCACTTAGTCGACGGACAGGAACGAGGGGGCTGGCTCATAATGGGCGCCTGTGACATGGCTCGCACGCCCTCCTCTGCCAGACGTTGGGCACTTGGCCCATGCCGTGCCTACTGGGGGCTGACTGGGCATGCCTCTCATGCCCAGGGTCCGTGCGACGCGGCTCCCCTGGCTCGCTCGCTGGGCACGTAGTTGAGGGACAGGGACGAGGGGGTTGGCTCGTGATGGGCGCCTGTGGCCTGGCTGGCGCGCCCTCCTCTGCAGCACGCTGGGCCCTTGGCCCATTCCGTGCCTGCGGGGGGCTGCCTGGGCATGCCCCGGTGTGCAGGGTCCATGTAACGCGGCTCCTTGGCTCGCTCGCTGGGAACTTAGTCAGGGACAGGGAGGAGGGGGCTGGCTCGGGATGGGCGCTTGTGGCCTGGCTGGCGTGCCCTCCTCTGCCGCACGCTGGGCACTTGGCCCATCCCGTACCTGCTGGGGGCGGACTGGGCATGCCACCAGTGCCACTGGTCCGTGCGACGCAGCTCCCGTGGCTCGCTCACTGGGCACTTGGCCCATGCCGTTCCTGCTGGGGACTGACTGGGCAGGAATCTCATGCCCAGGGTCTGTGTAACGCGGCTACCCTGGCTTGCTCGCTGGGCACTTAGTCGAGGGAGAGGGACTTGGGGGCTGGCTAGCGATGGGCGCCTGTGGCCCGGCTGGCGCGCCCACCGCTTCCGCACACTGGGCACTTGACCCATGCCGTGCCTGCTGGGGGCTGACTGGGCATGCCTCCCGTGCCCAGGTTCTGTGCGACGAGGCTCCCCTGGCTTTCTCGCTGGGCACTTAGATGAGGGACAGGGACGAGGAGGCTTGCTCATGATGGGTGCCTGTGGCCTCGCTGGCGCGCCCTCCTCTGCCACACGCTGGGCACTTGGCCCAAGCCGTGCCTGCTGGGGGCTGCCTTGGCAAGCCTACCTTGCCCAGAGTCCATGCAACACGGCTCCCCTGGCTCGCTCACAGGGCACTATGTCGACGGTCAGGGACGAGGGGGCTGGCTCGTGATGGGCACCCGTGGCCTTGAGGTTGCGCCCACCGATGCTGCACGCTGGGCGCTTGGCCCATGCTGTGCCTGCTGGGGGCTTCCTGGGCATGCCTCACGTGCCCAGGATCTGTGCGATGCGGCTCCCCTGGCTCGTTCGATGGGCACTTAGTCGAGGGACAGGGACAAGGGGGCTTGCTCGCGATGGGCGCCTGTGGCCTGGCTGGCGCGCCCTCCTCTGCCACACGCTGGGCACTTGGCCCATGCCGTGCCTGCTGGGGGCTACCTGGGCAAGCCCCCTGTTCCCAGGGTCCATGTGACGCGGCTCCTCTTCCTCGCTCGCTGGGCACTTAGTCAAGGGACAGGGATGAGGGGGCTGGCTCGTGATGGGCGCCTGTTGCCTGGCTGTCGTGCCCTCCTCTGCCGCACGCTGGGCACTTGGCCCATGCCGTGCCTGCTGGCGGCTTCCTGGGCATGCCTCCCGTGCCAAGAGTCCATGTGACACTGCTCCCCTGGCTCGCTCACGGGGCACTAACTCGAGGGACATGGACGAGGGGGCTGGCTCGAGATCGGCGCCCATGGCCTCGCTGGCGCGCCCACCGCTGCTGCACACTGGGCACTTGGCCCATGCCGTGCCTGCTGGGGGCTGCCAGGGCATGCCTCCAGTGACCAGGGTCCGTGCGATGCGGCTCCCCTGGCTCACTCGCTGGGCACTTAGTCGAGGGACAGGGACGAAAGGGCTGGCTCACGATGGGCGCCTGTGGCCTTGCTAGCGCCCTCCTCTGCAGCACGCTGGGCACTTGGCCCAAGCCGTGCCTGCTGGGGGCTGCCGGGGCATCCCTCCCAAACCCAGGTTCCTTGCGACGCAGCTGTCCTGGCTCGCTCGCTGGGCACTTAGTCGAGGGACAGGAACGAGGGGGCTGGCTCGCGATGGGCGCCTTTGGCCTCGCTGGCATGCCCACCGCTGCCTCACGCTGGGCACTTGGCCCATGCCGTGCCTGCTGGGGGCTACCTGGGCATGCCTCCCATGCCCAGGGACCCTGCAACGCAGCTCTCCTGGCTCACTCGCTGGGCACTTAGTCGAGGGACAGGGACGAGGGGGCTGGCTCGCGATGGGCGCCCGTGGCCTGGCTGGCGCACCCACTGCTGCCGCTTGCTGGGCACTTGGCCCATGCTGTGCCTGCTGGGGGCTGCCTGGGCATGCCCCCCGTGCCACGTGTCTGTGCGATGCGGCTCCCCTGGCTCCTTCGCTGGGCACTTGGTCGAGGGACAGGGACGAGGGAGCTGGCTCGCGATGGGCGCCTGTGGCCTGGCTGTCGCGCCCACTGCTGCCGCCCCCTCGGCACTTGGCCTATGCCATGCCTGCTTGGGGCTGCTGGGCATGCCTCCCATGCCCAGGGACCATGTGACACGGCTCCCCTGGCTCGCTCGCTGGGCACTTATTCGAGGGACAGGGACGAGGGGGCTGGCTCACGATGGGCGCCTGTGGCCTCGCTTGCACGCCCACCGTTGCCGCCCGCTGGGCACTTGGCCCATGCCGTGCCTGCTGGGGGCAGCCGGGGCATGCCTCGTGTCCCCAGGGTCCATCTGACACGGCTCCCCAGGCTCCCTCACTGGGCACTTAGTCGAGGGACAGGGACGAGGGAGCTGGCTCGCGATGGGCGCCTGTGGCCTGGCTGGCGCGACCTCCTCTGCAGCACAGTTGGCACTTGGCCCACGCTGTGCCTGCTGGGGGCTGCCTGGGCATACCTCCTGTGACCAGAGTCCATGCGACGCGGCTGCTCACTGGGCACTAAGTCGAGGGACAGGGACGAGGGGTCTGCCTCATGATGGGCGCCTGTGGCCTCTTTGGCGCACCCACCGCCGCCGCACGCTGGGCACTTGGCCTATGCCGTGCCTGCTTCGGGCTGCTGGGGCATGATTCCCATGCCAAGAGTCCATGCGACGTGGCTCCCCTGGCTCGCCTGCTCGGCACTAAGTCGAGGGGCAGGGACGAAAGGGCTGGCTCGCAATGGGCACCTGTGGCCTGGCTAGCCCCCTCCTCTGCAGCATGCAGGGCACTTGGCCCAAGCGGTGCCTGCTGGGGGCTGCCAGGGCATCCCTCCCACGCCAAGGTTCCTTGCGACGCGGCTGTCCTGGCTCGCTCGCTGGGCACTTAGTCGAGGGACAGGAACGAGGGGGCTGGCTCGTGATGGACGCCTGTGGACTCGCAGGCACGCCCACCGCTGCCTCACGCTGGGCACTTGGCCCATGCCGTGCCGGCTGGGGGCTACCGAGGCATGCCTCCCGTGCCCAGGGTCCCTGCAACGCAGCTCCCTGGCTCGCTCGCTGGGCACTTAGTCGAGGGACAGGGACGAGGGGGCTGGCTCGTGATTGGCGCCTGTGGCCTGGCTGGCGCGCCACTACTGCCGCACGCTAGGCAGTTGGCCCATGCCGTGTCTGCTAGGGGCTGCCTGGGCATGCCTCCCGTGCCCAGGGTCCGTGCGACACATGGCTCCCCTGGCTCGCTCACTGGGCACTTAGTCGAGGGACAGGGACGAGGGGGCTGGCTCGCGATGGGAGCCTGTGGCCTGGCTAGCGCCCTTCTCTGCGGCACGTTGGGCACTTGGCCCAAGCCGTGCCTGCTGGGGGCTTCCGGGGCATCCCTCCCATGCAAAGGTTCCTTGCGACGCGGCTGTCCTGGCTCGCTCGCTGGGCACTTAGTCGAGGGACAGGGACGAGGGGGCTGGCTCGCGATGGGCGCCTGTGGCTTTGCTAGCGCGCCCACCACTTCCGCACGCTGGGCAATTGGCCCTTGACGTGCCTGCTGTGGGCTGCCGGGACATGCCACCCATGCCCAGGGTCCATGCAACGCGGCTCCCCTGGCCCACTCGCTGGGCACTTAGTCGAGGGACAGGGACGCGGGGGCTGGCTTGCGATTGGCGCCTGTGGCCTGGCTGGCGCGCCCACCGCTGCCGAACGCTGGGCACTTGGCCCTTGCAGTACCTGCTGGGGGCTGCCTGGGCATGCCTGCCGTGCCCAGGGTCCGTGCCACATGTCTCCCCTGGCTCGCTCACTGGGCACTTAGTCGAGGGACAGGGATGAGGGGGCTGGCTCGCGATGGGCGCCTGTGGCCTGGCTAGTGCGCCCACCACTTCCGCACGCTGGGCACTTGGCCCTTGACGTGCCTGCTGTGGGCTGCCGGGGCATGCCACCCATGCCCAGGGTCCATGCGACGCGGCTCCCTTGGCCAGCTCGATGGGCACTTAGTCGAGGGACAGGGACGATGGGGCTGGCTTTCGATTGGCACCTGTGGCCTGGCTGGCGCGCCCACCGCTGCCGAACGCTGGGCACTTGGCCCTTGTAGTACCTGCTGGGGGCTGCCTGGGCATGCCTCCCGTGCCCAGGGTCCATGGCCACATGGCTCCCCTTCTCGCTCACTGGGCACTTAGTCGAGGGACAGGGACAGGGGGCTGGCTCGCGATGGCGCCTGTGGCTTTTGCTACGCGCCCACCACTCTTCCGCACAGGCTGGGCAATTGCCCCACTTGACGTGCCCTGCTTGTGGGCTGCCCGGGACATGCCACCCATGCCCAGGGTCCATGCAACGCGGCTCCCCTGGCCCACTTCGCTGGGACTTTAGTCGGGGACAGGACGAGGGGTGCTGGCTTGCGATTGGCGCCGGTGGCCTGGCTGGCGCGCCCACCGCTGGCCAGATGCTGGGCACTTGCCCTTGCAGTACCTGCTGGGGGCTGCCTGGGCATGCACTCCCCTGCCCGGGGTGGGTCCGTGCAACATGGCCTCCGCTGGCTCACTTCGCTGGGGCCTTGTCGAGGGACAGGGACGAGGGGGCTGGCTCGCGATGGGCGCCTGTGGTCTGGCAGGCGCGCCCACCGCTGCCACACGCTTGGCACTTGGCCCATGCTATGCCTGCTGGGGGCTGCCGGGGCATGCCTCCCATGCCCAGGGTCCCTGCGACACGGATCCCCTGGCAAACTCACTGGGCACTAAGTCGAGGGACAGGGACGAGGGTCTGCCTCGTGATGGGTGCCTGTTGCCTTCGCTGGGGCGCACGCCACTGCCGCCGCCACCTGGGCACTTGGCCATGCCTACCTGCTTGCAGGCTGCCGGGCAATGATTCCTCGGTGCCAAGAGTCCATGCGACGTGGCTCCCCTGGCTCGCAGTCGCTGGGCCACTTAGTCGACGGACAGGACGGAAGGGGCTGTCTCGTCGATGGGCGCCGGTGGCCTGGCTAGCGCCCTTCTCTGCAGCACGCAGGCACTTGGCCAGCCGTGCCTACTGGGGCTGCCAGTGCAGCCTCCCACGCCCCAGGGTCTATGCGAACGCGGCTCCCCCTGGCTTCACTTGCTGGGCGTTAGGTTGACGGACGGACGGGGGGCTGCTCGCGATGGTGCGCCTTTGGCCGGGCTGAGCGCGCCGCTGCTCTGCATCACGGCTTTGGCACTTTGCCCATTTGCTGTGCTGCTGGGGTGCGCCTGGGTATGCCCCCTGTGACAAGAGTCCATGCGACGCAACTGCTTACTGGGCACTAATTCCAGGGACAGGGACAAGGGGTCTGCCTCATGATGGGCGCCTGTGGCTTCGCTGGTGCACCCACCGTCGCCTCACGCTGGACACTTGTCCTTTGCTGTGCCTGCTGTGGGCTGCCGGGGCATGATTCCCGTGCCAAGTGTCCATGCGACGCGGCTCCCCTGGCTCGCCTGCTGGGCACTTAGTCGAAGGACAGGGACGAAGGGGCTGGCTCGCGATGGGTGCCTGTGGCCTGGCTAGCGCCCTCCTCTGCAGCATGCTGGGCACTTGGCCCAAGCCGTGCCTGCTGGGGGCCGCTGGGGCATCCCTCCCACGCCAAGGTTCCTTGAGACGCGGCTGTCCTGGCTCGCTCGCTGGGCACTTAGTCGAGGGACAGGAACGAGGGGGCTGGCTCGCGATGGGCGCCTGTGGCCTCGCTGGCACGCCCACCGCTGCCTCACGCTGGGCACTTGGCCCATGCCATGCCTGCTGGGGGCTGCCAGGGCATGCCTCCCATGCCCAGGGTCCCTGCAATGCAGCTCTCCTGGCTCGCTCGCTGGGCACTTAGTCGAGGGACAGGGACGAGGGGGCTAGCTCGCGATGGGCGCCCGTGGCCTGGCTGGCGCACCCACTGCTGCCGCTTGCTGGGCACTTGGCCCATGCCATGCCTGCTGGGGGCTGCCTGGGCATGCCCCCCGTGCCACGTGTCTGTGTGATGCGTCTCCCCTGGCTCGTTCGCTGGGCACTTGATCGAGGGACAGGGACGAGGGAGCTGGCTCGCGATGGGCGCCTGTGGCCTGGCTGTCGCACCAACCGCTGCCTATGCCATGCCTGCTTGGGGCTGCTGGGCATGCCTCCCATGCCCAGGGACCATGTGACACGGCTCCCCTGGCTCGCTCGCTGGGCACTTATTCGAGGGACAGGGACGAGGGGGCTGGCTCACGATGGGCGCCTGTGGCCTCGCTTGCACGCCCACCGTTGCCGCCCGCTGGGCACTTGGCCCATGCCGTGCCTGCTGGGGGCAGCCGGGGCATGCCTCGTGTCCCCAGGGTCCATCTGACACGGCTCCCCAGGCTCCCTCACTGGGCACTTAGTCGAGGGACAGGGACGAGGGAGCTGGCTCGCGATGGGCGCCTGTGGCCTGGCTGGCGCGACCTCCTCTGCAGCACAGTTGGCACTTGGCCCACGCTGTGCCTGCTGGGGGCTGCCTGGGCATACCTCCTGTGACCAGAGTCCATGCGACGCGGCTGCTCACTGGGCACTAAGTCGAGGGACAGGGACGAGGGGTCTGCCTCATGATGGGCGCCTGTGGCCTCTTTGGCGCACCCACCGCCGCCGCACGCTGGGCACTTGGCCTATGCCGTGCCTGCTTCGGGCTGCTGGGGCATGATTCCCATGCCAAGAGTCCATGCGACGTGGCTCCCCTGGCTCGCCTGCTCGGCACTAAGTCGAGGGGCAGGGACGAAAGGGCTGGCTCGCAATGGGCACCTGTGGCCTGGCTAGCCCCCTCCTCTGCAGCATGCAGGGCACTTGGCCCAAGCGGTGCCTGCTGGGGGCTGCCAGGGCATCCCTCCCACGCCAAGGTTCCTTGCGACGCGGCTGTCCTGGCTCGCTCGCTGGGCACTTAGTCGAGGGACAGGAACGAGGGGGCTGGCTCGTGATGGACGCCTGTGGACTCGCAGGCACGCCCACCGCTGCCTCACGATGGGCACTTGGCCCATGCTGTGTCGGCTGGGGGCTACCGAGGCATGCCTCCCGTGCCAAGGGTCCCTGCAACGCAGCTCCCTGGTTCGCTCGCTGGGCACTTAGTCGAGGGACAGGGACGAGGGGGCTGGCTCGTGATTGGCGCCTGTGGCCTAGCTGGCGCGCCCACCGCTGCCGAACGCTGGGCACTTGGCCCTTGCAGTACCTGCTGGGGGCTGCCTGGGCATGCCTCCCATGCCCAGGGTCCGTGCCACATGGCTCCCCTGGCTCGCTCACTGGGCACTTAGTCGAGGGACAGGGACGAGGGGGCTGGCTCGCGATGGGAGCCTGTGGCCTGGCTAGCGCCCTCCTCTGCGGCACGTTGGGCACTTGGCCCAAGCCGTGCCTGCTGGGGGCTTCCGGGGCATCCCTCCCATGCTAAGGTTCCTTGCGACGCAGCTGTCCTGGCTCGCTCGCTGGGCACTTAGTCGAGGGACAGGGACGAGGGGGCTGGCTCGCGATGGGCGCCTGTGGCTTTTGCTAGCGCGACCACCACTTCCTGCACGGCTGGGCAAATGGCCACTTGACGTGACATTCTGTGGGCATAGCCGGAATGCCATCCCATACGCCCTGAGGGTCCATGCAAACCGCGGCTCCCCTGGCTCGCTCGCTGGGCACTTAGTCGAGGGACAGGGACGAGGGGGCTGGCTTGCGATTGGCGCCTGTGGCCTGGCTGGCGCGCCCACCGCTGCCGAACGCTGGGCACTTGGCCCTTGCAGTACCTGCTGGGGGCTGCCTGGGCATGCCTGCCGTGCCCAGGGTCCGTGCCACATGTCTCCCCTGGCTCGCTCACTGGGCACTTAGTCGAGGGACAGGGATGAGGGGGCTGGCTCGCGATGGGCGCCTGTGGCCTGGCTAGTGCGCCCACCACTTCCGCACGCTGGGCACTTGGCCCTTGACGTGCCTGCTGTGGGCTGCCGGGGCATGCCACCCATGCCCAGGGTCCATGCGACGCGGCTCCCTTGGCCAGCTCGATGGGCACTTAGTCGAGGGACAGGGACGATGGTGCTGGCTTATCGATTTGGCACACCTGTGGCCTGGCTGGCGCGCACCTACTGAACGGCTTGCCGTTACAGCTGGGCAAAATTGGCCCTTGTAGTAACCTGCTGGGGGCTGTGCTGGGACATTAATGGCCTCCGTGCCCAGGGTCCATGCACATGGCTTCTCCCCTGGCTACGCTCACATGGCTACGTATAGTCTAGGGACTAGGGACGAGGGGGCTGGCTCGCGATGGGACGCGCTGTGGAGCATTTTGCTAGCGCTCCCACCACTTCCAGCACGCTTTGGGGGCAATTGGCCCTTGACTGTGCCATGCTAGTGGTGGCCTTGCCTCGGGACATAGCCACCCATTAAGCCCAGGGTCCATGCGACGCGGCTTCCCTGGCCCACTCGCTGGGCACTTAGTCGAGGGACAGGGACGAGGGGGCTGGCTTGCGATTGGCACCTGTGGCCTGGCTGGCGCGCCCACCGCTGCCGAACGCTGGGCACTTGGCCCTTGCAGTACACCTGCCTGGCAGGTCTGCCTGGTCATTAGCTCCCCTAGCCCAGTGTCCGTGATGCAACAATGGCTCCGCTGGCTCACTCGCTGGGCACATTGGTCGAAGGGTGACAGGGACGAGGGGCTTGGCTCAGCTGATGAGGAGCGTCCTGTGTGATCGGCAACACTCGCCCACCCTATGCTGCCACTAGCAAATTTAAAACGCTCGGCACTTGGCCCATGCTATGCCTGCTGGGGGCTGCCGGGGTAAGCCTCCCATGCCCAGGGTTCCTGCGATATGGATCCCCTGGCTAACTCACTGGGCACTAAGTCGAGGGACAGGGACGAGGGGTCTGCCTCGTGATGGGCGCCTGTTGCCTCGCTGGCGCACCCATCGCCGCCGCACACTGGCACTTGTCCCATGCCGTGCCTGCTGCAGGCTGCCGGGGCATGATTCTCATGCCAAGAGTCCATGCGACGCGGCTCCCCTGGCTCGCTCGCTGGGCACTTAGTCGAGGGACAGGGACGAAGGGGCTGGCTCGCGATGGGCGCCTGTGGCCTGGCTAGCGCCCTCCTCTGCAGCACGCAGGGCACTTGGCCCAAGCCGTGCCTACTGGGGGCTGCCAGTGCATGCCTCCCACGCCCAGGGTCTATGCGACGCGGCTCCCCTGGCTCACTCGCTGGGCAGTTAGTTGACGGACAGGGACGAGGGGGCTGGCTCGCGATGTGCGCCTTTGGCCGGGCTGGCGCGCCCTGCTCTGCAGCACGCTTGGCACTTGGCCCATGCTGTGCCTGCTGGGTGCTGCCTGGGTATGCCCCCTGTGACAAGAGTCCATGCGACGCAACTGCTTACTGGGCACTAATTCCAGGGACAGGGACAAGGGGTCTGCCTCATGATGGGCGCCTGTGGCTTCGCTGGTGCACCCACCGTCGCCTCACGCTGGACACTTGTCCTTTGCTGTGCCTGCTGTGGGCTGCCGGGGCATGATTCCCGTGCCAAGTGTCCATGCGACGCGGCTCCCCTGGCTCGCCTGCTGGGCACTTAGTCGAAGGACAGGGACGAAGGGGCTGGCTCGCGATGGGTGCCTGTGGCCTGGCTAGCGCCCTCCTCTGCAGCATGCTGGGCACTTGGCCCAAGCCGTGCCTGCTGGGGGCCGCTGGGGCATCCCTCCCACGCCAAGGTTCCTTGAGACGCGGCTGTCCTGGCTCGCTCGCTGGGCACTTAGTCGAGGGACAGGAACGAGGGGGCTGGCTCGCGATGGGCGCCTTTGGCCTCGCTGGCATGCCCACCGCTGCCTCACGCTGGGCACTTGGCCCATGCCATGCCTGCTGGGGGCTACCTGGGCATGCCTCCCATGCCCAGGGACCCTGCAACGCAGCTCTCCTGGCTCACTCGCTGGGCACTTAGTCGAGGGACAGGGACGAGGGGGCTGGCTCGCGATGGGCGCCCGTGGCCTGGCTGGCGCACCCACTGCTGCCGCTTGCTGGGCACTTGGCCCATGCTGTGCCTGCTGGGGGCTCCCTGGGCATGCCCCCCGTGCCACGTGTCTGTGCGATGCGGCTCCCCTGGCTCCTTCGCTGGGCACTTGGTCGAGGGACAGGGACGAGGGAGCTGGCTCGCGATGGGCGCCTGTGGCCTGGCTGTCGCGCCCACTGCTGCCGCACCCTCGGCACTTGGCCTATGCCATGCCTGCTTGGGGCTGCTGGGCATGCCTCCCATGCCCAGGGACCATGTGACACGGCTCCCCTGGCTCGCTCGCTGGGCACTTATTCGAGGGACAGGGACGAGGGGGCTGGCTCACGATGGGCGCCTGTGGCCTCGCTTGCACGCCCACCGTTGCCGCCCGCTGGGCACTTGGCCCATGCCGTGCCTGCTGGGGGCAGCCGGGGCATGCCTCGTGTCCCCAGGGTCAATCTGACACGGCTCCCCAGGCTCCCTCACTGGGCACTTAGTCGAGGGACAGGGACGAGGGAGCTGGCTCGCGATGGGCGCCTGTGGCCTGGCTGGCGCGACCTCCTCTGCAGCACAGTTGGCACTTGGCCCACGCTGTGCCTGCTGGGGGCTGCCTGGGCATACCTCCTGTGACCAGAGTCCATGCGACGCGGCTGCTCACTGGGCACTAAGTCGAGGGACAGGGACGAGGGGTCTGCCTCATGATGGGCGCCTGTGGCCTCTTTGGCGCACCCACCGCCGCCGCACGCTGGGCACTTGGCCTATGCCGTGCCTGCTTCGGGCTGCTGGGGCATGATTCCCATGCCAAGAGTCCATGCGACGTGGCTCCCCTGGCTCGCCTGCTCGGCACTAAGTCGAGGGGCAGGGACGAAAGGGCTGGCTCGCAATGGGCACCTGTGGCCTGGCTAGCCCCCTCCTCTGCAGCATGCAGGGCACTTGGCCCAAGCGGTGCCTGCTGGGGGCTGCCAGGGCATCCCTCCCACGCCAAGGTTCCTTGCGACGCGGCTGTCCTGGCTCGCTCGCTGGGCACTTAGTCGAGGGACAGGAACGAGGGGGCTGGCTCGTGATGGACGCCTGTGGACTCGCAGGCACGCCCACCGCTGCCTCACGATGGGCACTTGGCCCATGCTGTGTCGGCTGGGGGCTACCGAGGCATGCCTCCCGTGCCAAGGGTCCCTGCAACGCAGCTCCCTGGTTCGCTCGCTGGGCACTTAGTCGAGGGACAGGGACGAGGGGGCTGGCTCGTGATTGGCGCCTGTGGCCTAGCTGGCGCGCCCACCGCTGCCGAACGCTGGGCACTTGGCCCTTGCAGTACCTGCTGGGGGCTGCCTGGGCATGCCTCCCATGCCCAGGGTCCGTGCCACATGGCTCCCCTGGCTCGCTCACTGGGCACTTAGTCGAGGGACAGGGACGAGGGGGCTGGCTCGCGATGGGAGCCTGTGGCCTGGCTAGCGCCCTCCTCTGCGGCACGTTGGGCACTTGGCCCAAGCCGTGCCTGCTGGGGGCTTCCGGGGCATCCCTCCCATGCTAAGGTTCCTTGCGACGCAGCTGTCCTGGCTCGCTCGCTGGGCACTTAGTCGAGGGACAGGGACGAGGGGGCTGGCTCGCGATGGGCGCCTGTGGCTTTGCTAGCGCGCCCACCACTTCCGCACGCTGGGCAATTGGCCCTTGACGTGCCTGCTGTGGGCTGCCGGGACATGCCACCCATGCCCAGGGTCCATGCAACGCGGCTCCCCTGGCCCACTCGCTGGGCACTTAGTCGAGGGACAGGGACGAGGGGGCTGGCTTGCGATTGGCGCCTGTGGCCTGGCTGGCGCGCCCACCGCTGCCGAACGCTGGGCACTTGGCCCTTGCAGTACCTGCTGGGGGCTGCCTGGGCATGCCTGCCGTGCCCAGGGTCCGTGCCACATGTCTCCCCTGGCTCGCTCACTGGGCACTTAGTCGAGGGACAGGGATGAGGGGGCTGGCTCGCGATGGGCGCCTGTGGCCTGGCTAGCGCGCCCACCACTTCCGCACGCTGGGCACTTGGCCCTTGACGTGCCTGCTGTGGGCTGCCGGGGCATGCCACCCATGCCCAGGGTCCATGCGACGCGGCTCCCTTGGCCAGCTCGATGGGCACTTAGTCGAGGGACAGGGACGATGGGGCTGGCTTTCGATTGGCACCTGTGGCCTGGCTGGCGCGCCCACCGCTGCCGAACGCTGGGCACTTGGCCCTTGTAGTACCTGCTGGGGGCTGCCTGGGCATGCCTCCCGTGCCCAGGGTCCATGCCACATGGCTCCCCTGGCTCGCTCACTGGGCACTTAGTCGAGGGACAGGGACGAGGGGGCTGGCTCGCGATGGGCGCCTGTGGCTTTGCTAGCGCTCCACCACTTCCGCACGCTGGGCAATGCGGCCCTTGGACGTGCCTGCTGTGGGCGCGGGACATGCCACCATGCCCAGGGTCCATTGCAACGCGGCTCCCCTGGCCACTCGCTGGGCACTTAGTCGAGGGACAGGGACGAGGGGGCTGGCTTGCGATTGGCGCCTGTGGCCTGGCTGGCGCGCCCACCGCTGCCGAATGCTGGGCACTTGGCCCTTGCAGTACCTGCTGGGGGCTGCCTGGGCATGCCTCCCCTGCCCAGTGTCCGTGCAACATGGCTCCGCTGGCTCACTCGCTGGGCACTTGGTCGAGGGACAGGGACGAGGGGGCTGGCTCGCGATGGGCGCCTGTGGTCTGGCAGGCGCGCCCACCGCTGCCACACGCTTGGCACTTGGCCCATGCTATGCCTGCTGGGGGCTGCCGGGGCATGCCTCCCATGCCCAGGGTCCCTGCGACACGGATCCCCTGGCAAACTCACTGGGCACTAAGTCGAGGGACAGGGACGAGGGGTCTGCCTCGTGATGGGTGCCTGTTGCCTCGCTGGCGCACCCACTGCCGCCGCATGCTGGGCACTTGGCCCATGCCGTACCTGCTGCAGGCTGCCGGGGCATGATTCTCGTGCCAAGAGTCCATGCGACGTGGCTCCCCTGGCTCGCTCGCTGGGCACTTAGTCGACGGACAGGGACGAAGGGGCTGGCTCGCGATGGGCGCCTGTGGCCTGGCTAGCGCCGTCCTCTGCAGCACGCAGGGCACTTGGCCCAAGCCGTGCCTACTGGGGGCTGCCAGTGCATGCCTCCCACGCCCAGGGTCTATGCGACGCGGCTCCCCTGGCTCACTCGCTGGGCAGTTAGTTGACGGACAGGGACGAGGGGGCTGGCTCGCGATGTGCGCCTTTGGCCGGGCTGGCGCGCCCTGCTCTGCAGCACGCTTGGCACTTGGCCCATGCTGTGCCTGCTGGGTGCTGCCTGGGTATGCCCCCTGTGACAAGAGTCCATGCGACGCAACTGCTTACTGGGCACTAATTCCAGGGACAGGGACAAGGGGTCTGCCTCATGATGGGCGCCTGTGGCTTCGCTGGTGCACCCACCGTCGCCTCACGCTGGACACTTGTCCTTTGCTGTGCCTGCTGTGGGCTGCCGGGGCATGATTCCCGTGCCAAGTGTCCATGCGACGCGGCTCCCCTGGCTCGCCTGCTGGGCACTTAGTCGAAGGACAGGGACGAAGGGGCTGGCTCGCGATGGGTGCCTGTGGCCTGGCTAGCGCCCTCCTCTGCAGCATGCTGGGCACTTGGCCCAAGCCGTGCCTGCTGGGGGCCGCTGGGGCATCCCTCCCACGCCAAGGTTCCTTGAGACGCGGCTGTCCTGGCTCGCTCGCTGGGCACTTAGTCGAGGGACAGGAACGAGGGGGCTGGCTCGCGATGGGCGCCTTTGGCCTCGCTGGCATGCCCACCGCTGCCTCACGCTGGGCACTTGGCCCATGCCATGCCTGCTGGGGGCTACCTGGGCATGCCTCCCATGCCCAGGGACCCTGCAACGCAGCTCTCCTGGCTCACTCGCTGGGCACTTAGTCGAGGGACAGGGACGAGGGGGCTGGCTCGCGATGGGCGCCCGTGGCCTGGCTGGCGCACCCACTGCTGCCGCTTGCTGGGCACTTGGCCCATGCTGTGCCTGCTGGGGGCTGCCTGGGCATGCCCCCCGTGCCACGTGTCTGTGCGATGCGGCTCCCCTGGCTCCTTCGCTGGGCACTTGGTCGAGGGACAGGGACGAGGGAGCTGCCTCGCGATGGGCGCCTGTGGCCTGGCTGTCGCGCCCACTGCTGCCGCACCCTCGGCACTTGGCCTATGCCATGCCTGCTTGGGGCTGCTGGGCATGCCTCCCATGCCCAGGGACCATGTGACACGGCTCCCCTGGCTCGCTCGCTGGGCACTTATTCGAGGCACAGGGACGAGGGGGCTGGCTCACGATGGGCGCCTGTGGCCTCGCTGGCACGCCCACCGTTGCCACCCGCTGGGCACTTAGCCCATGCCGTGCCTGCTGGGGGCAGCCGGGGCATGCCTTGTGTGCCCAGGGTCCATCTGATGCGGCTCCCCAGGCTCCCTCGCTGGGCACTTAGTCGAGGGACAGGGACGAGGGGGCTGGCTCGCGATTGGCGCCTGTGGCCTGGTGGCGCGACCTCCTTGCAGCACAGTTGGCACGGCCCACGCTGTTATGTGCCTGCTGGGGTGCATGGGCATACCTCCTTGACCAGAGTCCACTGCGACGCGGCCTGCTCACTGGGCACTAAGCGAGGGACAGGGACGAGGGGTTCTGCCTCATGATGGGCGCTGTGGCCTCTTTGGCGTCACCACCGCCGCCGCACGCTGGGCACTTGGCCTATGCCGTGCCTGCTTCGGGCTGCTGGGCATGATTCCCAGCCAAGAGTCCATGCGACGTGGCTCCCCTGGCTCGCATGCTCGGCACAAGTCGAGGGCAGGGAAGAAAGGGCTGGCCTCGCAAGGGCAACCTGTGCCTGGTAGCCCCCTCCGCTGCAGCACGCTGGGCACTTGGCCCAAGCCGTGCCTGCTGGGGGCTGCCAGGGCATCCCTCCCACGCCAAGGTTCCTTGCGACGCGGCTGTCCTGGCTCGCTCGCTGGGCACTTAGTCGAGGGACAGGAACGAGGGGGCTGGCTCGCGATGGGCGCCTGTGGACTCGCTGGCACGCCCACCGCTGCCTCACGATGGGCACTTGGCCCATGCCGTGCCTGCTGGGGGCTACTGGGGCATGCCTCCCATGCCCAGGGTCCCTGCAACGCAGCTCCCTGGCTCCCTGGCTCGCTCGCTGGGCACTTAGTCGAGGGACAGGGACGAGGGGGCTGGCTCGCGATTGGCGCCTGTGGCCTGGCTGGCGCGCCAACCGCTGCCAAACGCTGGGCACTTGGCCCTTGTAGTACCTGCTGGGGGCTGCCTGGGCATGCCTCCCATGCCCAGGGTCCGTGCCACATGGCTCCCCTGGCTCGCTCTCTGGGCACTTAGTCGAGGGACAGGGACGAGGGGGCTGGCTCGCGATGGGAGCCTGTGGCCTGGCTAGCGCCCTCCTCTGCGGCACGTTGGGCACTTGGCCCAAGCCGTGCCTGCTGGGGGCTTCCCGGGGCATCCCTCCCATGCTAAGGTTCCTTGCGACGCAGCTGTCCTGGCTCGCTCGCTGGGCACTTAGTCGAGGGACAGGGACGAGGGGGCTGGCTCGCGATGGGCGCCTGTGGCTTTGCTAGCGCGCCCACCACTTCCGCACGCTGGGCAATTGGCCCTTGACGTGCCTGCTGTGGGCTGCCGGGCATGCCACCCATGCCCAGGGTCCATGCAACGCGGCTCCCCTGGCCCACTCGCTGGGCACTTAGTCGAGGGACAGGGACGAGGGGGCTGGCTGCGATTGGCGCCTGTGGCCTGGCTGGCGCGCCCACCGCTGCCGAACGCTGGGCACTTGGCCCTTGCAGTACCTGCTGGGGGCTGCCTGGGCATGCCTGCCGTGCCCAGGGTCCGTGCCACATGTCTCCCCTGGCTCGCTCACTGGGCACTTAGTCGAGGGACAGGGACGAGGGGGCTGGCTCGCGATGGGCGCCTGTGGCCTGGCTAGCGCGCCCACCACTTCCGCACGCTGGGCACTTGGCCCTTGACGTGCCTGCTGTGGGCTGCCGGGGCATGCCACCCATGCCCAGGGTCCATGCGACGCGGCTCCCTTGGCCCGCTCGATGGGCACTTAGTCGAGGGACAGGGACGATGGGGCTGGCTTTGCGATTGGCACCTGTGGCCTGGCTGGCGCGCCCACCGCTGCCGAACGCTGGGCACTTGGCCCTTGTAGTACCTGCTGGGGGCTGCCTGGGCATGCCTCCCGTGCCCAGGGTCCATGCCACATGGCTCCCCTGGCTCGCTCACTGGGCACTTAGTCGAGGGACAGGGACGAGGGGGCTGGCTCGCGATGGGCGCCTGTGGCTTTGCTAGCGCGCCCACCACTTCCGCACGCTGGGCAATTGGCCCTTGACGTGCCTGCTGTGGGCTGCCGGGACATGCCACCCATGCCCAGGGTCCATGCAACGCGGCTCCCCTGGCCCACTCGCTGGGCACTTAGTCGAGGGACAGGGACGAGGGGGCTGGCTTGCGATTGGCGCCTGTGGCCTGGCTGGCGCGCCCACCGCTGCCGAATGCTGGGCACTTGGCCCTTGCAGTACCTGCTGGGGGCTGCCTGGGCATGCCTCCCCTGCCCAGTGTCCATGCAACATGGCTCCGCTGGCTCACTCGCTGGGCACTTGGTCGAGGGACAGGGACGAGGGGGCTGGCTCGCGATGGGCGCCTGTGGTCTGGCAGGCGCGCCCACCGCTGCCACACGCTTGGCACTTGGCCCATGCTATGCCTGCTGGGGGCTGCCGGGGCATGCCTCCCATGCCCAGGGTCCCTGCGACACGGATCCCCTGGCAAACTCACTGGGCACTAAGTCGAGGGACAGGGACGAGGGGGCTGCCTCGTGATGGGTGCCTGTTGCCTCGCTGGCGCACCCACTGCCGCCGCACGCTGGGCACTTGGCCCATGCCGTACCTGCTGCAGGCTGCCGGGGCATGATTCTCGTGCCAAGAGTCCATGCGACGTGGCTCCCCTGGCTCGCTCGCTGGGCACTTAGTCGACGGACAGGGACGAAGGGGCTGGCTCGCGATGGGCGCCTGTGGCCTGGCTAGCGCCCTCCTCTGCAGCACGCAGGGCACTTGGCCCAAGCCGTGCCTACTGGGGGCTGCCAGTGCATGCCTCCCACGCCCAGGGTCTATGCGACGCGGCTCCCCTGGCTCACTTGCTGGGCAGTTAGTTGACGGACAGGGACGAGGGGGCTGGCTCGCGATGTGCGCCTTTGGCCGGGCTGGCGCGCCCTGCTCTGCAGCACGCTTGGCACTTGGCCCATGCTGTGCCTGCTGGGTGCTGCCTGGGTATGCCCCCTGTGACAAGAGTCCATGCGACGCAACTGCTTACTGGGCACTAATTCCAGGGACAGGGACAAGGGGTCTGCCTCATGATGGGCGCCTGTGGCTTCGCTGGTGCACCCACCGTCGCCTCACGCTGGACACTTGTCCTTTGCTGTGCCTGCTGTGGGCTGCCGGGGCATGATTCCCGTGCCAAGTGTCCATGCGACGCGGCTCCCCTGGCTCGCCTGCTGGGCACTTAGTCGAAGGACAGGGACGAAGGGGCTGGCTCGCGATGGGTGCCTGTGGCCTGGCTAGCGCCCTCCTCTGCAGCATGCTGGGCACTTGGCCCAAGCCGTGCCTGCTGGGGGCCGCTGGGGCATCCCTCCCACGCCAAGGTTCCTTGAGACGCGGCTGTCCTGGCTCGCTCGCTGGGCACTTAGTCGAGGGACAGGAACGAGGGGGCTGGCTCGCGATGGGCGCCTTTGGCCTCGCTGGCATGCCCACCGCTGCCTCACGCTGGGCACTTGGCCCATGCCATGCCTGCTGGGGGCTACCTGGGCATGCCTCCCATGCCCAGGGACCCTGCAACGCAGCTCTCCTGGCTCACTCGCTGGGCACTTAGTCGAGGGACAGGGACGAGGGGGCTGGCTCGCGATGGGCGCCCGTGGCCTGGCTGGCGCACCCACTGCTGCCGCTTGCTGGGCACTTGGCCCATGCTGTGCCTGCTGGGGGCTGCCTGGGCATGCCCCCCGTGCCACGTGTCTGTGCGATGCGGCTCCCCTGGCTCCTTCGCTGGGCACTTGGTCGAGGGACAGGGACGAGGGAGCTGGCTCGCGATGGGCGCCTGTGGCCTGGCTGTCGCACCCACTGCTGCCGCACCCTCGGCACTTGGCCTATGCCATGCCTGCTTGGGGCTGCTGGGCATGCCTCCCATGCCCAGGGACCATGTGACACGGCTCCCCTGGCTCGCTCGCTGGGCACTTATTCGAGGGACAGGGACGAGGGGGCTGGCTCACGATGGGCGCCTGTGGCCTCGCTTGCACGCCCACCGTTGCCGCCCGCTGGGCACTTGGCCCATGCCGTGCCTGCTGGGGGCAGCCGGGGCATGCCTCGTGTCCCCAGGGTCCATCTGACACGGCTCCCCAGGCTCCCTCACTGGGCACTTAGTCGAGGGACAGGGACGAGGGAGCTGGCTCGCGATGGGCGCCTGTGGCCTGGCTGGCGCGACCTCCTCTGCAGCACAGTTGGCACTTGGCCCACGCTGTGCCTGCTGGGGGCTGCCTGGGCATACCTCCTGTGACCAGAGTCCATGCGACGCGGCTGCTCACTGGGCACTAAGTCGAGGGACAGGGACGAGGGGTCTGCCTCATGATGGGCGCCTGTGGCCTCTTTGGCGCACCCACCGCCGCCGCACGCTGGGCACTTGGCCTATGCCGTGCCTGCTTCGGGCTGCTGGGGCATGATTCCCATGCCAAGAGTCCATGCGACGTGGCTCCCCTGGCTCGCCTGCTCGGCACTAAGTCGAGGGGCAGGGACGAAAGGGCTGGCTCGCAATGGGCACCTGTGGCCTGGCTAGCCCCCTCCTCTGCAGCATGCAGGGCACTTGGCCCAAGCGGTGCCTGCTGGGGGCTGCCAGGGCATCCCTCCCACGCCAAGGTTCCTTGCGACGCGGCTGTCCTGGCTCGCTCGCTGGGCACTTAGTCGAGGGACAGGAACGAGGGGGCTGGCTCGTGATGGACGCCTGTGGACTCGCAGGCACGCCCACCGCTGCCTCACGATGGGCACTTGGCCCATGCTGTGTCGGCTGGGGGCTACCGAGGCATGCCTCCCGTGCCAAGGGTCCCTGCAACGCAGCTCCCTGGTTCGCTCGCTGGGCACTTAGTCGAGGGACAGGGACGAGGGGGCTGGCTCGTGATTGGCGCCTGTGGCCTAGCTGGCGCGCCCACCGCTGCCGAACGCTGGGCACTTGGCCCTTGCAGTACCTGCTGGGGGCTGCCTGGGCATGCCTCCCATGCCCAGGGTCCGTGCCACATGGCTCCCCTGGCTCGCTCACTGGGCACTTAGTCGAGGGACAGGGACGAGGGGGCTGGCTCGCGATGGGAGCCTGTGGCCTGGCTAGCGCCCTCCTCTGCGGCACGTTGGGCACTTGGCCCAAGCCGTGCCTGCTGGGGGCTTCCGGGGCATCCCTCCCATGCTAAGGTTCCTTGCGACGCAGCTGTCCTGGCTCGCTCGCTGGGCACTTAGTCGAGGGACAGGGACGAGGGGGCTGGCTCGCGATGGGCGCCTGTGGCTTTGCTAGCGCGCCCACCACTTCCGCACGCTGGGCAATTGGCCCTTGACGTGCCTGCTGTGGGCTGCCGGGACATGCCACCCATGCCCAGGGTCCATGCAACGCGGCTCCCCTGGCCCACTCGCTGGGCACTTAGTCGAGGGACAGGGACGAGGGGGCTGGCTTGCGATTGGCGCCTGTGGCCTGGCTGGCGCGCCCACCGCTGCCGAACGCTGGGCACTTGGCCCTTGCAGTACCTGCTGGGGGCTGCCTGGGCATGCCTCCCGTGCCCAGGGTCCGTGCCACATGGCTCCCCTGGCTCGCTCACTGGGCACTTAGTCGAGGGACAGGGACGAGGGGGCTGGCTCGCGATGGGCGCCTGTGGCCTGGCTAGCGCGCCCACCACTTCCGCACGCTGGGCACTTGGCCCTTGACGTGCCTGCTGTGGGCTGCCGGGGCATGCCACCCATGCCCAGGGTCCATGCGACGCGGCTCCCTTGGCCAGCTCGATGGGCACTTAGTCGAGGGACAGGGACGATGGGGCTGGCTTTCGATTGGCACCTGTGGCCTGGCTGGCGCGCCCACCGCTGCCGAACGCTGGGCACTTGGCCCTTGTAGTACCTGCTGGGGGCTGCCTGGGCATGCCTCCCGTGCCCAGGGTCCATGCCACATGGCTCCCCTGGCTCGCTCACTGGGCACTTAGTCGAGGGACAGGGACGAGGGGGCTGGCTCGCGATGGGCGCCTGTGGCTTTGCTAGCGCGCCCACCACTTCCGCACGCTGGGCAATTGGCCCTTGACGTGCCTGCTGTGGGCTGCCGGGACATGCCACCCATGCCCAGGGTCCATGCAACGCGGCTCCCCTGGCCCACTCGCTGGGCACTTAGTCGAGGGACAGGGACGAGGGGGCTGGCTTGCGATTGGCGCCTGTGGCCTGGCTGGCGCGCCCACCGCTGCCGAATGCTGGGCACTTGGCCCTTGCAGTACCTGCTGGGGGCTGCCTGGGCATGCCTCCCCTGCCCAGTGTCCGTGCAACATGGCTCCGCTGGCTCACTCGCTGGGCACTTGGTCGAGGGACAGGGACGAGGGGGCTGGCTCGCGATGGGCGCCTGTGGTCTGGCAGGCGCGCCCACCGCTGCCACACGCTTGGCACTTGGCCCATGCTATGCCTGCTGGGGGCTGCCGGGGCATGCCTCCCATGCCCAGGGTCCCTGCGACACGGATCCCCTGGCAAACTCACTGGGCACTAAGTCGAGGGACAGGGACGAGGGGTCTGCCTCGTGATGGGTGCCTGTTGCCTCGCTGGCGCACCCACTGCCGCCGCACGCTGGGCACTTGGCCCATGCCGTACCTGCTGCAGGCTGCCGGGGCATGATTCTCGTGCCAAGAGTCCATGCGACGTGGCTCCCCTGGCTCGCTCGCTGGGCACTTAGTCGACGGACAGGGACGAAGGGGCTGGCTCGCGATGGGCGCCTGTGGCCTGGCTAGCGCCCTCCTCTGCAGCACGCAGGGCACTTGGCCCAAGCCGTGCCTACTGGGGGCTGCCAGTGCATGCCTCCCACGCCCAGGGTCTATGCGACGCGGCTCCCCTGGCTCACTCGCTGGGCAGTTAGTTGACGGACAGGGACGAGGGGGCTGGCTCGCGATGTGCGCCTTTGGCCGGGCTGGCGCGCCCTGCTCTGCAGCACGCTTGGCACTTGGCCCATGCTGTGCCTGCTGGGTGCTGCCTGGGTATGCCCCCTGTGACAAGAGTCCATGCGACGCAACTGCTTACTGGGCACTAATTCCAGGGACAGGGACAAGGGGTCTGCCTCATGATGGGCGCCTGTGGCTTCGCTGGTGCACCCACCGTCGCCTCACGCTGGACACTTGTCCTTTGCTGTGCCTGCTGTGGGCTGCCGGGGCATGATTCCCGTGCCAAGTGTCCATGCGACGCGGCTCCCCTGGCTCGCCTGCTGGGCACTTAGTCGAAGGACAGGGACGAAGGGGCTGGCTCGCGATGGGTGCCTGTGGCCTGGCTAGCGCCCTCCTCTGCAGCATGCTGGGCACTTGGCCCAAGCCGTGCCTGCTGGGGGCCGCTGGGGCATCCCTCCCACGCCAAGGTTCCTTGAGACGCGGCTGTCCTGGCTCGCTCGCTGGGCACTTAGTCGAGGGACAGGAACGAGGGGGCTGGCTCGCGATGGGCGCCTGTGGACTCGCTGGCACGCCCACCGCTGCCTCACGCTGGGCACTTGGCCCATGCCGTGCCTGCTGGGTGCTACTGGGGCATGCCTCCCATGCCCAGGGTCCCTGCGACGCAGCTCCCCTGGCTCGCTCGCCGGGCACTTAGTCGAGGGACAGGGACGAGGGGGCTGGCTCGCGATTGGCTCCTGTGGCCTGGCTGGCGCGCCCACCACTGCCGAACGCTGGGCACTTGGCCCTTGCAGTACCTGCTGGGGACTGCCTGGGCATGCCTCCCGTGCCCAGGGTCCGTGCCACTTGGCTTCCCTGTTTCTCTCACTGGGCACTTAGTCGAGGGACAGGGACGAGGGGGCTGGCTCGGGATGAGCGCCTGTGGCCAGGCTAGCGCGCCCACCACTTCCGCACGCTGGGCACTTGGCCCTTGATGTGCCTGCTGCGGGCTGCCGGGGCATGCCACCCATGCCCAGGGTCCATGTGACGCGGCTCCCCTGGCCCGCTCGCTGGGCACTTAGTCGAGCGACAGGGACGAGGGGGCTGGCTCGCGATGGGCGCCTGTGGCCTGGCTGGCGTGCCCACCGCTGCCGAACCCTGGGCACTTGGCCCATGCCGTACTTGCTGGGGGCTGCCTGGGCATGCCCCAGATGCCCAGGGTCTGTGCAACGTGGCTCCCCTGGCTCGCTCGCTGGGCACTTGGTCGAGGGACAGGGACGAGGGGGCTGGCTCGCGATGGGCGCCTTTGGCCTGGCTGGCGCACCCACCGCTGCCGCACGCTCGGCACTTCCCATGCCATGCCTACTCAGGGCTTCCTGGGCATGCCTCCCACACCCAGGGTCCGTGTGACACAGCTCCCGTGGCTCGCTCGCTGGTCACATAGATGAGGGACAGGGACGAGGGGGCTGGCTCACGATGGGCGCCTGTGGCCTCGCTGGCACGCCCACCGCTGCCGCACGCTGGGCACTTGGCCCATGCCGTGCCTGCTGGGGGCTGCCGGCGCATGCCTCCCATGACCAGGGTCCATGCGACGTGGCTCTCCTGGCTCTCTCACTGGGCAATTAGTCAAGGGACAGGGATGAGGGGGCTGGCTCGCGATGGGCGCCTGTGGACTGGCTGGCGCACCCACCGCTGCCGCACACTGGGAGATTGGCCCATGCCATTCCTGCTGGGGGCTTCCTGGGCATGCCTCCCCTGCCCAGGGTCCGTGCCACACGGCTCCTATGGCTCGCTCGCTGGGCACTTAGTTGAGGGACAGGGACGAGGGGGCTGGCTCGCGATGGGCGCCTGTGGCCTGGCTGGCGCACCAACCGCTTCCACACGCTGGGCACTCGGCCTATGCCATGCCTGCTGGGGGCTGACTGGGCATGCCTCCAGTGCCCAGGGTCCGTGCGACGCAGCTCCCCTCGCTCGCTCGCTGGCCACTTAGTCGAGGGGCAGGGATGAGGGGGCTGGCTCTTGATGGGCGCCTGTGGCCTTGCTCGCGCGCCCACCGCTGCCGCACGCTCTGCACTTGGCCCATGCCATGCCTGCTGTGGGCTACCGGGGCATGCCTCCCATTCCCGGGGTCCATCCAACACGTCTCCCCTGGCTCGCTCGCTGGGCACTTAGTCCAGGGACAGGGACAAGGGGGCTGGCTCGTGATGGGCGCCCGTGGCCTCGCTGGCGCGCCCACCTTTGCCGCATGCTGGGCACTTGGCCCATGCAGTGACTGCTGGGGGCAGACTGGGCATACCTCCCACGCCCAGGGTCCATGCGACGTGGCTCCCCTGGCTCGCCCGCTGGGCACTTAGTCGAGGGACAGGGACGAAGGGGCTGGCTCGCGATGGGCGCCTGTGGCCCGGCTGGCGCACCCACCTTTGCCGCATACTGGGCACTTGGCCAATGCCGTGCCTGCTGGGGGATGACTTGGCATACCTCCCGTGCCAAGGGTCCATGTGACGCGGCTCCCCTGGCCCGCTTGCTGGGCACTTTGTCGAGGGACAGGGACGAGGGGGCTGGCTCGCGTTGGGCGCCTGTGGCCATGCTGGCGCCCCCCCCCCCCCCCCCCCCCCGCTGCCGAATGCTGAGTACTTGGCCCATGCCGTACCTGCTGGGGGCTTCCTGGGCATGCCTCCTGTTCCCAGGGTCCATGCAACGCGGCTTCCCTGGCTTGCTCGCTGGGCACTTAGTCGAGGGACAGGGACGAGGGGGCCGGCTCGCGATGGGCGCCCATGGCCTGGCTGGCACGCCCACTACTGCCGCTCGCGGGGCACTTGGCCCATGCCGTGCCTGCTGGGGGCTGCCTGGGCATGCCTCCCGTGCCCAGTATCTGTGCGATGCGGCTCCCCTGGCTCGCTCACTGGGCACTTGGTTGGGGGACTGGGACGAGGGGGCTGGCTCCCGATGGGCGCCAGTGGCCTGGCTGTCGCGCCCACCGCTGCCGCACGCTCGGCACTTGGCCCATGCCATGCCTGCTGGGGGCTGCCGGGGCATGCCTCCCATGCCCAGGTTCCGTGTGACGCGGCTCCCCTGGCTCGCTTGCTGGGCACTTAGTCAAGGGACAGGGACGAGGGGGATGGCTCGCATTGGGCTCCTGTGGCCTGGCTGGCGCGCCCCCCGTTGCCGAACGCTGGGTAATTGGCCCATGCCGTACCTGCTTGGGGATTCCTGGGCATGCCTCCCGTTCCCAGGGTCCATGCAACGCGGCTTCCCTGGCTCGCTCGCTGGGCACTTAGTCGAGGGACAGGGACGAGGGGGCTGGCTCGCGATGGGCGCCCATGGCCTGGCTGGCGCGCCCACTGCTGCCGCTCGCGGGGCACTTGGCCCATGCCGTGCCTGCTGGGGGCTGCCTGGGCATGCCTCCCGTGCCCAGTATCTGTGCGATGCGTCTCCCCTGGCTCGCTCACTGGGCACTTGGTCGGGGGACAGGGACGAGGGGGCTGGCTCCCGATGGGCGCCAGTGGCCTGGCTGTCGCGCCCACCGATGCCGCACGCTCAGCACTTGGCCCATGCCATGCCTGCTGGGGGCTGCCGGGGCATGCCTCCCATGCCCAGGTTCCGTGTGACGCGGCTCCCCTGGCTCGCTTGCTGGGCACTTAGTCAAGGGACAGAGTCGAGGGGGATGGCTCGCATTGGGCGCCTGTGGCCTGGCTGGCGCGCCCCCCGTTGCCGAACGCTGGGTACTTGGCTCATGCTGTACCTGCTGGGGGCTGCCTGGGCATGCCTCCCATTCCCAGGGTCCATGCAACGCGGCTTCTCTGGCTCGTTCGCTGGCCTCTTAGGCGAGGGACAGGGATGAGGGGGCTGGCTCGCGATAGGCGCCTGTGGCCTGGCTGGCGCGCCTTCCTCTGCCGGACACTGGGCACTTGGCACATGCCGTGCCTGCTGGGGGCTGCCTGGTCATGCCCCCTGTGCCCAGGGTTTGTGTGACGCGGATCTCCTGGCTCGCTCACTGGGCACTTGGTCGAGGGACAGGGACGAGGGGGCTGGCTCGCGATGGGCGCCCGCGGCCTGGCTGGCGTGCCCACCGATGCTGCACGTTGGGCGAGCAGCCCACGCCGTGCCTGCTGGGGGCTGCCGGGGCATGCCTCCAATGCCATGAGTCTGTTCGATGCGGCACCTCTGGCTCGCTCGCAGGGCAGTCAGTCGAGGGGCAGGGACGAGGCGGCTGGCTCGCGATGGCCAGCCCGGCCGCTGGCGCGCCAACCGCTGCCGCACACTGGGCGAGCAGCCTATGCTGTGCCTTCTGGGGGCTGCCTGGGCGTGCCACAGGTGCCAAGGGTCAGCGTGACGCGGCACCCCTGGCTCACTCGCTGGGCAGTCAGTCGAGGGGTAGGGACGAGGGGGCATGCTCGCGATGGGCGCCCGCGGCCTGGCTGGTGTGCCCACCGCTGCCGCACACTGGCTGAGCAGCCCATGCCGTGCCTGCTGCGGGCTGCCTGGGCATGCCACCCGTGCCAAGGGTCCATGCGACGCGGCACCCCTGGCTCGCATGCTGGGCAGTGAGTCGAGGGGCAGGGACGAGGGGGCTCGCTCGCGATGGGCGCCCGCGGCCTGGCTGGTGCGCCCACCGCTGCTGCACGCTGGGCGAGCAGTCCATGTCATGCCTGCAGCGGGCTGCCTGGGCGTGCCACCCATTCCCAGGGTTCGTGCGACGCGGCCCCCCTGCCTCACTCGCTGGGAACTTAGTCGAGGGGCAGGGACGAGGGGGCAGGCTCGCGATAGGCGCCCGCAGCCTGGCTGGCGTGCCACAGATGCTGCACGTTGGGCGAGCAGCCCATGCCGTGCCTGCTGGGGGCTGCCGGGGCATGCCTCCCATGCCATGAGTCTGTTCGATGCGGCACCTCTGGCTCGCTCGCTGGGCAGTCAGTCGAGGGGCAGGGACAAGGCGGCTGGCTCGCGATGGCCAGCCAGGCCGCTGGCGCGCCAACCGCTGCCGCACGCTGGGCGAGCAGCCTATGCTGTGCCTTCTGGGGGCTGCCTGGGCGTGCCACAGGTGCCAAGGGTCAGCGTGACGCGGCACCCCTGGCTCACTCGCTGGGCGGTCAGTTGAGGGGCAGGGACGAGGGGGCATGCTCGCGATGGGCGCCCGCGGCCAGGCTGGTGTGCCCACCGCTGCCGCACGCTGGCTGAGCAGCCCATGCCGTGCCTGCTGCAGGCTGCCTGGGCATGCCACCCGTGCCAAGGGTCCATGCGACGCGGCACCCCTGGCTCGCATGCTGGGCAGTGAGTCGAGGGGCAGGGACGAGGGGGCTGGCTCACGATGGGCTCCCGCGGCCTGGCTGGCGGGCCCACCGTTGCCGCACGCTGGCCGAGCAGCCCATGCCGTGACTGCTGGGGGCTGCCTGGGCTTGCCACTCGTGCCCAGGGTCCGTGCGACGTTGCCACCCTGGCTCACTCGCCGGGCACTTAGTCGAGGGACAGAGACGTGGGGGCTGGCTCGCGATGGGCGCTCGCGGCCTGGGTGGCGCGCCCACCGCTGCTGCACGCTAGGCGAGCAACCAATGCCGTGCCTGCTGGGGGCTTCCTGGGCATGCCACCCATGCCCAGGGTCCATGTGACGTGGCCCCCCTGGCTCGCTCGCTGGGCACTTAATCGAGGGGCAGGGACGAGGGGGCTGGCTCGCAATGGGCGCCCGCGGCCTGGCTGGCGCGCCCACCGGTGCCGCACGCTGGCCGAGCATCCCATACCGTGCCTGCTGGGGGCTGCCTGGGCGTGCCACACGTGCCAAGGGTCCACGCGACGCGGCACCCCTGGCTTCCTCGCTGGGCAGTCAGTCGAGGGGCAGGGACGAGGGGGCTGGCTCGCGATGGGCGCCCGCGGCCTGGCTGGCATGCCCACCGCTGCCGCACGCTGGCCGAGCAGCCCATGCCGTGCCTGCTGGGGGCTTCCTGGGCGTGCCACTCGTGCCCAGGGTCCGTGCGACATGGCCACCCTGGCTCGCTCGCCGGGTACTTAATCGAGGGGCAGGGACGAGGGGGCAGGCTCGCAATGGGCGCGCGCGTCCTGGCTGGCCCGCCCACCGCTGCCGCACGCTGGGAGAGAAGCCCATGTCGTGCCCGCTGGGGGCTGCCTGGGCGTGCCACCCATGCCCAGGGTCTGTGCGATGCGGCTCCATGGCTCACTCGCTGGGAACTTAGTCGTGGGGCAGGGACGAGGGGGCAGCCTCGCGATGGGCGCCCGCAGCCTGGCTGGCGCGCCCACTGCTGCCGCACGCTGGGCGAGCAGCCCACGCCGTGCCTGCTGGGGGCTTCCTGGGCATTCCAACCATCCCCTGGGTCCATTCGACGTGGCTCCCCTGGCTCGCAAGCTGGGCAGTCAGTCGAGGGGTAGGGACGAAGGGGCTGGCTCGCGATGGGCGCCGGCGGCCTGGCTGGCGCGCCAACCGCTGCCGCGCTCTGGGCGAGCAGCTCAGGCCGTGCCTGCTGGGGGCTTCCTGGGCGTGCCACCCATGCCGAGGGTCCGTGCGATGCGGCACCCCTGGCTCGCACGGTGGGCAGTCAGTCGAGGGGCAGGGACAAGGGGGCTGGCTGCGCGCCCACCGCTGCCGCGCACTGGGTGAGCAGCCCATGCCGTGCCTGCTGGGCGCTTCCTGGGCGTGCCACCCGTGCCCGGCGTCCATACGATGCAGCACCCCTGGCTCACATGCTGGGAAGTCAGTTGAGGGGCAGGGACTTGGGGGCTGGCTCGCGATGGGCGCCCGCGGCCTGGCTGCGCGCCCACCGCTGCCACGCACTGGGTGAGCAGCCCATGCCGTGCCTGCTGGGGGCTACCTGGGCGTTCTACCCATGTGCAGGGTCTGTGCGATGCGGCACCCCTGGCTCGCACGCTGGGCAGCGAGTCGAGGGGCAGGGACAAGGGGGTTGGCTCGCGATGGGCGCCCGCGGCCTTGCAGGTGCACCCACCGCTGCCGCACGCTGGGCGAGCAGCCCAAGCCGTGCCTGCTGGGGCCTGCCTGGGTGTGCCTCCTGTGCCCAGTGTCCGTGAGACGTGGCTGCCCTGGCTCGCATGCTGGGCAGTCAGTCGAGGGGCAGGGACGAGAGGGCTGGCTTGCGATGGGCGCCCGTGGCCTGGCTGGCGCCCCCACCGCTGCCGCACGCTGGGCGAGCAGCCCATGTCATGCTTGCTGGGGGCTGCCTGGGCATGCCACCCATGCCCAGGGTTCATGCGACACGGCCCCCCTGGCTCGCTCGCTGGGCACTTAGTCGAGGGGCAGGGACGAGGGGGCAGGCTCGCGATAGGCACCTGTGGCCTGGCTGGCATGCCCACCGCTGCCGCATGTTGGGCAAGCAGCCCACGCCGTGCCTGCATGGGGCTGCCGGGGCATGCCTCCCATGCCAAGAGTCTGTGCGACGCGGCACCCCTTGCTCGCTCGCTTGGCAGTCAGTCGAGGGGCAGGGACGAGGGGGCTAGCTCGCGATGGCCAGCCAGGCCGCTGGCGCGCCAACCGCTGCCGCACGCTGGGCGAGCAGCCTATGCTTCTCCTGCTGGGGGCTGCCTGGGCGTGCCACACATGTCAAGGGTCCGCGCGACGCAGCACCCCTGGCTCACTCGCTGGGCAGTCAGTCGAGGGGCAGGGACGAGGGGGCTGGCTCGCGATGGGCGCCCGCGGCCTGGCTGGCACGCCCACCTCTGCCGCATGCTGGCCAAGCAGCCCATGCCATGCCTGCTGGGGGCTGCCTGGGTGTGCCACCCGTGCCAAGGGTCCATGCAACGCTGCACCCCTGGCTCGCACGCTGGGCAGTGAGTCGATGGGCAGGGATGAAGGGGCTAGCTCGCGATGGGCGCCCGCGGCCTGGCTGGCCGGCCCACTGCTGCCGCACGCTGGCCGAACAGCCCATGCCGTGCCTGCTGGGGGCTGCCTGGGCGTGCCAATCATGCCCAGGGTCCGTGCGACGTGGCCACCCTGGCTGGCTCGCCGGGTACTTAGTCGAGGGACAGGGACGTGGGGGCTGGCTAGCAATGGGCGCCCGCGGCCTGGCCGGCGCGCCCACCGCTGTCGCACGTTGGGTGAGCAGCTCATGTCTTGCCTGCTGGGGGCTGCCTGGGCATGCCACTCGTTCCAAAGGTCTGTGCAACGTGGCTCCCCTGGCTCGCACGCTGGGCAGTCAGTCGAGGGACAGGGACGTGGGGGCTGGCTCGCGATTGGCGCCCGCGGCCTGGCTGGCGCGCCAACCACTGCCGCACGCTGGGCGAGCAGCCCATGCCGTGCCTGCTGGGGGCTGCCTTGGCGTGCCACCCATGCCCAGTGTCCGTGCGTTGTGGTCCCCCTGGCTCGCACGCTGGGCACTTAATCGAGGGAAAGGGATGTGGGGGCTGGGTCGCGATGGGCGCCCGTGGCCTGGCTGGCGCGCCCACCGCTGCCCCACGCTGGGCGAGCAGCCTATTCCATGCCTGCTGGGGGCTGCCTGGGTGTGCAACACGTGCCAAGGGTCCATGCGACACGGCACCCCTGGCTCGCTCGCCTGGCAGTCAGTCGAGGGGCAGGGACGAGGGGGCTGCCTCGTGATGGGCGCCCGCGGCCTGGCTGGTGCGCCCACCGCTACCGCACGCTGGGCGAGCAGCCCATGTCATGCCTGCTGGGGGCTGCCTGGGCGTGCCACCCATCCCCAGGGTTCGTGCGACGCGGCCCCCCTGGCTCGCTCGCTGGGCACTTAGTCGAGGGGCAGGGACGAGGGGGCAGGCTCGCAATAGGCGCCCGTGGCCTGGCTGGCGCGCCCACCGCTGCCGCACATTGGGCGAGCAGCCCACGCCGTGCCTCCTGGGGGCTGCCGGGGCATGCCTCCCATGCCAAGAGTCCTTGTGACGCGGCACCCCTGGCTCGCTCGCTGGGCACTTGGTCGAGGGACAGGGACGAGGGGGCTGCTGGGGCATGCCTTCCAAGCCCAGGGTCCATGCGACGTGGCTCCCCTGGCTCGCTCGCTGGGCACTAAGTCGAGGGACAGGTATGAGAGGGCTGGCTCGAGATGGGCGTCCGTGGCCTGGCTGGCGCGCCAACCTCAACCGCACGCTGGGCACTTGGCCCATGCCGTGCCTGCTGGGGGCTGCCGGGGCATGCCTTCCATGCCCAGGGTCCATGCGACATGGCTCCCCTGGCTCGCTTGCTGGGAACTTAGTCGAGGGACAGGGACCAGGGGGCTGGCTCGCGGAGGGAGCCCGTGGCCTGCCAGGTGCGCCCACCGCTGCTACACGCTGGGCACTTGTCCCATGCCATGCCTGCTGGGGGCTGCCTGGGCATGCCTCCCATGCCCAGGGTCCATGTGACGCGGCTCCCCTGGCTCACTCGCTGGGCACTTCGTCGAGGGGGGTTGGCTCTCGATGGCCCTGTGGCCTGGCTGGGGCGCAAACCTCTACCGCATGCTGGGCACTTGGCCCAAGCCGTGCCTGCTGGGGTCTGCTGGGTCATGCCTCCCGTGCCCAGGTTCTATGCGATGCGGCACACTGGCTCGCTTGCTGGGCACTAAGTCGAGGGACAGGAACGAGGGGGCTGGCTCGCGATGGGCGCCCGTGGCCTTGCTGGCGCGCCCACCTCTACCGCACGCTGGGCACTTGGCACATGCCGTGCCTGCTGGGGGCTGCCGGGGCATGCCTTCCATGCCCAGGGTCCATGCGACGCGGCTCCCCTGGCTCGCTCGCTGGGAACTTAGTCGAGGGACAGGGACCAGGGGGCTGGCTAGTGGGGGGAGCCCGTGGCCTGCCTGGTGCGCCCACCGCTGCCGCACGCTGGGCACTTGTCCCATGCCGTGCCTGCTGGGGGCTGCCTGGGAATGCCTCCCATGCCCAGGGTCCATGTGACGCGGCTCCCCTGGCTCGCTCGCTGGGCACTTAGTCGAGGGACAGGGACGAGGGGGCTGGCTCGCGATGGCCCTGTGGCCTGGCTGGGGCGCAAACCTCTACCGCACGCTGGGCACTTGGCCCAAGCCATGCCTGCTGGGGGCTGCTGGGGCATGCCTCCCATGCACAGGTTCCATGCGACGCGGCCCCCCTGGCTCGCTCGCTGGGCACTAAGTCGAGGGACAGGAACGAGGGGGCTGGCTCGCGATGGGTGCCCGTGGCCTTGCTGGCGCGCCCACCTCTACCGCACGCTGGGCACTTGGCCCATGCCGTGCCTGCTGGGGGCTGCCGGGGCATGCCTTCCATGCCCAGGGTCCATGCGACGCGGCTCCCCTTGCTCGCTCGGTGGGAACTTAGTCGAGGGACAGGGACCACGGGGCTGGCTCGCGGTGGGAACCCGCGGCCTGGCTGGTGCGCCGTCCGCTGCCACATGCTTGGCACTTGGCCCATGGCATGCCTGCTGTGGGCTGCCTGGGAATGCCACCCATGCCCATGATCCATTCTACACGGCTCCCCTGGCTCACTTGCTGGGCCCTTAGTCGAGGGACAGGGACAAGGGAGCTGGCTCGCGATGGGCGCCCGTGGCCTGCCTGGCTCGCCCACCGCTGCCGCACGCTGGGCACTTGGCCCATGTCGTGTCTGCTGGGGGCTGCCTGGGAATGCCTCCCATGCCCAGGGTCCATGTGACGCGGCTCCTCTGGCTCGCTGATTGGGCACTTAGTCGAGGGACAGGGACGAGGGGGCTGGCTCGCGATGGGCACCTGTGGCCTGGCTGGCGCGCCCACCGCTGCCTGGGTATGCCTCCCATGCCCAGGGTCCGTGTGACGCGGCTCCGCTGGCATGCTCGCTGGGCACTTAGTCGAGGGACAGGGACGAGGGGGCTGGCTCGTGATGGGCGCCTATGGCCTGGCTCCCGCGCCCTCCTCTGCTGCACGCTGGGCACTTGGCCCATGCCGTGCCTGCTGGGAGCATCCTGGGCTTGCCTTCCATGCCTGCTCGTGATGGGCGCCTGTGGCCTGGCTGGCGCGTCCACCGCTGCCGCACGCTGGGCACTTGGCCCATACCGTGCCTTCTGGGGGCTGCCTGGGCATGCCTCCCATGCCCAGGGTCCATGTGACGAGGCTCCCCTGGCTCATTCGCTGGGCACTTAGTCGAGGGACAGGGACCAGGGGGCTGGCTCGCGATGGGCACCTGTGGCCTGGCTGGCGCACCCACCGCTGCTGCACACTGGGCACTTAGTGCATGCCGTGCCTTCTGGGGGCTTCCTGGGCATGCCTCCTGTGCCCAGGGTCTGTGCGACGCGGCACCCCTGGCTCGCTCGCTTGGCACTTAGTCGAGGGACAGGGACGAGGGGGCTGCTAGCGATGGGCGCCTGTGGCCTGGCTGGCGCGCCCTCCTCTGGCGCACGCTGGGCACTTGGCCCATGCCGT
>JAJFZO010000749.1:122500-160000 GCA_021397835.1 Moringa oleifera | reverse complement strand
CGTACAAATAGGCAGCAACAGCACCAAACGAGCTGCAAGCCGACGAGTGAAAGGCCCATTGATCATGCAGGTCATCGTGTGTTGCTGCACCCAAGCCACTAAGCGCGAAATTGTTTCAATTGCAAGGGACGATTCTTCAATGGCAAGGGACCACCGATGAGGCCTTGGCAGCAGGGGTGTCACAATGTGCCCAGGCTGGCCATGTGGCTCGCTCGTTGCTAACGGTCGACGATCGTGTCGTCGATCGCGCTGCGTAACAAGTCTGCTTCTAGGCAAGCCTAAGTGTCAAGATCCAACCCCGTGTCCACCGCCTCGAGGGCCTGCGGCGAAGCACTCCGCATGCTTGAAATCCCCCCAACGATTTGACCCTCACGTATCATGCATCATCATTACCTTTGCCGCCCACACCATCGAGCTTGTCTAGCCACATCCTAGCTCATTATCCCACGATTATTCTCGCTTTGTTGCCCAAATTTTTCCCACCGATGAGGCCTTGGCAGCACGGGTGCCCAGGCTGGCCGTGTGGCTCGCTCGTTGCTAACGGCCGACGATTGTGTCGTCGATCGCGCTGTGCAACGAGTCCGCTTAGGCAAGCCTGAGCGTCGGGATCCAACCCCACATCCACCGCCTCGAGGGCCTGCAACGAAGCACTCCACATGCTCGAAATTCCCCCCAACAATTTGGCCCTCGCGTAGCATGCGTCATCGTTAGCTTCGCCGCCCACACCATCGAGCTTGTATAGCCACATCCCAGCTCATTATCCCATGATTATTCTCGCTTCGTTGCCCACATTTTTCCCACCGATGAGGCCTTGGCAGCAGGGGTGCCCAGGCTGGCCGTGTGGCTCACTCATTGCTAACGGCCGACGATCATGTCGTCGATCGCGCTGCGCAACGAGTCCGCCTAGGCAAGCCTGGGCATCGGGATCCAGCCCTGCATCCGTCGCCTCGAGGGCCTGCGACGAAGCACTCCGCATGCTCAAAATTCCCCCCAACGATTTGGCCCTCGCGTAGCATGCATCATCATTAGCTTCACCCCCCACACCGTTGAGCTTGTGGAGCCACACCCCAGCTCATTATCCCACAATTTTTCTCATTTTGTTGCCCACGATTTTCTCACCGATGAGGCCTTGGCAGCAGGGGTGTCACGCCTTGCCCAGGCTGGCCGTATGGCTCGCTCATTGCTAACGGACGATGATCGTGTCATCGATCGTGCTTGGCAATGAGTCCGCCTAGGCAAGCCTGGGCGTCGGGATCCACCCCCGCATCCGCCGCCTCGAGGGCCTGCGACAAAGCACTCCGCATGCTCAAAATCCCCCTAGCGATTTGGCCCTCGTGTAGCATGCATCATTGTTAGCTTCGCCGCCCACACCGTTGAGCTTGTGTAGCCACATCCCAGCTTATTATCCCACGATTTTTCTCATTTTGTTGCCCACGTTTTTCCCACCGATGAGGCCTTGGCAGCAGAGGTGTTACGCCTTGCGTAGGCTGGCCGTGTGGCTCGCTCATTGCTAACGGCTGACGATCGTGTCGTCGATCGCGCTGCGCAATGAGTCCGCCGGCAAGCCTGGGTGTCGGGATCCAGCCCTGCATCCGCCGCCTCAAGGGCCTGCGACGAAGCACTCCGCATGCTCAAAATCCCCCCAGCGATTTGGCCCTTGCGTAGCATGCATCATCGTTAGCTTCGCCGCCCACACCGTCGAGCTTGTGTAGCCACATCCCAGCTCATTATCCCACAATTTTTCTCATTTAGTTGCCAACGTTTTTCCCACCGATGAGGCCTTGGCAGCAGGGGTGTCACGCCTTGTCCAGGCTGGCCGTGTGCCTTGCTCATTGCTAACGGCCGACGATCGTGTCGTCGATCGCGCTGCGCAACGAGTCCGCCTAGGCAAGCCTGGGCATCGGGATCCAGCCCTGCATCAGCCATCTCGAGGGACTGCAACGAAGCACTCCGCTTGCTCAAAATCCCCCCAGCGATTTGGCCCTCGCGTAGCATGCATCATCGTTAGCTTCGCTGCCCACACCGTCGTGCTTGTGTAGCCACATCCCAGCTCATTATCCCACGATTTTTCTCATTTCGTTGCCCACGTTTTTCCCACCGATGAGGCCTTGGCAGCAGGGGTGCCCAGGCTGGCCGTGTGGCTCGCTCATTGCTTACGGCCGATGATTGTGTCTTCGATCGCGCTGCGCAACGAGTCCACCTAGGCAAGCCTGAGCGTCGGGATCCAACCCCACGTCCGCTGCCTCGAGGGCCTGCGACGAAGCACTCCGCATGCTTAAAATTCCCCCCAACGATTTGGCCCTCGCGTAGCATGCATCATCGTTAGCTTTGCCGCCCACACCATCGTGCTTGTGTAGCCACATCCCAGCTCATTATCCCACGATTTTTGTCATTTCATTGCCCACAATTTAGTGGATTTCATTTCCCACGTTTTCCCACACTCTTCAGCCGACGTCGCCGGCTGCCTGCCTACCGGCGGTGGTGGCCGCCAGAGCCACGTATGTCCGGTTGGATGGGCAAGGCAGCAAGCCGCCCTGCCCATGCCATGTGCGGTTGGTTGCCCCAGCCCAGCGCCTGCCCACGTGGGATGGGCAGGGGGGGAGGCACGCATGGCCTGTTGGCACCCAGCAAGCTAGGTGACCACCTCCCCCCTAAAGAGTCTTAAATTAAATTTCACTCCTGGTAGGAGGAAACATCAATATGTCTGAGCCGTCATAATGGGTCTAAAAAATTATTTACTTGGAATTTTGAGCTGAAATTTTGTAAATAAATGGAGAATAATCATATCTACCACCAGAAAAAATTTCAGAATTTTCTGGGCACCAAATTTTTTTTAATGAATTTTCTAAAGCCAAAAATTGAAAAAATCATCAAAAATAGCCCATGCGTCGAAATGACCAAACTTCAGGGGCAGACTCCTCATGAATTACACAAATTATTTGAGTCATTTTGTCACCAATTCCATGATGAAAAGACGGTCATTTCACAACAATTTCGCAAGTGGGCATTGCGGCCAGCAGGCTGGGGCAGCTGTGCCTCTGCCTGGCCCATGGTGCATTCTGGCTGCCCTGTCCAGCGCACCTCCAGCCACCCCATGGCAGCCCTCAGGGTCCACCAGAGCCAGGGGCCACGGCCAAGGCCAGCTGGCCCATGAAATCAACACCCACAGCATGTGCTGAGCCTCACAGTGTTGCCATGCCGGCTGGGGACTGCTGTGGCACCCCTGGCTCGCACGCTGGGCAGTCAGTCGAGGGGCAGGGACAAGGGGGCTGGCTCGCGATGGGCGCCCGTGGCCTGGTTGGCGCGCCCACCGCTGCAGCACGCTGGGTGAGCAGCCCATGCCGTGCCTGCTGGGGGCTGCCTGGGCGTGCCACCCATGCCAGGGTCCATGCGATGTGGCCCCCCTGGCTCGCTTGCTGGGAACTACGTTGAGGGACAGGGACGAGGGCGCTGGCTCGCGATGAGCGCCCACGGCCTGGCTGGCGCGCCCACCGCTGCCGCACGCTGGGCGAGCAGCCAATGCCGTGCCTGCTGGGGGCTGCCTGGGCGTGCCGCACGTACCCAGGGTCCGTGTGATGTGGCACCCCATGCTCGGACACTGGACAGTTAGTCGAGGGACAGGGACGAGGGGGCTGGCTCGTGATGGGCGCCCGCGGCCTGGCTGGTGCTTCCACCGCTGCCGCACGCTGGGCGAGCAGCCCATGCCATGGCTTGCTGGGGGCTTCCTGGGCGTGCCACCCATGCCAGGGTCTGTGCGATCCGGTCCCCCTTGCTCGCTCGCTGGGCACTACATCGAGGGACAGGGATGTGGGGGCTGGCTCGCGATGGGCGCCCGCAGCCTGGCTAGCGCGCCCACCGCTGCCGCACGCTGGGCGAGCAGCCCATGCCGTGCCTGCTGGGGGCTACCTGGGTGTGCCACCCGTGCCAGGGTCCATGCGATGCTGCTCCCCTGGCTCGCTCGCTGGGCACTATGTCGAGGGACAGGGACGTGGGGGCTGGCTCGCGATGGGCGCCCGCGGCATGGCTGACGCGCCCACGGCTGCAGCACGCTGGGCGAGCCGCCCATTCCGTGCCTGCTGGGGGCTTCCTGGGCGTGCCATCCATGCCCAGGGTCTGTGCGACGCGTCCCTCCTGGCTAGCTCACTGGGCATTTAGTCGAGGGGCAGAGACGAGGGGGCTGGCTCGCGATGGGCGCCCGCGGCCTGGCTGTCGCGCCCACCGCTGCCGCACGCTGGGCGAGCAGCCCATGCCGTGCCTGCTGGGGGCTGCCTGGGTGTGCCACCCGTTCCCAGGGTCTGTGCGATGCAGCCCCCCTGGCTTGATCGCTGGGCACTACATCGCGGGACAGGGACGTGGGGGATGGCTCGCGATGGGAGCCCGCGGCCTGGCTGGCGCGCCCACTGCTGCCGCACACTGGGCAAGCAGCCCATGCCGTGCCTGCTGGGGGCTGCCTGGGCATCCCACCCATTCCCAGGGTCCGTGCGATGCAGCCCCCCTGGCTCACTCGCTGGGCACTATGTCGAGGGACAGGGACGTGGGGGCTGGCTCGTGATGGGGGCGCGCGACCACCGCATCCGCACGCTGGGTGAGCAGCCCATTCCGTGCCTGCTGGGGGCAGCCTGGGCATGCCACCCGTGCCCAGGGTCTGTGCGACGTGGCACCCTTGGCTCGCACGCTGGGCAGTCAGTCGAGGGGCAGGGATGAGGGGGCTGGCTCGCGATCGGCACCTGCGGCCTGGCTGGCGCACCTACGGCTGCCGCACGCTCGGCGAGCAGCCCATGCCGTGCCTGCTGGGGGCTACCTGGGCGTGCCACCCATGCCCATGGTCCGGGCGACACGGCCCCCCTTTCTCTCTTGCTGGGCACTACTTCGAGGGACAGGGACGAGGGGGCTGGCTCGCGATGGGGGAACGCGGCCTGGCTGGCGCGCCCACCGCTGCGGCACACTGGGCGAGCAGCCCATGCCGTGCCTGCTGGGGGCTGCCTTGGCGTGCCACCCGTGCCCATGGTCCGGGCGACGCGGCCCCCCTGGCTCACTCGCTGGGCAGTCAGTTGAGGGGCAGGGACTAGGGGGCTGGCTCGCGATGGGCGCCCGCGGCCTGGCTGGCGCGACCACCGCATCCGCACGCTGGGTGAGCAGCCCATGCCGTGCCTACTAGGGGCTGCCTGGGCATGCCGCCCGTGCCCAGGGTCCGTGCGATGCGGCAACCCTGGCTCGCACGCTGGGCAGTCAGTCGAGGGGCAGGGACAAGTGGGCTGGCTCGCGATGGGCACCCGCGGACTGGCTGGCGCGCCCACCTCTGCCGCACGCTGGGCGAGCAGCCCATGCCGTGCCTGCTGGGGGCTGCCTGGGTATGCCACCCGTGCCGATGCTCTGGTGACGCGGCCCCCCTGGCTCTCTCGCTGGTCACTACGTCGAGGGACAGGGACGTGGGGGCTGGCTCGCGATGGGCGCACGCGGCCTGGCTGGCGCGCCCACCGCTGTGGCACACTGGGCGAGCAGCCCATGCCATGCCTGCTGGGGGCTGCCTGGGCGTGCCACCAGTTCCCATGGTCTGGGTGGCGCGGCCCCCCTGGCTCGCTCACTGGTCACTACGACGAGGGACAGGGACGTGGGGGCTTGCTTGCGATGAGCGCTCGCGTCCTGGCTCGCGCGTCTACCGCTGCCGCACGCTGGGCGAGCTGCCCATGCCGTGCCTCCTGGGGGCTGCCTGGGCGTGCCACCCATGCCCAGAGTCTGTGCCATGCGGCACCCCTGGCTCGCACACTGGGCAGTCAGTCGAGGGGCAGGGACTAGGGGGCTGGCTCACGATGGGCGCCCGCGGCCTGGCTGGCACGACCACCGCATCCGCACGCTGGGTGAGCAGCCCATGCCTTGCCTGCTAGGGTCGGCCTGGCCATGACACCCGTGCCCAGGGTCCGTGTGACGCAGCACCCCTGGCTCGCATGCTGGGCAGTCAGTCGAGGGGCAGGGACAAGTGGGCTGGCTCGCGATGGGCGCCCGCAGACTGGCTGGCGCGCCCACCGCTGCCGCATGCTTGGGCGAGCAGCCCATGACGTGCCTTCTGGGGGCTGCCTGGGCGTGCCACCCATGCCGATGCTCTGGGTGACGCGGCTTCCTTGGCTCTCTCACTGGGCACTACGTCAAGGGACAGGGACGTGGGGGCTGGCTCATGATGGGCGCATGCGGCCTGGCTGGCGCGCCCACCGCTGCGGCACACTGGGTGAACAGCCCATGCCATACCTGCTGGGGGCTGCCTGGGCATGCCACCCGTTCCCATGGTCCGGGCAATGCGGCCCCGCTGGCTCGCTCGCTGGGCACTACGACGAGGGACAGGGACATTGGGGCTTGCTTGCGATGGGCGTCCGCGGCCTAGCTGGCGCGCACACCGCTGCCACACACTGGGCTAGCAGCCCATGCCGTGCCTCCTGGGGGCTGCCTGGGCATGCCACCCGTGCCCAGGGTCCGTGCAACGCAGCACCCCTGGCTCTCACGCTGGGCAGTCAGTCGAGGGGCAGGGACGAGGGGGCTGGCTCGCGATGGGCACCCGCGGCCTGGCCGGCGCGCCCACCGCTGCGGCACACTGGGCAAGCAGCCCAAACCATACCTGCTGGGGGCTGCCTGAGCGTGCCACCTGTGGCTATGGTCCGGGCGACGCGGCCCCCCCGGCTCGCTCGCTGGGCACTACGTCGAGGGACAGGGACGTGGGGGCTTGCTTGCGATGAGCACCCGTGGCCTGGCTGGCGCGCCGACCGCTGCTGCACGCTGGGCGAGGAGCCCATGCCATGCCTCCTTGGGGCTGCCAGGGCGTGCCACCAGAGCCCAGAGTCCGTGTGACGCGGCACCCCTGGCTCACACGCTGGGAAGTCCGTCGAGGGGCAGGGACTAGGGGGCTGGCTCGCAATGGGCGCCCGCGGCATGGCTGGCGCGACCACCGCGTCCGCACGCTGGGCGGGCAGCCCATGCTGTGCCTGCTAGGGGCTGCCTGGGTGTGCCACCCGTGGCCAGGGTCCATGCGACACAGCACCCCTGGCTCACACGCTGGGCAGTCAGTCGAGGGGCAGAGACTAGTGGGCTGGCTCGCGATGGGCGCCCGCGGACTGGCTGGTGCGCCCACCGCTGCAGCACGCTAGGCGAGCAGCCCATGCCGTGCCTTCTGGGGGCTGCCTGGGCATGCCACCCGTGCTGAAGCACCAGGCGACGCGGCCCCCCTGGCTCTCCCGCTGGGCAATACGTCGAGGGACAGGGACATGGGGCCTGGCTCGCGATGTGCGCCCGAGGCCCGGCTAGCGCGCCCACCGCTGCCGCACACTGGGTGAGAAGCCCATGCCGTGCCTGGTGGGGGCTGCCTGGGCGTGCCAAATGTGCCAAAGGTCCTTGCGACGTGGCACCCATTGCTCGCACTCTGGGCAGTCAGTCGAGGGGCTGGGAGGACGGGCCTGGCTCGCGATGGGCGCCCGTGGCCTGGCTGGCGCGCCCACCGCTGCCGCACGCTGGGTGAGCAGCCCATGTCGTGCCTGCCGGGGGATGCCTGGGCATTCCACCCGTGCCCACGGTCCATGCGACGCGGCTCCCCTGGCTCGCAAGCTGGGAGTCAGTCGAGGGGCAGGGATGAGGGGGCTGGCTCGCGATGGGCGGCCGTGGCCTGGCTGGCGCGCCCATCGCTTCCGCACACTGGGTGAGCACACCATGCCGTGCCTGCTGGGGGATGCCTGGGCATGCCACCTGTGCCAAGAGTCCGTGCGACACGGCACCCCTGGCTCGCATGCTGGGCAGTGAGTCAAGGGGCAGGGACGAGGGGGCTGGCTCGCGATGGGCGCCCACCGCTGCCGCACGCTAGCCGAGCTGCCCGTGCCGTGCCTGCTCGGAGCTGCCTGGTCATTCCACTAGTGCCCAGGATCCGTGCGATGTGGCCACCCTGGCTCGCTTGCCGGGTACTTAGTCGAGGGACAGGGACGTGGGGGCTGGCTGGCGATGGGCGCCCTCGGCCTGGCTGGCGCGCCCACTGCTGTTGCACGCTGGGCGAGCAGCCCATGTCATGCCTGCTTGGGGCTGCCTGGGAATGCCACCCATGCCCAGGGTCTGTGCGACACGGCACCCCTGGCTGGCACGCTGAGCAGTCAGTTGAGGGGCAGGGACGATCGGGCTGGCTACCGCTGCCGCACGCTGGGCGAGCAGCCCATGCCGTGCCTGCTGGGGGCTGCCTGGGCGTTCCACCCATGACAACGGTCCCTGAGACACAGCCTGCCTGGCTCGCTCGCTGGGCACTTAGTTGAGGGACAGGGACGTGGGGGCTGGCTCGCGATGGGCGCCCGTGGCCTGGCTGGCGCGCTCACCGCTGCCGCACGCTGGGTGAGCAGCCCTTGCCGTGCCAGCTGAGGGCTGCCTGGGCGTGCCACCAGTGCCCATGGTCCATGCGATGTGGCCCACCTGGCTAGCTCACTGGGCACTTAGTTGAGGGACAGGGACGTGGGGCTGGCTCGCGATGGGCGCCAACGGCATGGCTGGCGCGCCCACCGCTGCCACATGCTGGGCGAGCAGCCCATACCGTGCCTGCTGGGGGCTGCCTGGGCGTGCCACCTGTGCCCAGGGACCGTGCGACGCGGCACCCCTGGCTCGCACGCTGGGCAGCCAGTCGAGGGGCTGGGACGAGGGGGCTGGCTCGCGATGGGCGCCCGCGGCCTGGCTGGCGTGCCCACCGCTGCCGCACACTGGGCGAGCGGACCATGCCGGGCCTGCTGGGGCCTGCCTGGGTGTGCCACCCGTGCCCAGGGTCCGTGCGACATGGGCCCCCTGGCTCCCTCACTGGGCACTTCGTCGAGGGACAGGGACGTGGGGGCTTGCTCGCGATTGGCGCCCGCGGCCTGGCTGGCACACCCACCGCTGCCGCACGCTGGGCGAGCAGCCCATGCCGTGCCTGCTTGGGGCCGCCTTTGCGTGCCACCCATGACAAGGGTGCGTACGATGTGGCACGCCTGGCTCGCTCTCTGGGAACTTCATCGAGGGACAGGGACGTGGGGGCTGGCCCGCGATGGGCGCCCGTGTCCTGGCTGGCGCGCCCACCGCTGCCGCCCACTGGGCGAGCAGGCCTTGCCGTGCCTGCTGGGCGCTGCCTGGGCGTTCCACCCATGCCCATGGTCCGTGCAACGCGGCTCCCCTGGCTCCCAAGCTGGGCAGACAGTCAAGGGGCAGGGACGAGGGGGCTGTCTCGTGATGGGCGCCCGTGGCCTGGCTGGCGCGCCCACCGATGCCGCACGCTAGGCGAGCAGCCCATGCCGTGCCTGCCGGGGGATGCCTGAGTGTTTGACCCATTCCCATGGTCCGTGCGACGCGGCTCCCCTGGCTCGCAAGCTGGGCAGTCAGTCGAGGGGCAGGGACGAGGGGCTGGCTCGCGATGGGCGCCCGTGGCCTGGCTGGCGCGTCCACCGCTGCCGCATGCTGGGCGAGCACACCATCCCGTGCCTGCTGGGGGATGCCTGGGCATGCCACCCATGCCAGGGGTCTGTGTGACGGGGCACCCCTGGCTCGCACGTTGGGCAGTGTGTCAAGGGGCAGGGACGAGGGGGCTGGCTCGCGATGGGCGCCCGCGGCATGGCTGGTGCGCCCACCGCTGCCGCACGCTGGCCGAGCAGCCCATGCCTTGCCTGCTGGGGGCTTCCTGGGTGTGCCACCTGTGCCCTGGATCCGTGCGACGCGGCACCCCTGGCTCACACGCTGGGCAGTCAGTCGAGGGGCAGGGACGAGGGGGCTGCCCCGCGATGGGCGCCCGCGGCCTGGCTGGTACGCACACCGCTGCCCCACGCTGGGTGAGCAGACAATACCATGGCTGCTTGGGGCTGCCTGGGTGTGCCACTCGTGCCCTGGGTCCATGCGACATGGTCCCCCTGGCTCCCTCGCTGGGCCCTTCGTCCAGGGACAGGGACGTGGGGGCTGGCTCGTGATTGGCGCCGGGGCCTGGCTGGCATGCCCACCGCTGCCGCACGCTGGGTGAGCAGCCCATGCCGTGCCTGCTTGGGGCTGCCTGGGTGTGCCACCCATGCCCCGGGTCCGTACGACGCGGCCCGCCTGGCTCGCTCGCCAGGAACTTCGTCTAGGGACAGGGACGTGGGGGCTGGCTCGTGATGGGCGCCCGTGTCCTGGCTGGCGCGCCCACCGCTGCCGCACCCTGGGCGAGCAGCCCCTACCGTGCCTGCCGTGGGCTGCCTGGGTGCTCCACCCGTGCCGATGGTCCGTGCGACGCGGCTCCCCTGGCTCCCAAGCTGGGCAGTCAGTCGAGGGGCAGGGACGAGGGGGCTGGCTCGCGATGGGCGCCCCCGTCCTGGCTGTCGCGCCAACTGCTGCCGCACGCTGGGTGAGCAGTCCATGCCATGCCTGCCGGGGGCTGCCTGGGTGTGCCACCCATTCCCAGGGTCCGTGCGACGTTGCAGCCCTGGCTCGCATGCTGGGCAGTCAGTCGAGGGGCAGGGACGAGGGTGCTAGGTCGCGATGGTCGCCCGCGGCCTGGCTGGCGTGCCCACCGCTGCCGCACGCTGGGTGAGCAGTCCATGCCGCGCCTGCTGGGGGCTGCCTGGGTGTGCCACCCGTGCCTAGGCTCTGTGCGACATGGCCCCCCTGGCTCCCTCGCTGGGCACTTCGTCGAGGGACAGGGACGTGGGGGCTGGCTCGCGATTGGCACCCGCGGCCTGGCTGGCACGCCCACCGCTGCCGTACGCTGGGCGAGCAGCCCATGCCGTGCCTGCTTGGGGCTGCCTGGGCGTGCCACCCATGCCGAGGGTCCGTACGATGCGGCCCGCCTGGCTCGCTCGCTGGGCACCTAGTTGAGGGACAGGGACGTGGGGGCTGGCTCGCGATTGGCGCCCGTGGCCTTGCTGGTGCACCCACCGCTGCCGCACACTGGGCGAGCTGCCCATGCCGTGCCTGCTGGGGGCTTCCTGGGTGTGCCACCCGTGGCCATGGTCCGTGCGACGCAGCACCCCTGGCTCGCACGCTGGGCAGTCAGGTGAGTTGCACAGACAAGGGTGCTGGCTTGCGATGGGCGCCCGCGGCCTGACAGGTGCGCCCACCGCTGCCGCAAGCTGGGCGAGCAGCCCATGCCATGCCTGCTGGGGGCTACCTGGCCATGCCACCCATTCCCAGGGTCCGTGCAACGCGGCACCCCTGGCTTGTACGCTGGGCAGTCGGTCAAGAGGCAGGGACAAGGGGGCTAGCTCGCGATGGGCGCCCGCTGCCTGGCTACGCGCCCACCGCTGCCGCGCACTTGGTGAGCAGCCCATGCCGTGCCTGCTATGGGCTTCCTGGGCGTGCCACCCATCCCCAAGGTCCGTGCCACGTGGCACCCCTGGCTCACACGCTGGGAAGTCAGTCGAGGGGCAGGGGCAGGCTACCACTGCCGCACGCTGGGCGAGCAGACCATGCCGTGGCTGCTGGGGGCTGCCTGGGTGTGCCACCCGTGCCCAGGGTCCGTGCGACATAGGCCCCCTGGCTCCCTCATTGGGAACTTTGTCGAGGGACAGGGATGTGAGGGCTTGCTCGCGATGGGCGCCCGTGTCCTGGCTGGCGCGCCCACCGCTGCCGCATGCTGGGCGAGCAGCCCCTGCCGTGCCTGCTGGGGGATGCCTGGGTGTTCCACCCATTCCCATGGTCCATGCAACGCGGCTCCCCTGGCTCGCAAGCTGGGCAGTCAGTCGAGGGGCAGGGACGAGGGGGCTGGCTCGCGATGGGCGCCCGTGGCCTGGCTGGCGCGCCCACCGCTGCCGCACGCTTGGCGAGCACACCATGCCGTGCCTGCTGGGGGATGCCTGGGCATGCCACCCGAGCCAAGGGTCTGTGCAACGCGGCACCCCTGGCTCGCACGCTGGGCAGTGAGTGAAGGCGCAGGGACGAGGGGGCTGGCTCGCGATGGGCGCCCGCAGCCTGGCTGGTGCGCCCACCGCTGCCGCACGCTGTCCGAGCAGCCCATGCCTTACCTGCTGGGGGCTGCTTGGGCTTGCCACTCGTGCCCAGGGTCCGTGCGATGTGGCCACCCTGGCTCGCTCGACGGGTACTTAGTCGAGGGACAGGGACGTGGGGGCTTGCTCGCGATTGGCGCCCGTGGCCTGGCTGGCGTGCTCACCGCTGCCGCACGCTGGGCGAACAGCCCATGCCGTGCATGCTGGGGGCTTCCTGGGCATGCCACCCATGCCCATGGTCCGTGTGACGCGGCCCGCCTGGCTAGCTCACTGGGCACTTAGTCGAGGGACAGGGACGTGGGGCTGGCTCGCGATGGGCTCCCGCGGCATGGCTGGCGCGCCCACCGCTGCCGCACGCTGGGCAAGCAGCCCATGCCGTGCCTGCTGGGGGCTGCCTGGGCGTGCCACCTGTGAGCAGGGTCCGTGCGATGCGGCACCCCTGGCTCACACGCTGGGCAGTCAGTCGAGGGGCAGGGACGAGGGGGCTGCCTCGCGATGGGCGCCCGCGGCCTGGCTGGCTCGCACACCGCTGCCGCACGCTGGGCAAGCAGACCATGCCGTGGCTGCTTGGGGCTGCCTGGGTGTTCCACTCGTGCCCAGGGTCCGTGCGACATGGTCCCCCTGGCTCCCTAGCTGGGCACTTCGTCCAGGGACAGGGACGTGGGGGCTGGCTCGCGATTGGCGCCGGCGGCCTGGCTGGCACGCCCACCGCTGCCGCACACTGGGCGAGCAGCCCATGCCGTGCCTGCTTGGGGCTGCCTGGGCGTTCCACCCATGAAAATGGTCCATGAGATGCAGCCCGCCTGGCTCGCTCGCTGGGCACTTAGTTGAGGGACAGGGACATGGGGGATGGCTAGCGATGGGCGCCCGTGGCCTGGCTGGCGCGCTCACCGCTGCCGCACGGTGGGCGAGCAGCACATGCCGTGCCAGCTGGGGGATTCCTGGGCATGCCACCAGTGCCCAAGGTCCATGCGACGCGGCCTGCCTGGCTCGCTCGCTGGGCACTTAGTCGAGGGACAGGGACGTGGGTGCTGGCTCGCGATGGGCGCCCGCGGCCTGGCTGGCGCGCCCACCACTGCCGCACACTGGGCGAGAAGCCTATCCCGTGCCTGCTGGGGGCTGCCTTGGCATGCCACCTGTGCCCAGGGTCCGTGCGATGCGGCACCCATGGCTCACACACTGGGCAGTCCGTCGAGGGGCAGGGACGAGGGGGCTGGCTCACGATGGGCGCTCGCGGCCTGGCTGGTGCGCCCACCACTGCCGCACTCTGGGTGAGCAGTCCATGCCATGCCTGCTGGGGGCTGCCAGGGCGTGCCACCCATTCCCAGGGTCCGTGCGATACGGCACCCCTTGCTCGCATGCTGGGAAGTTAGTCGAGGGGCAGGGACGAGGGGGCTGGCTACCGCTGCCGCATGCTGGGCGAGCAGCCTATCCCGTGCCTGCTGGGGGCTTCCTGGGTGTGCCACCCGTGCCCATGGTCTGTGCGATGCGGCAGTCCTGGCTCGCACGCTGGGCAGTCAGTGGAGGGGCAGGGACGAGGGGGCTGGCTCGCGATGGGCGCCCGTGGCCTGGCTGGCGCTCCCACCGCTGCCACACGCTGGGCACTTAGTCGAGGGACGTGGTCGTGGGGGCTGGCTCGCGATATGCGCTGCCTGGCAGGCACGCCCACTGCTGCCGTACGCTGGGCGAGCAACCTATGTCTTGCCTGCCGGGGGCTTCCTGGGCATACCACCCATGCCCAGGGTCCATACGACACGGCCCGCCTGGCTCACTCGCTAGGCACTTAGTCGAGGGATAGGGACGTGGGGGCTGGCTCGCGATGGGCGCCCGCGGCCTGGCTGGCGCGCCCACCGCTGCCGCACGCTGGGCGAGCAGCCCATGTCATGCCTGCCGGGGGCTGCCTGGGCATGCCACCCATGCCCAGGATCCATACGTCGCGGCCTGCCTGGCTCGCTCGCTGGGCACTTAGTCGAGGGACAGGGACGTGGGGGCTGCCTCGCAACGGGCGCCAGCGGCCTGGCTGGCGCGCCTACCGTTGCCTCACGCTGGCCGAGCAGCCCATGCCGTGCCCGCTGGGGGCTGCCTGGGTATGCCACAAGAGCCTAGGGTCCATGCGACGCGGCCCCCCCGGCTTGCTCACTGGGCCCATAATCGAGGGACAGGAACATGGGGGCTGGCTTGCGATGGGTGCCCGCAGCCTGGCTGGCGCGCCTACCACTGCCACGCACTGGGTGAGCAGCCCATACCGTGCCTGCTGGCGGTGCCACCCGTGCCCAGGGTCCGTGCGACGTGGCACCCCTGGCTCGCACGCTGGGAAGTGAGTCGAGGGGCAGGGACGAGGGGGCTGGCTACCGCTGCCGCATGCTGCGCGAGCAGCCCATGCCGTTCCTGCTGGGCGTGCCACCCGTGCCCAGGGTCCGTGCGATGTGGCCCACCTGGCTCCATCGTTGGGCACTTTGACAAGGGACAGGGACGCGGGGCTTGCTCGCGATGGGCGCGCGCGGCCTGCCCAGCGTGCCCACCACTGCCGCACGCTGGGTGCGCAGCCCATGCCGTGCCTGCTGGGGGCTGCCTGGGTGTGCCACCCGTGCCCAGGGTCCGTGCGACGCGGTATCCCTGGCTCGCACGCTGGGCAGTCAGTCGAGGGGCAGGGACGAGGGGGCTGGCTACCACTGCCGCACGCTTGGCGTGCAGCCCATGCTGTGCCTGCCGGGGGCTGCCTGGGCGTGCCACCCGTGCCCAGGGTCCGTGCGACGCGGCATCCCTGGCTCGCACGCTGGGCAGTCAGTCGAGGGGCAGGGACGATGGGGCTGGCTACCACTGCCGCACGCTTGGCGAGCAGCCCATGCCGTGCCTGGTGGGGGCTGCCTGGGCGTGCCACCCGTGCCTAGGGTCCGTGCGATGCGGCCCCACTGATGCGCTAGCTGGATACTTAGTCGAGGGACGGGGACGTGGGGGCTGGCTCGCGATGGGCGCCTGCAGCCTGGCTGGCGCACCCACAGCTTCCGCACTCTGGGCGAGCAGCCCCTGCCGTGCCTGTTGGGGGCAGCCTGGGCGTGCCAACAGTGCCCAGGGTCCGTGTGACGCGGCCCCCCTGGCTTGCTCGCTGGGCAGTCAGTCGAGGGACAGGGACGTGGGGGCTGGCTCGCGATGGGCGCCCGCGGCCTGGCTGGCGTGCCCACTGCTGCTGCACGCTGGGCGAGATACCCATGCCGTGCCTGCTGGGGGCAGCCTGGGCGTGCCACCCGTGTCCAGGGTCCGTGCGACGCGGCCCTCCTGGCCCGCTCGCTAGGCACTTAGTCGATGGAAAGGGACGTGGGGGCCGGCTCGCGATGGGCGCCCACGGCCTAGGTAGCGCACCCACCGCTGCCGAACGATGGGTGAGCAGCCCATGCCGTGCCTGCTGGGGGCTGCCTGGGTGTGCCACCCTTCCGAAGGGTCTGTGCGACGCGGCCCCCTGGCTCGCTCGTTAGGCACTTAGTCGAGGGACAGGGACGAGGGGGCTGGCTCGCGATGGGCGCCCGCGGCCTGGCTGGTGTGCCCACCGCTGCTGCACGCTGGGCGAGATACCCATGCCGTACCTACTGGGGGCTGCCTGGGCATGCTACCCGTGCCCAGGGTCAGTGCGACATGGCTCCCCTGGCTCGCTCGCTCGACACTTAGTCGAGGGACGGGGACGTGGGGACTGGCTCGCGATGGGCGCCTGCGGCCTGGCTGGCACGCCCACCGCTGCTGCACGCTGGGCGAGCAGCCAATGCCGTGCCTGCTGGGGGCTTCCTGGGCGTTCCACCCATGCCCTGTTTCCGTCCGATGCGGCCCCCCTGGCTCACTCGCTGGGCATTATGTCGAGCGACAGGGACGTGGAGGCTGGCTCGCGATGGGCGCCCGTAGCCTTGCTGGCACACCAACCGCTGCCGCACACTGGGCGAGCAGCCCATCCCGTGCCTGCTGGGGGCTGCCTGGGCATACCACCCTTGCCAAGGGTCCGTGCGAGGCCGCCCCCCTGGCTCGCTCGCTGGGAACTTAGTCGAGGGACAGGGACGTTGGGGCTGGCTCGCGATGGGTGCCCGCGGCCTGGCTAGCATGCCCACCACTGCCGCACGCTGGGCGAGCAGCCCATGCCGTGCCTGCTGGGGGCTGCCTGGGCGTGCCACCCGTGCCCAGGGTCCGTACGATGCGGGCCCCCTGGCTCGCTGACTTGGCACATAGTCGAGGGACAGGGACGTGGGGGCTGGCTCGCGATGGGCGCCCGCGACCTGGCTGGCGTGCCCACTGCTGCTGCACGCTGGGCGAGATACCCATGCCGTGCCTGCTGGGGGCAGCCTGGGCGTGCCACCCGTGTCCAGGGTCCGTGCGACGCGGCCCCCCTGGCTCGCTCGCTAGGCACTTAGTCTATGGAAAGGGACGTGGGGGCCGGCTCGCGATGGGCGCCCGCGGCCTAGGTAGCCCACCCACCGCTGCCGAACGATGGGCGAGCAGCCCATCCCGTGCCTGCTGGGGGCTGCCTGGGTGTGCCACCCTTCCCAAGGGTCTGTGCGACGCGGCCCCCCTGGCTCGCTCGCTGTGCACTCAGTCGAGGGACAGGGACAAGGGGGCTGGCTCGCGATGGGCGCCCACGGCCTGGCTGGCGTGCCCACCTCTGCCGCACGCTGGGCGAGATACCCATGCCGTACCTGCTGGGGGCTGCCTGGGCATGCCACCCGTGCCCAGGGTCTGTGCGACACGGCTCCCCTGGCTCGCTCGCTGGACACTTAGTCGAGGGACGGGGACGTGGCGACTGGCTCGCGATAGGCGCCTGCAGCCTGGCTGGCACGCCCACCGCTGCAGCACGCTGGGCGAGCAGCCCATGCCGTGCCTGCTGGGAGCTTCCCGGCCATTCCACCCATGCCCTGGTTCTGTGCGACGCGGCCCCCCGGGCTCACTCGCTGGGCATTATGTCGAGTGACAGGGACGTGGAGGCTGGCTCTCGATAGGCGCCCGTGGCCTTGCTGGCACACCCACCGCTGCCGCACACTGGGTGAGCAGTCCATGCCGTGCCTGCTGGGGGCTGCCTGGGCATACCACCATTGCCAAGGGTCCGTGCGAGGCCGCCCCCCTGGTTCGCTCGCTGGGAACTTAGTCGAGGGACAGGGACGTTGGGGCTGGCTCGCGATGGGCGCCCGCGGCCTGGCTAGCGTGCCCACCACTGCCGCACGCTGGGAGCAGCCCATGCCGTGCCTGCTGGGGGCTGCCTGGGCGTGCCACCCGTGCCCAGGGTCCGTACGATGCGGGCCCCCTGGCTCGCTCACTTGGCACATAGTCGAGGGACAGGGACGTGGGGGCTGGCTCGAGATGGGCGCCCGCGGCCTGGCTGGCGTGCCCACCGCTGACGCACGCTGGGTGAGAAGCCAATGCTGTGCCTGCTGGGGGCTTCCTGGGCATGCCACCCGTGCCCAGGGTCCGTGCGACGCGGCCCCCCTTGCTTGCTCGCTGAGCAGTCAGTCGAGGGACAGGGACGTGGGCACTGGCTCGCGATGGGCGCCCGCGGCCTGACTGGCGCGCCCACCGCTGCAGCACGATGGGCGAGCAGCCCATGCCGTGCCTGCTGGGGGCTGCCTTGGTGTACCACCTTTGCCCAGGGTCCGTGCGAGGTGGCCCCCCTGGCTCGCTCACTGGGCACTTAGTCGAGGGACAGGGACGCGGGGGCTGGCTCGCGACGGGCGCCCGCGGCCTGGTTAGCGTGCCCACCATTGCTGTACGCTGGGCGAGCAGCCCATGCCGCGCCTTCTGGGGGCTGCCTGGTCGTGCCACCCGTGCCCAGGGTCCGTGAGATGCGGCCCCCCTGGCTCGCTCGCTTGGCACATAGTCGAGGAACAGGGACATGGGGGCTGGCTCGCGACGGGCGCCCGCGGCCTGGCAGGCGCGCCCACCTTTGCCGCACGCTGGGCGAGCAGCCCATGCCATGCCTTCTGGGGGATGCCTGAGCATGCCACCCTTGCCCAGGGTCCGTGCGATGCTGCACCCCTGGCTCGCACGCTGGGCAGTCAGTCGAGGGGCAGGGACGAGGGGGCTGGCTCGCAATGGGCGCCCGCGGCCTGGCTGGCGCGCCCACCGCTGCCGCACGCTGGGCGAGCAGCCCATGCCGTGCCTGCTGGTAGAATCCTGGGCATGCCACCGATGCCCAGTGTCCATGCGACGCGGCCGCCCTGGCTCGCTCGCTGGGCACTACGTCGAGGGACAGGGTCGTGGGGGTTGGCTCGTGATGGGCGCCCGCGGCCTGGCTGGCGCGCCCATCGCTGCCGCACGCTGGGCAAGCAGCCCTTGCCGTGCCTGCTGGGGGCTGCCTGGGCGTGCCACCCTTGCCCAGGGTCCATGCGACGCGGCTCCCCTGGCTCGCTTGCTGGGCACTAAGTCGAGGGACAGGGTTGAGGGGGCTGGCTCGTGATGGGCGCCCGTGGCCTCGCTGGTGCGTCCTCCTTTGCCGCATGCTGGGCACTTGGCCCATGCCGTGCCTGCTGGGGGCTGCCTGGGCATGCCTCCTGTGCCCAGGGTCTTTGCGATGGGGCTCCCCTGGCTCGTTCGCTGGGCACTTAGTCGAGGGACAGGGACGAGGGGGCTGGCTCGCGATGGGGACTTGTGGCCTGGCTGGCCCGCCCACCTCTGCTGGATGCTGGGCACTTGGCCCATGCCGTGCCAGCTGGGGGTTGCCTGGGCATGCCTTCCGTGCCCAGGGTCCGTGTGACGCGGCTCCGCTGGCTCGCTCGGTGTGCACTAAGTCGAGGGACAGGGACGAGGGGGATTGGCTCGCGATGGGCGCCCGTGGCCTCGCTGGCGCGCCCACCGCTGCCGCACGCTGGGCACTTGGCCCATGCTGTGCATACTGGGGGCTACCGCAAGCCAGTTATCCCTGTGGTAACTTTTCTGACACCTCTAGCTTCAAATTCCGCAGTCTAAAGGATCGATAGGCCACGTCCCTGTCCCTCCTTTGCCGCATGCTGGGCACCTGGCCCATGCCGTGCCTGCTGGGGGCTGCCTGGGCATGCCTCCTGTGCCCAGGGTCTTTGCAATGGGGCTCCCCTGGCTCGTTCACTGGGCACTTAGTCGAGGGACAGGGACATGGGGGCTTGCTCGCGATTGGCGCCCGTGGCCTGGCTGGCGCGCTCACCGCTGCCGCACGCTGGGCGAACAGGCCATGCCCTGCCTGCTGGGGGCTGCCTGGGCGTGCCACCTGTGAGCAGGGTCCGTGCGATGTGGCACCCCTGGCTCACACGCTGGGCAGTCAGTCGAGGGGCAGGGACAAGGGGGCTGCCTCGCGATGGGCGCCCGCGGCCTGGCCGGCGCGCACACCGCTGCCGCACGCTGGGCAAGCAGACCATGCCGTGGCTGCTTGGGGCTGACTGGGTGTGCCAGCCATGCCCCGGGTCCGTACTACGTGGCCCGCCTGGCTCATTCGCTGGGAACTTCGTCGAGGGACAGGGACGTGGGGGCTGGCTCGCGATGGGCGCCCGTGTCCTGGCTGGTGCGCCCACCGCTGCCGCACGCTGGGCGAGCAGCCCTTGCCATGCCTGCTGGGGGCCGCCTGGGCTTTCTATCCGTGCCCATGGTCCGTGCAACGCGGCTCCCCTGGCTCCCAAGCAGGGCAGTCAGTCGAGGGGCAGAGACGAGGGGGCTGGCTCGCGATGGGCGCCCGCGGCCTGGCTGGCATGCCAACCACTGCCGTATGCTGGGTGAGCAGTCCATGCCATTCCTGCTGGGGGCTGCCTGGGCGTGCCACCCATTCCCAGGGTCCGTGCGATGTGGCACCCATTGCTCGCACTCTGGGCAGTCAGTCGAGGGGCTGGGAGGACGGGCCTGGCTCGCGATGGGCGCCCGTGGCCTGGCTGGCGCGCCCACCGCTGTCGCACGCTGGGCGAGCAGCCCATGCCGTGCCTGCCGGGGGATGCCTGGGCATTCCACCCGTGCCCATGGTCCGTGCGACGCGGCTCCCCTGGCTCGCAAGCTGGGCAGTCAGTCGAGGGGCAGGGATGACGGGGCTGGCTCACGATGGGGGGCCGTGGCCTGGCTGGCGCGCCCACCGCTTCCGCACGCTGGGCGAGCACACCATGCCGTGCCTGCTGGGGGATGCCTGGGCATGCCACCTGTGCCAAGGGTCCGTGTGACGCGGCCCCCCTGGCTCACTCGCTGGGCACTTAGTCGAGGGACAGGAACGTTGGGGCTGGCTCGCGATGGGCGCCCACGGCCTGGCTGGCGCATCCACTGCTGCCACGCACTGGGTGAGCAGCCCATGCCGTGCCTGCTGGGGGCTGCCTGGGCGTCCCACCTGTGCCCAGGGTCCGTGCGATGCGGCACCCCTGGCTCGCACGCTGGGAAGTCAGTCGAGGGGCAGGGACGTGGGGGCTGGCTACCGCTGCCACATGCTGGGCGAGCAGCCCATGCCGTGCCTGCTGGGGGCTGCCTGGGCAAGCCACCCATGCCCAAGGTCCGTGCGACGTGGCACCCCTGGCTCGCAAGCTGGGCAGTCAGTCGAGGGGCAGGGATGAGGGGGCTGGCTCGCGATGGGGGGCCGTGGCCTTGCTGGCGCGCCCACCGCTTCCGCACGCTGGGCGAGCACACCATGCCGTGCCTGCTGGGGGATGCCTGGGCAAGCCACCTTTGCCAAGGGTCCGTGTGACGCGGCCCCCCAGGCTCGCTCGCTGGGCACTTAGTCGAGGGACAGGAACGTTGGGGCTGGCTCGCGATGGGCGCCCACGGCCTGGCTGGCGCGTCCACTGCTGCCACGCACTGGGTGAGCAGCCCATGCCGTGCCTGCAGGGGGCTGCCTGGGCGTCCCACCTGTGCCCAGGGTCCGTGCGACGCGGCACCCCTGGCTCGCACGCTGGGAAGTCAGTCGAGGGGCAGGGACGTGGGGGCTGGCTACCGCTGCCACATGCTGGGCGAGCAGCCCATGCCGTGCCTGCTGGGGGCTGCCTGGGCAAGCCACCCATGCCCAAGGTCCGTGCGACGTGGCACCCCTGGCTCGCAAGATGGGCAGTCAGTCGAGGGGCAGGGATGAGGGGGCTGGCTCGCGATGGGGGGCCGTGGCCTTGCTGGCGCGCCCACCGCTTCCGCACGCTGGGCGAGCACACCATGCCGTGCCTGCAGGGGGATGCCTGGGAATGCCACCTGTGCCAAGGGTCCGTGCGACACGGCACCCCTGGCTCGCACGCTGGGCAGTGAGTGAAGGGGCAGGGACGAGGGGGCTGGCTCGAGATAGGCACCCGCGGCCTGGCTGGCGCGCCCACCGCTGCCGCACGCTGGCCGAGCTGCCCATGCCGTGCCTGCTGGGGGCTGCCTGGGCATTCCACTAGTGCCCAGGATCCATGCGATGTGGCCACCCTGGCTCGCTCGCCGGGTATTTAGTCGAGGGACAGGGACGTGGGGGCTGGCTGGCGATGGGCGCCCTCGGCCTGGCTGGCGCGCCCACTGCTGTCGGACGCTGGGCGAGCAGCCCATGCCATGCCTGCTTGGGGCTTCCTGGGCATGCCACCCGTGCCCAGGGTCCGTGCGACACGGCACCCATGGCTCGCACGCTGAGCAGTCAGTCGAGGGGCAGGGACGATCGGGCTGGCTACCGCTGCAGCACGCTGGGCGAGCAGCCCATGCCGCACCTGCTGGGGGCTGCCTGGGCGTTCCACCCATGACAACGGTCCCTGAGATGCAGCCCGCCTGGCTCGCTCGCTGGGCACTTAGTTGAGGGACAGGGACGTTGGGGCTGGCTTGCGATGGGCGCCCGTGGCCTGGCTGACGCGCTCATCGCTGCCGCACGCTGGGCGAGCAGCCCTTGCCGTGCCAGCTGGGGGCTGCCTGGGCGTGCCACCAGTGCCCATGGTCCATGCGACGTGGCCCGCCTGGCTAGCTCACTGGGCACTTAGTTGAGGGACAGGGACGTGGGGCTGGCTCGCGATGGGCGCCCACAGCATGGCTGGCGCGCCCACCGCTGCCGCACGCTGGGTGAGCAGCCCATACCATGCCTGCTGGGGGCTGCCTGGGCGTGCCACCTGTGCCCAGGGACCGTGTGACGCGGCACCCCTGGCTCGCACGCTGGGCAGCCAGTCGAGGGGCTGGGACGAGGGGGCTGGCTCGCGATGGGCTCCTGTGGCCTGGCTGGCGCGCCCACCGCTGCCGCACTCTGGGCGAGCACACCATGCCGTGCCTGCTGGGGGATGCCTGGGCATGCCACCCGTGCCAAGGGTCTGTGCGACGCGGCACACCTGGCTCGTACGTTGGGCAGTGAGTCAAGGGGCAGGGACGAGGGGGCTGGCTCGTGATGGGCGCCCGTGGCATGGCCGGCGCGCCCACCGCTGCCGCACGCTGGCCGAGCAGCCCACGCCTTGCCTGCTGGGGGCGGCTTGGGCTTGCCACTCGTGCCCAGGGTCCGCACGATGTGGCCACCCTGGCTCGCTCGCCAGGTACTTAGTCGATGGACAGGGACGTGGGGGCTTGCTCGCGATGGGCGCCCGCGGCATGGCTGGCGCGCCCACCGCTACCTCACGCTAGGCAAGCAGCCCATGCCGTGCCTGCTGGGGGCTGCCTGGGCATGCCACCTGTGCCCAGGGTCCGTGCGACGCGGAACCCCTGGCTCACACGCTGGGCAGTCAGTCAAGGGGCAGGGACGAGGGGGCTGCCTCGCGATGGGTGCCTGCGGCCTGACTGGCACGCACACCGCTGCCCCACGCTGGGTGAGCAGACCATGCTGTGGCTGCTTGGGGCTGCCTGGGTGTGCCACTTGTGCCCAGGGTCCTTGCGACATGGTCCCCCTGGCTCCCTCGCTGGGCACTTCGTCCAGGGACGTGGGGGCTGGCCCGCGATTGGCGCCGGCGGCCTGGCTGGCACGCCCACCGCTGCCGCACACTGGGCGAGCAGCCCATGCCGTGCCTGCTTGGGGCTGCCTGGGTGTGCCACCAATGCCCCGGGTCCGTACGACACGGCCTGCCTGGCTCGTTCGCCCGGAACTTCGTTGAGGGACAGGGACGTGGGGGCTGGCTCGCGATGGGCGCCCGTGTCCTGGCTGGCGCGCCCACCGCTGCCACACGCTGGGCGAGCACCCCTTGCCGTGCCTGCCGTGGGCTGCCTGGGCGTTCCACCCGTGCCCATGGTCCGTGCGACACGGCTCCTCTGGCTCCCAAGCTGGGCAGTCAGTCGAGGGGCAGGGACGAGGGGGCTGGCTCGCGATGGGCGCCCGCGGCCTGGCTGTCGCGCCAACCGCTGCCGCACGCTGGGTGAGCAGTCCATGCCGTGCCTGCCGGGGGCTGCCTGGGTGTGCCACCCATTCCCAGGGTCTGTGCGACGTGGCAGCCCTGGCTCGCACGCTGGGCAGTCAGTCGAGGGGCAGGGACGAGGGTGCTGGCTCGCGATGGGCGCCCGCGTCCTTGCTGGCATGCCCACCGCTGCCTTACGCTGGGTGAGCAGTCCATGCCGTGCCTGCTGGGGGCTGCCTGGGTGTGCCACCCGTGCCCAGGCTCTGTGCGACATGGCCCCCCTGGCTCCCTCGCTGGGCACTTCGTCGAGGGACAGGGACGTGGGGGCTGGCTCGCGATTGGCGCCCGCGGCCTGGCTGGCACGCCCACCGATGCCGCACGCTGGGCGAGCAGCCCATGCCGTGCCTGCTTGGGGCTGCCTGGGCGTGCCACCCATGCCCAGGGTCCGTACGATGCGGCCCGCCTGGCTCGCTCGCTGGGCACTTAGTCGAGGGACAGGGACGTGGGGGCTGGCTCGCGATGGGCACCCGCTGCCTTGCTGGCGCGCCCACCGCTGCCGCACGCTGGGCGGGCTGCCCATGCCGTGCCTGCTGGGGGCTTCCTGGGTGTGCCACCCGTGGCCATTGTCCATGCGACGCAGCACCCCTGGCTCGCACGCTGGGCAGTCAGGCGAGGTGCAGGGACAAGGGTGCTGGCTTGCGATGGGCGCCTGCGGCCTGACTGGCGCACCCACCGCTGCCGCAAGCTTGGCGAGCAGCCCATGCCATGCCTGCTGGGGGCTGCCTGGCCATGCCACCCATGCCCAGCGTCCGTGCGACGCGTCACCCCTGGCTCGCACGCTGGGCAGTCAGTCGAGGGGCAGGGACAAGGGGGCTAGCTCGCGATGGGCGCCCGCGGCCTGGCTACGCGCCCACCGCTGCCGCGCACTTTGTGGCCAGCCCATGCCGTGCCTGCTATGGACTTGTTGGGAGTGCCACCCGTCCCCAGGGTTCGTGCGACGTGGCACCCCTGGCTCACACGCTGGGAAGTCAGTCGAGGGGCAGGGACGAGGGGGCAGGCTACCACTGCCGCACGCTGGGCAAGCAGACCATGCCGTGGCTGCTGGGGGCTGCCTGGGTTTGCCACCCGTGCCCAGGCTCTGTGCGACATGGCCCCCCTGGCTCCCTCGCTGGGCACTTCATCGAGGGAGAGGGACGTGGGGGCTGGCTCACGATTGGCGCCCGCGGTCTGGCTGGCACGCCCACCGCTGCCACACGCTGGGCGAGCAGCCCATTCCGTGCCTTCTTGGGGCTGCCTGGGCGTGCCACCCATGCCCAGGGTCCATACGATGCAGCCTGCCTGGCTCGCTCGCTGGGCACTTAGTCGAGGGACAGGGATGTGGGGGCTGGCTCGCGATGGGCGCCCGCGGCCTTGCTGGCACGCCCACTGCTGCCGCACGCTGGGCGAGCAGCCCATGCCGTGCCTGCTGGGGACTGCCTGGGCATGCCACCTGTGCCCAGGGTCTTTGCGACGTGGCACCCCTGGCTCGCTTGCAGGGTACTTAGTCGAGGGACAGGGACGTGGGGGCTGGCTCGCAATGGGTCCCCGCGGCCTGGCGGGCGCGCCCACGGCTACCGTACACTGGGCGAGCAGCCCATGCCGTGCGTGCTGGGGGCTTCCTGGGCATGCCACCAGAGCCCAGGGTCCATGCGACGCGGCCCCCCTGGCTCGCTCACTGGGCCCTTAGTCGAGGGACAGGAACGTGGGGGCTGGCTTTCGTTGGGCGCCTGCGGCCTGGCTGGCGCGCCCACCGCTGCCATACACTGGGTGAGCAGCCCATGCCGTGCCTGCTGGTGGCTGCCTGGGTGTGCCACCCGCACCCAGGGCCCGTGCAACGCGGCACCCCTGGCTGGCACTCTGGGAAGTCTGTCGAGGGGCAGGGACGAGGGGGCTGGCGACCGCTGCCGCATGCTGGACGAGCAGCCCATGCCGTGCCTGCTGGAGGCTACCTGGGCGTGCCACCCATGCCCAGGGTCCGTGCGATGTTGCACCCCTGGCTCACACGCTTAGCAGTAAGTCGAGGGGCAGGGACGAGATGGCTGGCTACCGAAGCCGCACGCTGGGCTAGCAGCCCATGCCGTGCCTACTGGGGGCTGCCTGGGCGTGCCACCAGTGCCCAGGGTCCGTGTGACACGGCCCCCCTGGCTCGCTCGCTGGGCACTTAGTCGAGGGACAGGAACGTTGGGGCTGGCTCGCGATGGGCGCCCGCGGAATGGCTGGCGCGCCCACCGCTGCCGCACGCTGGCCGAGCAGCCCATGCCGTGCCTGCTGGTGGCTTCCTGGGTGTGCCACCCGTGCCCAGGGTCCATGTGACGCGGGCCCCCTGGCTCGCTCGCTTGGCACATAGTCGAGGGAAAGGGACGTGGGGGCTGGCTCGCGATCGGCGCCCGTGGCCTGGCTGGCGTGCCCACCGCTGACGCACGCTGGGTGAGCAGCCCATGCCATGCCTGCTGGGGGCTTCCTGGGCATGCCACCCGTGCCCAGGGTCCATGCGACAGGGTACCCCTGGCTCGCACGCCGGGCAGTCAGTCGAGGGGCAGGGACGAGGGGGCTGGCTCGCGATGGGCGCCTGCGGCCTGGCTCGAGATGGCAGCCCGCAGCCTGGCTCGTGGTGGGCGCCCGCGGCCTGGCTCGCGGTGGGCTCCCGTGTCCTGGCTGGCGTGCCCACCGCTGCCGCTCGCTGGGCGAGCAGCCCATGTCCTGCCTGCTGGGGGCTGCCTGGGCGTGTCACCCGTGCCCAGGGTCCATGCGACGCGGGCCCCCTGGCACGCTCGCTGGGAAGTCAGTTGAGGGGCAGGGACAAGGGGGCTGGCTCGCGATGGGCGCTCGCGGCCTCGCTGGCGCCCCCACCGCTGCCACACGCTGGGTGAGCAGCCCATGTCGTGCCTGCTGGGGGCTGAATGGGAGTGCCAGCCGTGCCCAGGGTCCATGCGACGAGGCCCCCCTGGCACTCTCGCTGGGCACTACATCAAGGGACAGGCACGTGGGGGCTGGCTCGTGATGGGCGCCCGCGGCCTGGCTGGCGCGCCCACCGCTGCCGCACGCTGGCCGAGCAGCCCATGCTGTGCGTGCAGGGGGCTGCCTGGTCATCCCACCCATGCCCAGGGTCCGTGCGACGCGGCAGCCCTGGCTCTCACGCTGGGCACTCAGTCAAGGGGCAGGGACGAGGGGGCTGGCTCACGATGGGCACCCGCGGTCAGGCTGGCGGGCCCACCGCTGCAGCACGCTTGGTGAGCAGCCCATGCCGTGCCTGCTGGGAGCTCCCTGGGCGTGCCACCCGTGCCCAGGGTCCGTGGGACGTGGCTCCCCTGGCTCGCACGCTGGGCGGTCAGTCGAGGGGCAGGGACGAGGGGGCGGCCTCGCGATGGGCGCCTGCGGCCTTGGTCGCGATGGGCGCCCGCGGCCTTGCTCGCGGTGGGCCCCCGCGGCCTTGCTGGCGCGCACACTGCTGCCGCATGCTGGGCGAGCTGCCCATGCCCTGCCTGCTTGGGGCTTCCTGGGCATGCTAACCGTGCCCTGGGTCCATGCGACGAGGCCCCCCTGGCTCACTCGCTGGGCACTACGTCGAGGGACAGGGACGTGGGGGCTGGCTCGCGATGGGCGCCCGCGGCCTGGCTGGCGCACCCACCGCTGCCGCACGCTAGGCTAGCAGCCCATGCCGTTCCAGCAGGGGCCTGCCTGGTCGTCCCACCCATGCCCAGGGTCTGTGCGACGCGGCACCCCTGGCTCTCACGCTGGGCAGTCAGTCGAGGGGCAGGGACGAGGGGGCTGGCTCGCGATGGGCGCCAGCGTTCTGGCTCGCGATGGGCGCCAGCGGCCTGGCTGGCGCACCCACCGCTGCCGCACACTGGGCGAGCAGCCCATGCAATGCCTGCTGGGGGCTGCCTGGTCGTCCCACCCATGCCCAGGGTCCGTGCGACGCGGCACCCCTGGCTCTCACGCTGGGCAGTCAGTCGAGGGGCAGGGACGAGGGGGCTGGCTCGCGATGGCGCCCGCAGCCTGGCTGGCGCGCCCACCGCTGCCGCACGCTGGGCGAGTAGCCCATGCGTGCCTGCTGGGGGCTGCCTGGGTGTGCCACCCATGCCCCGGGTCCATGTGACATGGCAACCCTGGTTCGCACACTGGGCAGTCAGTCGAGGGGCAGGGACGAGGGGGCTGGCTCGCGATGGGCGCCCGCGGCCTGGCTGGCGTGCCCACCGCTGCGGCACGCTGGGCGAGCGGCCCGTGCCGTGCCTGCTGGGGGCTGCCTGGGCGTGCCACCCATGGCCAGGGTCCGTGCGACACGACACCCTGGTCTCGCATGCTGGGCAGTCAGTCGAGGGGCAGGGACGAGGGGGCTGGCTCTCGATGGGCGCCCGCGGCCTTGCTGGTGCGCCCACTGCTGCCTTACGCTGGGCGAGCTGCCCATGCCCTGCCTGCTTGGGGCTTCCTGGGCATGCTAACCGTGCCCCGGGTCCATGCGACGAGGCTCCCCTGGCTCGCTCGCTGGGCAGTCAGTCGAGGGACAGGGACGTGGGGGCTGGCTCGCGTTGGGCGCCCGCGGCCTGGCTCGAGATGGCAGCCCGCAGCCTGGCTCGTGGTGGGCGCCCGCGGCCTGGCTCGCCGTGGGTGCCCGCGTCCTGGCTGGCGTGCCCACCGCTGCCGCGCGCTGGGCGAGCAGCCCATGTCCTGCCTGCTGGGGGCTGCCTGGGCGTGTCAGCCGTGCCCAGGGTCCATGCGACGCGGGCCCCCTGGCACGCTCGCTGGGAAGTCAGTTGAGGGGCAGGGGCAAGGGGGCTGGCTCGCGATGGGAGCCCGCGGCCTGGCTAGCGCGCCCACCGCTGCCACACGCTGGGTGAGCAGCCCATGCCGTGCCTGCTGGGGGCTGCCTGGTAGTGCCAGCCGTGCCCAGGGTCCATGCGACGCGGCCCCCCTGGCACTCTCGCTGGGAACTACGTCAACGGACAGGCACGTGGGGGCTGGCTCGTGATGGGCGCCCGCGGCCTGGCTGGCGCGCCCACCGCTGCCGCACGCTGGCCGAGCAGCCCATGCTGTGCGTGCAGGGGGCTGCCTGGTCATTCCACCCATGCCCAGGGTCCGTGCAACTCGGCACCCCTGGCTCTCACGCTGGGCAGTCAGTCAAGGGGCAGGGACGAGGGGCTGGCTCGTGATGGGCGCCCGCGGTCGGGCTGGCGCGCACACCGCTGCCGCACGCTGGGCGAGCAGCCCATGCCGTGCCTGCTGGGGGCTGCCTGGGTGTGACACCCGTGTCCAGGGTCCGTGCCACGCGGCTCCCCTGGCACACTCGCTGGGAAGTCAGTCGAGGGGCAGGGGCACGGGGGCTGGCTCGCGATGGGCGCCCGCGGCCTGGCTGGCGCACCCACCGCTGCCGCACGCTGGGCGAGCAACCCATGCCGTGCCTGCTGGCGGCTGCCTGGAAGTGCCGCCCATTCCCAGGGTCCATGCAACATGGCACCCCTGGCTCGCACGCTGGCCAGTCAGTCAAGGGGCAGGGACAAGGGGGCTGGCTCGCGATGAGCGCCTGCGGCCTGCCTCATGATGGACGCCCGCGGCCTGGCTCGCGATGGGCGCCCGCAGCCTTGCTGGCGCGCCTACCGCTGCCGTACGCTTGACGAGCTGCCCATGCCGTGCCTGCTGGGAGCTGCCAGGGCATGCCAGCCGTGCCCAGGGTCCGTGCGACGCGGCCTCCCTGGCTCGCTTGTTGGGCACTTAGTCGAGGGACAGGGACGTTGGGGCTGGCTCGCGATGGGAGCCCGCAACTTGGCTGGCGTGCCAATCACTGCCGCACGCTGGGCGAGCAGACCATGGTGTGACTGCTGGGGGCTGCCTGGGCGTGCCGCCCGTGCCCAGGGTCCATGCGACCCGGCCCCCCTGGCACGCTCGCTGGGCACTACGTTGAGGGACAGGGAAGTGGGGATTGGCTCGCGATGGGCGCCCGCAGCCTGGCTGGCGCGCCCACCGCTGCCACACGCTGGGCGAGCAGCCCATGCCGTTCCTGCAGGGGGCTGCCTGGTCGTCCCACCGATGCCCAGGGTCTGTGCGACGCGGCACCCCTGGCTCTCGCGCTAGGCAGTCAGTCGAGGGGCAGGGACGAGGGGCCTGGCTCGCGATGGGCTCCTGCGGCATGGCTGGCGCGCCCACCGGTGCCGCACGCTGTGCAAGCAGCCCATGCTGTGCCTGCAGGGGGCTGCCTGGGCGTGCCACCCGTGCCCAGGGTCCGTGCAACGTGGCCCCCCTGGCACGCTCGCTGGGCACTACATCGAGGGACAGGGACGTGGGGGCTGGCTCGTGATGGGCACCCGCGGCCTGGCGGGCGCACCCACCGCTGCCGCACGCTGGGCGAGCAGCCCATGCCGCACCTGCATGGGGCTGCCTGGTCATCCCACCGATGCTCAGGGTCCGTGCGACACGGCACCCCTGGCTCTCACGCTAGGCAGTCAGTCGAGGGGCAGGGACGAGGGGGCTGGCTCGCGATGGGCGCCCGCGGCTTGGCTGGCGCGCCCACCGCTGCCGCACGCTGGGCAAGCAGCCCATGCCGTGCCTGCAGGGGGCTGCCTGTGCGTGCCACCCGTGCCCAGGGTCCATGCGACGCGGCCCCCGTGGCACGCTCGCTGGGCACTACATCGAGAGACAGGGACGTGGGGGCGGGCTCGTGATGGGCGCCCGCGGCCTGGCTGCCGCACCCACCGCTGCCGCACGCTGGGCGAGCAGCCCATGCCGTGCCTGCTGGGGGCTACCTTGGCGTGCCGCCCGTTCCCAGGGTCCATGCGACATGGCACCCCCGGCTCGCACGCTGGGCAGTCAGTCGAGGGGCAGGGACAAGGGGCTGGCTCGCGATGAGCGCCTGCGGCCTGCCTCATGATGGGCGCCCTCGGCCTGGCTCGCGATGGGCGCCCGCAGCCTTGCTGGCGTGCCCACCGCTGCCGTACGCTGGACGAGCTGCCCATTCCGTGCCTGCTGGGGGCTGCCAGGGCATGCCACCCGTGCCCAGGGTCCGTGCGACGCAGCCTCCCTGTCTCGCTTGCTGGGCACTTAGTCGAGGGACAGGGACGTTGGGGCTGGCTCGCGATGGGCGCCCGCAACCTGGCTGGCGTGCCAACCGTTGCCGCACGCTGGGCGAGCAGACCATGCCGTGGCTGCTGGGGGCTGCCTGGGCGTGCCGCCCGTGCCCAGGGTCCATGCGACCCGGCCCCCCTGGCACGCTCGCTGGGCACTACGTCGAGGGACAGGGAAGTGGGGGCTGGCTCGCGATGGGCGCCCGCGGCCTTGCTGGCGCGCCCACCGCTGCCGCATGCTGGGTGAGCAGCCCAGGCCGTTCCTGCAGGGGGCTGCCTGGTCGTCCCACCCATGCCCAGGGTCCGTGCGACGCGGCACCCCTGGCTCTCACGCTGGGCAGTCAGTCGATGGGCGCCCGTGACCTGGCTGGTGCGCACACCACTGCCGCACGCTGGGGAAGCAGCCATGCCATGCCTGTTGGGAGTTGTCTGGGCGTTCCACCTGTGCCAAGGGTCTGTGCGACGCGGCCCCCCTTGCTCGCTCGCTGGGCACTACATCGAGGGACAGGGACGTGGGTCTGGTTTGCGATGGGCGCCCGCGGGCTGGCTGTCGCGCCCACTGCTGCCGCACGCTGGGCGAGCAGCCCATGCCGTGCCTCCTGGGGGCAGCCTGAGCGTGCCGTCTGTGCCAAGGGTCCGTGAAACGCGGCCCCTGTTGCTCGCTCGCAGGGCAGTTAGTCGAGGGACAGGGATGTGGGGGCTGGCTCGCGATGGGCGCACGCGGCCTGGCTGGCTCGCCCACTGCTGCCACACGCTGGGCGAGCAGCCTATGCGGTGCCTGCAGGGAGCTGCCTAGGCATGCCACCTGTGCCCTGGGACCATGAGAAGATGCCCCTCTGGCTCACTCTCTGGGCACTTAGTCGAGGGACAGGGAGGTGGGGGCTGGCTCGTGATGGGCGCCCGCAGCCTGGCTGGCGCACCCACTGCTGCTGCACGCTGGGCGAGCAGCCCATGCCATGCCTGCTGGAGGCTTCCGGGGCATGCCACCCATGCCCAGGGTCCGTGCGACACGGCACCCCTGGCTCGCACGCTGGGCAGTCAGTCGAGGGGCAGGGATGAGGGGGCTGGCTCGCGATGGGTGCCCGCGGCCAGGCTGTCGTGCCCACCGTTGCCGCACGCTGGGCGAGAAGCCCATGCCGTGCCCGCTGGGGTCTGCGTTGACATGCCACCCATGCCCAGGGTCCATGCGACGTGGCACCCCTGGGTCGCACGCTGGGCAGTCAGTCGAGGGGCAGGGACGAGGGGGCTGGCTCGCGATGGGCGCCCGCGGCCCGGCTGTCACGCGCACCGCTACCGCACGCTGGGCGAGCAGCCCAAGTCATGCCTGCTGGGGACTGCCTCGGCGTGCCACACATGCCCAGGGTCCGTGCGACACGGCCCCATGGCTCGCTCACTGAGCACTTTGTCGAGGGATAGGGACGTGGGGGCTGGCTCGCGATGGGCGCCTGCGGCCTGGCTGGCGCGCCCACCGCTGCCGCGCGCTAGGTGAGCAGCCCATGCTGTGCCTGCAGGGTGCTGCCTTGGCGTGCCACCCAAGCCCAGGGTCCATCCGACGCAGCCCCCCTGGCTCTCACGCTGGGCAGTCAGTCGTGGGGCAGGGACGTGGGGGCTGGCTCGCGATGGGAGCCCGCGGCCTGGCTGGCGCGCCCACTGCTGCCGCACGCTGGGTGAGCAGCCCATGCCATGCCTGCTGGGGGCATCCTGGGCATGCCACCCGTGCCCAGGGTCTGTGCAACATGGCACCCCTGGCTCACACGCTAGGCAGTCAGTCGAGGGGCAGGGACGAGGGGGCTGGCTCGCGATGGGCGCCTGCGGCCTGGCTGGCGCGCCCACTGCTGCCGCACATTGGGCGAGCATCCCATGCCGTTCCTGCTGGGGGCTGCCTGGGCGTGCCACCTGTGCCCAGGGTCTGCGCGACACGGCCCCCCTGGCACACTCGCTGGGCACTACGTCGAGGGACAGGGACGTAGGGGCTGGCTCGCGATGGGCGCCCGCGGCCTTGCTGGCGTGCCCACCGCTGCCACACGCTGGGCACTTGGTCCATTCCATGCCTGCTGGGGGCTGCCTGGGAATTCCTCCCATGCCCAGGGCCCATGCGACGCGGCTCCCCTGGCTCGCTCTCTTGGCACTAAGTCGAGGGACAGGGACGAGGGGTCTGGCTGATGATGGGCGCCTGTGGCCTCGCTGGTGCGCCCACCACTGCCGCATGCTGGGCACTTGGCCCATGCCGTGCCTGCTGCGGGCTGCTGGCGCATGCCTCCCATGCCCAGGGTCCGTGCAACGCGGCTCCCCTGGCTCGCTCGCTGGGGACATAGTCGAGGGACAGGGACGAGGGAGCCGGCTCGTGATGGGCGCCTGTGGCCTCGCTGGCGCGCCCACCTTTGCCACATAATGGGCACTTGGCCCATGCCATGCCTTCTGGGGGCTTCCTGGGAATGCCTCCCGTGCCCAGGGTCTGTGTGATGCGGCTCCCCTGGCTCATTCGCTGGGCACTTAGTCGAGGGACAGGGAGGAGGGGCTGGCTCGCGATGGGCGCCTGTGGCCAGGCTGGCATGCCCACCTCTGCCGTACGATGTGCACCTGGCCCATGCCGTGCCTGCTGGTGGCTGCCTGGGCATGCCTCCCATTTCAAGGGTCCGTGTGACGCGGCTCCCCTGGCTCGCTCGCTGGGCACTTAATCGAGGGACAGGGACGAGGGGCCTGGCTTGCGATGGGCGCCTGTGGCCTGGCTGGCACGCTCAGTGCTGCCGCATGCTGGGCACTTGGCCCATTCCGTGCCTGCTGGGGGCTGCCTCGGCATACCTCCCGTGCCCAGGGTCTGTGCAACATGGCTCCCCTGGCTCGCTCGATGGGGACTTTTTCGAGGGACATTGACGAGGGGTCTGGCTCATGATGGGCGCCTGTGGCCTTGCTGGCGCTCCCACTGATGCTGCACGCTGGGCACTTGTCCCATGCCCTGCCAGCCCCACGTGTGACGCGGCTCACCTGGCTCGCTCGCTGGGGACTTAGTCGAGGGACAGGGATGAGGGGGCTGGCTCGCGATGGGCGCCTGTGGCCTGGCTGCCGCGCCCTCCTCTGCTGCACGCTGGGCACCTGGCCCATGCCGTGCCTGCGGGGGGCTGCCTGGGCATGCCTGCTGTGACCAGAGTTTGTGCGATGTGGCTCCCCTTGCTCGCTCGCTGGGCACTAAGTCGAGGGACAGGGACGAGGGGGCTGGCTAGTGATGGGCGCCTGTGGTCTCGCTGGCGCTCCCACCGCTGCCGCACACTGGGCACATGGCCCATGCCGTACCTGCTGGGGGCTGCCTGGGCATGCCTCCCGTGCCCAGGGTCTGTGTGATGCGGCTCCCCTGGCTCGTTCGCTGGGCACTTAGTCGAGGGACAGGGAGGAGGGGCTGGCTCACGATGGGCGCCTGTGGCCTGGCTGGCGCGCCCACCTCTGCCGTACGCTGTGCACTTGACCCATTCCGTGCCTGCTGGGGGATGCCTGGGCATGCCTCCCGTGCCAAGGGTCCGTGCGACTCGGCTCCCCTGGCTCGCTCGCTGGGCACTTAGTCGAGGGACAGGGACGAGGGGGCTGGCTCGCGATGGGCGTCTGTGGCCTTGCTGGCGCGCCCACCGCTGCCACATGCTGGGCACTTGGCCAATTCCGTGCCTGCTGGGAGCTGCCTGGGCATACTTCCCGTGCCCAGGGTCTGTGCAACATGGCTCCCCTGGCTCGCTCGCCGGGGACTTTTTCGAGGGACATTGACGAGGGTCCGGCTCATGATGGGCGACTGTGGCCTTGCTGGCGCTCCCACCGCTGCCGCACGCTGGGCACTTGGCCCATGCCCTGCCAGCCCCCCGAGCGACGCGGCTCACCTGGCTCGCTCACTGGGGACTTTGTCGAGGGACAGGGACGAGGGGGCTGGCTCGCGATGGGCGCTTGTGGCCTGGCTGCCGCGCCCTCCTCTGCCGCACGCTGGGCACCTGGCCCATGCCATGCCTGCTGTGCCCGGAGTTTGTGCGATGTGGCTCCCCTGGCTCGCTCGATGGGCACTAAGTCGAGGGGCAGGAACGAGGGGGCTGGCTCGTGATGGGCACCTGTGGCCTCGCTGGCGCGCTCACCTTTGCCACATAATGGGCACTTGGCCCATGCCGTGCCTGCTGGGGGCTGCCTGGGCATGCCTCCCATGCCAAGGGTCCATGCGACGCGACTCCCCTCGCTCGCTCGCTGGGCACATAGTCGAGGGACAGGGACGAGGGGGCTGGCTCGCGATGGGCGTCTGTGGCCTGGCTGGCGCGCCCACCGCTGCCGCATGCTTGGCACATGGCCCATTCCATGCATGCTGGGGGCTGCCTGGGCATAGCTCCTGTGCCAACGCTCCGTGAAACATGGCTCCCCTGGCTCGCTCGCTAGGCACTAAGTTGAGGGACAGGGACGAGGGGTCTGGCTCATGATGGGCGCCTATCGCCTCGCTGGCGCTCCCACCGCTGCAGCACACTGGGCATATGGCCCATGCCGTGCTTGCTGGGGGCTGCCTGGGCATGCCTCCCATGCCCAGGGTCTGTGTGATGCGGCTCCCCTGGCTTGCTCGCTGGGGACTTAGTCGAGGGACAGGGACGAGGGGGCTGGCTCACGATGGGCGCCTGTGGCCTGGCTGCCGTGCCCTCCTCTGCCGCACGCTGGGCACCTGGCCCATGCCGTGCCTGCTGGGGGCTGCCTGGGCATGCCTGCTGTGCCCGGAGTTTGTGCGATGTGGCTCCCCTGGCTCGCTCGATGGGCACTAAGTCGAGGGGCAGGAACGAGGGGGCTGGCTCGTGATGGGCGCCTGTGGCCTCGCTGGCGCGCGCTCACCTTTGCCACATAATGGGCACTTGGCCCATGCCGTGCCTGCTGGGGGCTGCCTGGGAATGCCTCCCGTGCCCAGGGTCTGTGTGATGCGGCTCTCCTGGCTCGTTCGCTGGGCACTTAGTCGAGGGACAGGGAGGAGGGGCTTGCTCGCGATGGGCCCCTGTGGCCTGGCTGGCGCGGCCACCTCTGCCGTACGCTGTGCACTTGGCCCATTCTGTGCCTGCTGGGGGCTGCCTGGGCATGCACTCCCATGCCAAGGGTCCATGCGACGCGGCTCCCCTGGCTCGCTCGCTGGGCACTTAGTCGAGGGACAGGGACGAGGGGGCTGGCTCGCGATGGGCGACTGTGGCCTTGCTGGCGCGCCCACCGCTGCCGCATGCTTGGCACATGGCCCATTCCATGCATGCTGGGGGCTGCCTGGGCATAGCTCCTGTGCCAAGGCTCCATGAAACATGGCTCCCCTGGCTCGCTCGCTAGGCACTAAGTCGAGGGACTGGGACCAAGGGTCGGGCTCATGACGGGCGCCTATGGCCTCGCTGGCGCTCCCACCGCTGCAGCACACTGGGCACATGGCCCATGCCGTGCCTGCTTGGGGCTGCCTGGGCATGCCTCCCATGCCCAGGGTCTGTGTGATGCGGCTCCCCTGGCTCGTTCGCTGGGCACTTAGTCGAGGGACAGGGAGGAGGGGCTGGCTCGCGATGGGCGCCTGTGGCCTGGCTGGCGCGCCCACCTCTGCCGTACGCTGTGCACTTGGCCCATTCCGTGCCTGCTGGGGGCTGCCTGGGCATGCCTCCCGTGCCAAGGGTCCGTGCGACGCGGCTCCCCTGGCTCGCTCGCTGGGTACTTAGTCGAGGGACAGGGACGAGGGGGCTGGCTCGCGATGGGCGTCTGTGGCCTGGCTGGCGCGCCCACCGCTGCCGCATGCTGGGCACTTGGCCCATTCCGTGCCTGCTGGGGGCTGCCTGGGCATGCACTCCCATGCCAAGGGTCCATGCGACGCGGCTCCCCTGGCTCGCTCGCTGGGCACTTAGTCGAGGGACAGGGACGAGGGGGCTGGCTCGCGATGGGCGACTGTGGCCTTGCTGGCGCGCCCACCGCTGCCGCATGCTTGGCACATGGCCCATTCCATGCATGATGGGGGCTGCCTGGGCATAGCTCCTGTGCCAAGGCTCCATGAAACATGGCTCCCCTGGCTCGCTCGCTAGGCACTAAGTCGAGGTACTGGGACCAGGGGTCTGGCTCATGATGGGCGCCTATGGCCTCGCTGGCGCTCCCACCGCTGCAGCACACTGGGCACATGGCCCATGCCGTGCCTGCTGGGGGCTGCCTGGGCATGCCTCCCGTGCCCAGGGTCTGTGTGATGCGGCTCCCCTGGCTCGTTCGCTGGGCACTTAGTCGAGGGACAGGGAGGAGGGGCTGGCTCGCGATGGGCGCCTGTGGCCTGGCTGGCGTGCCCACCTCTGCCGTACGCTGTGCACTTGGCCCATTCCGTGCCTGCTGGGGGATGCCTGGGAATGCCTCCCGTGCCAAGGGTCCGTGCGACTCGGCTCCCCTGACTCGCTTGCTGGGCACTTAGTCGAGGGACAGGGACGAGGGGGCTGGCTCGCGATGGGCGTCTGTGGCCTGGCTGGCGCGCCCACCGCTGCCGCATGCTGGGCACTTGGCCCATTCCGTGCCTGCTGGGGGCTGCCTGGGCTTACCTCCCGTGCCCAGGGTCTGTGCAACATGGCTCCCCTGGCTCGCTCGCTGGGGACTTTTTCGAGGGACATTGACGAGGGGTCTGGCTCATGATGGGCGACTGTGGCCTTGCTGGCGCTCCCACCGCTGCCGCACGCTGGGCACTTAGCCCATGCCCTGCCAGCCCCCCGAGCGACGCGGCTCACCTGGCTCGCTCGCTGGGGACTTTGTCGAGGGACAGGGACGAGGGGGCTGGCTCGCGATGGGCGCTTGTGGCCTGGCTGGCGCGCCCACCGCTGACGCACACTGGGTACTTGGCCCATTCCGTGCCTGCTGGGGGCTGCCTTGGAATTCCTCCCATGCCCAGGGCCCGTGCGACGCGGTTCCCCTGGCTTGCTCTCTTGGCACTAAGTCGAGGGACCGGGACGAGGGGTTTGGCTGATGATGGGCGCCTGTGGCCTCGCTGGCGCGCCCACCGCTGCAGCTTGCTGGGCACTTGGCCCATGCCATGCCTGCTGGGGGCTGCCGGGGCATGCCTCCCATGCCCAGGGTCCGTGCAATGCAGCTCCCCTGGCTCGCTCGCTGGGGATTTAGTCGAGGGACAGGGACGAGGGGGCTGGCGCGCCCACCGCTGCCATACGCTGGGAACTTGGCCCATTCCGTGCCTGCTGGGGGCTGCCTGGGCATGCCTCCCATGCCCAGGGTCTGTGTGATGTGGCTCCCCTGGCTCGT
>JAJFZO010000749.1:95000-117500 GCA_021397835.1 Moringa oleifera | reverse complement strand
AATGATAAGGTTCAGTGGACTTCTCGCGACGTCGCGAGCGGCGAACCGTCAACGTCGCCGCGATCCGAACACTTCATCGGACCATTCAATCGGTAGGAGCGACGGGCGGTGTGTACAAAGGGCAGGGACGTAGTCAACGTGAGCTGATGACTCGCACTTACTAGGAATTCCTCGTTGAAGACCAACAATTGCAATGATCTATCCCCATCACAATGAAATTTCAAAGATTACCCGGGCCTGTTGGCCAAGGCTATAAACTTGTTGAATACATCAGTGTAGCGTGCGTGCGGCCCAGAACATCTAAGGGCATCATAGACCTATTATTGCCTCAAACTTCCTTGGCCTAAGTGGCCATAGTCCTTCTAAGAAGCCGGCCGTGGAGGGTCACCTCCATGTAGCTAGTTAGCAGGCTGAGGTCTCATTCGTTAACAGAATTAACTAGACAAATCACTCCACCAACTAAGAACGGCCATGCACCACCGCCCATAGAATCAAGAAAGAGCTCTCAGTTTGTCAATCCTTACTATGTCTGGACCTAATAAGTTTCCCCGTGTTGAGTCAAATTAAGCCGCAGGCTCCACTCCTGGTGGTGCCCTTCCGTTAATTCCTTTAAGTTTTAGCCTTGCCACCATACTCCCCATGGAACCCAAAGACTTTGAATTCTAATAAGGTGCCAGCGGAGTCCTAAAAGCAACATCCGCTGATCCCTGGTCGGCATCGTTTATGGTTGAGACTATGACGGTATCTGATCGTCTTCGAGCCCCAACTTTCGTTCTTGATTAATGAAAACATCCTTGGCAAATGCTTTCGCAGTTGTTTGTCTTTCATAAATCCAAGAATTTCACCTCTGACTATGAAATACGAATGCCCCCGACTGTCCCTGTTAATCATTACTCCGATCCCGAAGGCCAACATAATAAGATCGAAATCCTATGATGTTATCCCATGCTAATGTATTTAGAGCGTAGGCTTGCTTTGAGCACTCTAATTTCTTCAAAGTAACAGCGTCGAAGGCATGACCCGGCCAATTAAGGCCAGGAGCGCATCGCCGGCAGTAGGGACGAGCCAACTGGTCCAACTACGAGCTTTTTAACGACAATAACTTAAATATACACTATTGGAGCTGGAATTACCGTGGCTGCTGGCACCAGACTTGCCTTCCAATGGATCCTCGTTATGGGATTTAGATTGTACTCATTCCAATTACTAGACTCGAAGAGCCCAGTATTGTTATTTATTGTCACTACCTCCCCGTGTCAAGATTGGGTAATTTGCGCGCCTGCTGCCTTCCTTGGATGTGGTAGCCGTTTCTCAGGCTCCCTCTCCGGAATCGAACCCTAATTCTCTGTCACCCGTCACCACCATAGTAGGCAACTATCCTACCATCGAAAGTTGATAGGGTAGAAATTTGAATGATGCATCGCCGGCACGATGGCCTTGCGATCCGTCGAGTTATCATGAATCATCAGAGCAATGGGTGAAGCCTGTGTCGACCTTTTATCCAATAAATGCGCCCCTTCCAGAAGTCGGGGTTTGTTGCACATATTAGCTGTAGAATTACTATGGTTATCTGAGTAGTAGGTACCATCAAACAAACTATAACTGATTTAATGAGCCATTCACAGTTTCATAGTTTGAATTAGTTCATACTTACAAATGCATGGCTTAATCTTTGAGACAAGCATATGACTACTGGCAGGATCAACCAGGTAGCATCTTTCGAGACACCGTGCCAACTAAGACCGAAGCGTGCTGTAAGGCTCGCTAAGGCCAAAGCTGTCGCAGTTGTCATTCAAAATTGATGGGACGTGGGACAAATGCTTTCGCTTGGACAGGCTGAGGCTGAGGCCACTCCTGTCGCAATACTTTTTGCACCCGGGGGACAACCGATCTCTCATGTGCCAAAGCAGCCGTGCGCCAAAGCAAGCCACGCTTGGAGCACGAGCCCGGCTTAGGTTTCCACCCATGCCCATGAGGGACATGGTGCAAAGACAGCTGACTGGAATCATCAAATTCCATTTGTAAAGGCACGCGACATAGGGTCCCGATGTCACCCACGAAACGCGAAGGTATGGCTCGGGGTCGAGCTTAAAGCGACGTGCTAGTTGACAGTTCGATGCGAGAGAATGGAGCCTGCCAACGCGCATGATTAGATCACCACTCACATGCCGCACATACAAATGGGCAGCAACAGCACCAAACGAGCTACAAGCCGACGAGCGAAAGGCCCATCGATCATGCAGGTCATCGTGTGCCGCCGCACCCAAGCCGCTAAGCGCGAAATTGTTTCAATAGCAAGGGATAATTCTTCAATGGCAAGGGACCACCGATGAGGCCTTGGCAGCAGGGATGTCACAACGTGCCCAGGCTGGCCGTGTGGCTCGCTCGTCGCTAACGGCAGACGATCGTGTCGTCGATCGCGCTGCGTAACAAGTCCGCTTCTAGACAAGCCTGAGCGTCGAGATCCAACCCCGCGTCCACCGCCTCGAGGGCCTGCAATGAAGCACTCCGCATGCTTGAAATCCCCCCAACGATTTGGCCCTCACATAGCATGCATCATCATTAGCTTCGCCACCCACACCATCGAGCTTGTCTAGCCACATCCCAGCTCATTATCCCACGATTATTCTCACTTCATTGCCCACGTTTTTCCCACCGATGAGGCCTTGGCAGCAGGGGTGCCCAGGCTGGCCGTGTGGCTCACTCGTTGCTAACGGCCGACGATCGTGTCATCGATCGCACTGCACAACGAGTCCGCCTAGGCAAGCCTGAGCGTCGGGATCCAGCCCCACGTCACAGCCACAGCCACGCACCACTGGCTGGATGGGCAAGGCAGCAAGCCCGCCCTGCCCATGCCATGCACGCTGGGTTGCCCAAGGACAGCGCCTGCCCATGTGGGAGAGGCAGGGGGGGAGGCATGCATGGCCTGTTGGCACCCAGCTAGCTAGGTGACCACCTCCCCCCTAAAGAGTCTTAAATGAAATTTCACTCTCGGCAGGAGGAAACATCAATATGTCTGAGCCGTCATAATGGGTCTAAAATATTATTTACTTAGAATTTTGAGCTAAAATTTTGTACATAAATGAAGAATAATCGTATCTACCAACACAAAAAATTTCAGAATTTTTTGGGCACTAAATTTTTTTTAATGAATTTTCTACAGCCGAAAATTGAAAAAATCATCAAAAGTAGCCCGTGAGTTGAAATGATCCCAAACTTCAAGGGCAGACTCCTCATGAATTACATGAATTATTTGAGTCATTTCGAGACAAATTCCATGATGAAAAGACGGTCAATTCACAACAATTTCGCAACTGGGCATTGCGGCCAGCAGGCTGTGGCAGCTGTGCCTCTGCCTGGCCCATGGTGCATGCTGGCTGCCCTGTCCAGCGCACCTCCAGAAACCCCATGGCAGCCCTCAGCGTCCACCAGAGCCAGGGGCCACGGCAAAGGCCAGCTTGCCCATGAAATCAACGCCCACAGCTTGTGCTGAGCCTCACAGCGTGCTCGCGGCTGGCTCACCTGGGGCGCCCCTGGCAAGGCTGGCACCGTGCCTGCTGGCAACTGCTGTGGCACTCCTGGCTTGCATGCTGGGCAGTCAGTAAGGGGCAGGGACGAGGGGGCTGGCTAGCGATGGGCGCCCGTGGCCTGGCTGGCGCGCCCACCGCTGCCGCACGCTGGGCGAGCAGCCCATGCCGTGCCTTCTGGGGGCTGACTGGGTGTGCCACTCATGCCAAGGGTCCGTGCGATGCGGCACCCCTCGCTCGCAAGCTGGGCAGTCAGTCGAGAGGCAGGGACGAGGGGGCTGGCTCGCGATGGGCGCCCGCGGCCTGGCTGGCGTGCCCACTGCTGCCGCACGCTGAGCGAGCAGCCCATGCCATGCCTGCTGGGGGCTGCCTGGGCGTGAAACCCATGCCCAGGGTCCGTGTGATGCAGCCCCCCTAGCTCGCTCGCTGGGCACTATGTCGAGGGACAGGGATGTTGGGGCTGGCTCACGATGGGCGCCGGCGGCCTGGCTGGCGCGCCCACCGCTACCGCACGCTGGGTGAGCAACCCATGCCGTGTCTGCTGGGGGCTGCCGAGGCGTGCCACACATGCCCAGGGTCCATAAAACGCGGCCCCCATGGCTCGCTCGCTGGGCACTTAGTCGAGGGACAGGGACGTGGGGGCTGGCTCGCGATGGGCGCCCGCAACCCGGCTGGCGCGCCCACCGCTGCCGCACGCTGGGCGAGCAGCCCATGCCGTGCCTGCTAGTGGCTGCCTGGGCATGCCACCTGTGCCCAGGGTCCGTACGACGCGGCACCCCTGGTTCGCACGCTGGGCAGTCAGTCGAGGGGCAGGAACGAGGGGGCTGGCTCGCGATGGGAGCCCGCGGCCTGGCTGGCGCGCCCACAACTATGACACACTGGACGAGCAGCCCATGCCAAGCCTGCTGGGGGCTGCCTGGGTGTGCCACCCGTGCCCAGGGTCCGTGCGACGTGGCACCCCTGGCTCGCACGCTGGGCAGTCAGTCGAGAGGAAGGGACGAGGGGGCTGGCTCGCGATGGGCGCCTACGGCCTGGCTGGCGTGCCCACCGCTGCCGCACGCTGAGTGAGCAGCCCATGCCCTGCCTGCTGGGGGATGCCTGGGCATGAAACTCATGCCCAGGGTCCGTTCGATGCGGCCCCCCTAGCTCGCTCGCTGGGCACTATGTCGAGGGACTGGGACGTAGGGGCTGGCTCGCGATGGGCGCCTGCGACCCGGCTGTCGCGCCCACCGCTGCCGCACGCTGGGTGAGCAGCCCATGCCGTGCCTGCTAGTGGCTGCCTGGGCGTGCCACCTGTGCCCAGGGTCCGTGCGACGCGGCGCCCCTGGCTCGTTCGCTGGGCACTTAGTCGAGGGACAGGGACGTGGGGGCTGGCTCGCGATGGGCGCCCGCGGCCTTGCTGGCGCTCCCACCGCTGCCGCACGCTGGGTGAGCAGCCCATGCCGTGCCTGCTGGAGGCTGCCTGGGTGTGCCACCCGTGCCCAGGGTCCGTGCGACGCGGCACCCCTGGCTCGCACGCTGGGCAGTCAATCGAGGGGCAGGAACGAGGGGGCTGGCTCGCGATGGGCGCCCGCAGCCTGGCTGGCGCGCCCACAACTATGACACGCTGGATGATCAGCCCATGCCAAGCCTGCTGGGGGCTGCCTGGGTGTGCCACCCGTGCCCAGGGTCCGTGCGATGTGGCACCCCTGGCTCGCACGCTGGGTAGTCAGTCGAGAGGAAGGGACGAGGGGGCTGGCTCGCGATGGGCGCCCACGGCCTGGCTGGCGTGCCCACCGCTGCCGCACGCTGAGCGAGCAGCCCATGCCCTGCCTGCTGGGGGCTGCCTGGGCATGAAACTGATGCCCAGTGTCCATTCGATGTGGCCCCCCTAGCTCGCTCGCGGGGCACTATGTCAAGGGACAGGGATGTGGGGGCTGGCTCACGATGGGCGCCGGCTGCCTGGCTGGCGCGCCCACCGCTACCGCACGCTGGGCGAGCAACCCATGCTGTGTCTGCTGGTGGCTGCCGGGGCGTGCCACACATGCCCAGGGTCCATGCGACGCGGCCCCCATGGCTCCCTCGCTGGGCACTTAGTCGAGGGACAGGGACGAGGGGGCTGGCTCGCGATGGGCGCCCGTGACCTGGCTGGCGCGCCCACCGCTGCCACACGCTGGGCGAGCAGCCCATCCCATGCCCGCTGGTGGCTGCCTGGGCGTGCCACCTGTGCCCAGGGTCGGTGCGACGCAGCGCCCCTGGCTCGCTCGCTGGGCACTTAGTCGAGGGACAGGGACGTGGGGGCTGGCTCGCGATGGGCGCCCGCGGCCTTGCTGGCGTGCCCACCGCTGCCACACGCTCGGTGAGCAGCCCATGCCGTGCCTGCTGGAGGCTGCCTGGGCATGCCACCCGTGCCCAGGGTCTGTGCGACGCGGCACCCCTGGCTCGCACGCTGGGCAGTCAGTCGAGGGGCAGGAACGAGGGGGCTGGATCGCGATGGGCGCCGGCAGCCTTCCTGGCGCGCCCACCACTACGACACGCTGGGCGAGCAGCCCATGCCAAGCCTGCTGGGGTCTGCCTGGGCGTGCCACCCGTGCCCAGGGTCCGTGCGACGCGGCCCCCCTGGCTCGCCCGCTGGGCACTAAGTCGAGGGACAAGGACGTGGGGGCTGGCTCGTGATTGGCGCCGGCGGCCTTGCTGGTGTGCCCACCGCTGCCGCACGCTGGGTGAGCAGCCCATGACGTGCCTGCTGGGGGCTGCTGGGGCGTGCCACCAGTGCCCAGGGTCCGTGCGACACGGCCCCCCTGGCTCGCTCGCTGGGCACTTAGTCGAGGGACAGGGACGTAGGGGCTGGATCGTGATTGGCGCCTGCGGCCTGGCTGGGTCGCCCACCGCTGCCGCACGCTGGGTGAGCAGCCAATGCCGTGCCTGCTGGAGGCTTCCTGAGCGTGCCAACCGTGCCCAGGGTCTGTGCGATGCGGCTCCCCTGGCTCGCTCACAGGGCACTTAGTCGAGGGGGCTGGCTCGTGATGGGCGCCCGAGGCCTCGCTGGCGCGCCCACCTTTGCCGCACGCTGGGCATTTGGCCCATGCCGTGCCTGCTAGGGGCTAGCTGGGCTTGCCTCCCGTGGCCAGGGTCCATGCGACGCGGCTGCCCTGGCTCGCTCGCTGGGCACTTAGTCGAGGGAAAGGGATGAGGGGGCTGGCTCGGGATGGGTGCCTGTGGCCTGGCTGGCGCACCCTCCTCAGCTGCACGCTGGGCACTTGGCCCATGCCATGCATGCTGGGGGCTGACTGGGCATGCCTCTCATGCCCAGGATCCGTGCGACATGGCTCCCCTGGCTCGCTCGCTGGGCACTTAGTCGAGAGACAAGGACGATGGGGCTGGCTCGTGATGGGCGCCCGTGGCCTCGCTGGCGCGCCTTCCCCTGCCACATGCTGCGCACTTGGCCCATGCCATGCCGGCTGGGGGCTGCTGGGCCATGCCTCCTGTGCCCAGGGTCCATACGACGCGGCTCCCCTGGCTTGCTCGCTGGGCACTTAGTCGAGGGACAGGGATGAGGGGGCTGGCTCACGATGGGTGCCTGTGGCCTGCTGGTGCGCACACCGCTGTCGCACGCTGGGCACTTGGCCCATGCAGTGCCTGCTGGGGACTGACTGGGTATGCCTCCTGTGCCCAGGATCCGTGCGACGCGGCTCCCCTGTTTCCCTCACTGGGCACTTAGTCGAGGGACAAGGACGATGGGGCTGGCTCGTGATGGGCGCCCGTGGCCTCGCTGGCGCGCCTTCCCCTGCCACATGCTGCGCACTTGGCCCATGCCGTGCCGGCTGGGGGCTGCTGGGCCATGCCTCCTGTGCCCAGGGTCCATACGACGCGGCTCCCCTGGCTTGCTCGCTGGGCACTTAGTCGAGGGACAGGGATGAGGGGGCTGGCTCACGATGGGTGCCTGTGGCCTGCTGGTGCGCACACCGCTGTCGCACGCTGGGCACTTGGCCCATGCCGTGCCTGCTGGTGGCTGACTGGGCATGACTCCTGTGCCCAGGGTCCATGCAACGCGGCCCCCCTGTCTCGCTCACTGGGCACTTAGTCGAGGGACAAGGACGAGGGGGCTGGCTCGTGATGGGCGCCTGTGGCTTGGCTGGCGCGCCCTCCTCTGCTGTACGCTGGGCACTTGGCCAATGCCGTGGCTGCTGAGGGCTGCTGGGTCATGCCTCCCGTGCCCAGGGTAAATGCGACGCGGCTCCCCTGGCCCGCTCGCTGGGCACTTAGTTGAGGGACAGGAACGAGGGGCCTGGCTCGTGATTGGCGCCTGTTGCCTGGCTTGTGCGCCCTCCTCTGCCGCACGCTGGGCACTTGGCCCATGCTGTGCCTGCTGGGGGCTGCCTGTGCATGCCTCCCGTGGCCAGATTGCATGGGACTCAGCTCCCCTGGCTCGCTCACGGGGCACTAAGTCGAGGGACAGGGACGAGGGGGCTGGCTCGTGATGGGTGCCAGTTCCCTCGCTGGCGTGCTCTCCTCTGCCGCACGCTGGGCACTTGGCCTATGCTGTGCCTGCTGGGGGCTGCCTGTGCATTCCTCCCGTGGCCAAAGTCCAAAGGACGCGGCTCCCTTGGCTCGCTCACGGGGCACTAAGTCGAGGGACAGGGACGTGGCGGCTGGCTCGTGATGGGCGCCAGTTCCCTCGCTGGCGTGCCCTCCTCTGCCGCACGCTGGGCACTTGGCCTATGCCGTGCCTGCTGGGGGCTGCCTGTGCATTCCTCCCGTGGCCAAAGTCCAATGGACGCGGCTCCTTTGGCTCACTCACGGGGCACTAAGTCGAGGGACAGGGACGTGGCGGCTGGCTCGTGATGGGCGCCCGTGGCCTCGCTGGCGTGCCCACCGCAGCCGCACACTGGGCACTTGGCCCATGCCGTGCCTGCTGGGGACTGACTGGGCATGCCTCCTGTTGCCAGGGTCCATGCGACGCGGCTCCCCTGGCTCGCTCGCTGGGCACTTACTCGAGGAACAGGGACGAGGGGGCTGGCTCGTGATGGGCGCCTGTGGACTTGCTGGCGCGCCCTCCTCTGCCGCACTCTAGGAACTAAGTCGAGGGACAGGGATGAGGGGGCTAGCTCGTGATGGGCACCTGTGGCATGGCTGGCGCGCCCTACTCTGCCGCATGCTGGGCACTTTGCCCATGCCGTGCCTGCTGGTGGCTGCCTGGGCATGCCCCCTGTGCCCAGGGTCCATGCGACGCGGCTCCCCTGGCACGCTCGCTGGGCACTTACTCGAGGAACAGGGACGAGGGGGCTGGCTCATGATGGGCGCCTGTGGACTTGCTGGCGCGCCCTCCTCTGCCGCACTCTAGGAACTAAGTCGAGGGACAGGGATGAGGGGGCTAGCTCGTGATGGGCACCTGTGGCATGGCTGGCGCGCCCTACTCTGCCGCATGCTGGGCACTTTGCCCATGCCGTGCCTGCTGGTGGCTGCCTGGGCATGCCCCCTGTGCCCAGGGTCCATGCGACGTGGCACCCCTGGCTCGCTCACTGGGCACTAAGTCGAGGGACAGGGATGAGGGGACTGGCTAGTGCTGGGCGCCCGTGGCCTCACTGACGCGCTTTCCCCTGACGCACACTGGGCACTTGGCCCATGCCGCGCCTGCTGGGGCCTGCCGGGCCATGCCTCCCGTGCCCAGGCTCCATGCGACGCGGCTCCCCTGGCTCGGTCGCTGGGCACTATGTCGAGGGACAGGGATGTGGGGGCTGGCTCGTGATGGGCGCCGGCGGCGTGGCTGGGGCGACCACCGCTACCGCACGCTGGGCGAGCAACCCATGCCGTGTCTGCTGGGGGCTGCCGGGGCGTGCCACACATGCCCAGGGTCCGTGCAACGCGGCCCCCATGGCTCACTCGCTGGGCACTTAGTCGGGGGACAGGGACGTGGGGGCTGGCTCGCGATGGGCACCCGCGACCTGGCTGGCGCGCCCACCGCTGCTGCATGCTGGGCGAGCAGCCCATGCCGTGCCAGCTGGTGGCTGCCTGGGCGTGCCACCTGTGCCCAGGGTCCGTGCGACACGGCGCCTCTGGCTCGCTCGCTGGGCACTTAGTCGAGGGACAGGGACGTGGGGGCTGGCTCGCGATGGGCGCCCGCGGCCTTGCTGGCGCGCCCACCGCTGCCGCACGCTGGGTGAGCAGCCCGTGCCATGCCTGCTGGAGGCTGCCTGGGCGTGCCACCCGTGCCCAGGGTCCGTGCGACGCGGCACCCTTGGCTCGCACGCTGGGCAGTCAGTCGAGGGGCAGGAACGAGGGGGCTGGATCGCGATGGGCGCCCGCGGCCTGGCTGGCGCGCCCTCCACTACGACACACTGGGCGAGCAGCCCATGCCAAGCCTGCTGGGGTCTGCCTGGGCGTGCCACCCGTGCCCAGGGTCCGTGCGACGCGGCCCCACTGTCTCGCCCGCTGGGCACTAAGTCGAGGGACAGGGACGTGGGGGCTGGCTCGTGATGGGCGCCGGCGGCCTTGCTGGTGCGCCCACCGCTGCCGCATGCTGGGCTGAGCAGCCCAAGCTGTGCCTGCTGGGGGCTGCCGGGGCGTGCCAACCAGTGCCCAGGGTCCGTGCGACATGGCACCCCTGGCTCGCACGCTGGGCAGTCAGTCGAGGGGCAGGAACGAGGGGGCTGGATCGCGATGGGCGCCCGCGGCCTGGCTGGCGCGCCCTCCACTACGACACGCTGGGCGAGCAGCCCATGCCAAGCCTGCTGGGGTCTGCCTGGGCGTGCCACCCGTGCCCAGGGTCCGTGCGACGCGGCCCCACTGTCTCGCCCGCTGGGCACTAAGTCGAGGGACAGGGACGTGGGGGCTGGCTCGTGATGGGCGCCGGCGGCCTTGCTGGTGCGCCCACCGCTGCCGCATGCTGGGTGAGCAGCCCAAGCTGTGCCTGCTGGGGGCTGCCGGGGCGTGCCACCCGTGCCCAGGGTCCGTGCGACATGGCACCCCTGGCTCGCACGCTGGGCAGTCAGTCGAGGGGCAGGAACGAGGGGGCTGGATCGCGATGGGCGCCCGCGGCCTGGCTGGCGCGCCCTCCACTACGACACGCTGGGTCAGCAGCCGATGCCAAGCCTGCTGGGGTCTGCCTGGGCGTGCCACCCGTGCCCAGGGTCCGTGCGACGCGGCCCCCCTGGCTCGCCCGCTGGGCACTAAGTCGAGGGACAGGGACGTGGGGGCTGGCTCGTGATGGGTGCCGGCGGCCTTGCTGGCGCGCCCACCGCTGCCGCACGCTGGGTGAGCAGCCCGTGCCATGCCTGCTGGAGGCTGCCTGGGCATGCCACCCGTGCCCAGGGTCCGTGCGACGCGGCACCCTTGGCTCGCACGCTGGGCAGTCAGTCGAGGGGCAGGAACGAGGGGGCTGGATCGCGATGGGCGCCCGCGGCCTGGCTGGCGCGCCCTCCACTACGCCACACTGGGCGAGCAGCCCATGCCAAGCCTGCTGGGGTCTGCCTGGGCGTGCCACCCGTGCCCAGGGTCCGTGCGACGCGGCCCCACTGGCTCGCCCGCTGGGCACTAAGTCGAGGGACAGGGACGTGGGGGCTGGCTCGTGATGGGCGCCGGCGGCCTTGCTGGTGCGCCCACCGCTGCCGCATGCTGGCTGAGCAGCCCAAGCTGTGCCTGCTGGGGGCTGCCGGGGCGTGCCACCAGTGCCCAGGGTCCGTGCGACATGGCACCCCTGGCTCGCACGCTGGGCAGTCAGTCGAGGGGCAGGAACGAGGGGGCTGGATCGCGATGGGCGCCCGCGGCCTGGCTGGCGCCCCCTCCACTACGACACGCTGGGTGAGCAGCCGATGCCAAGCCTGCTGGGGTCTGCCTGGGCGTGCCACCCGTGCCCAGGGTCCGTGCGACGCGGCCCCCCTGGCTCGCCCGCTGGGCACTAAGTCGAGGGACAGGGACGTGGGGGCTGGCTCGTGATGGGTGCCGGCGGCCTTGCTGGTGAGCCCACCGCTGCCGCACTCTGGGTGAGCAGCCCAAGCTGTGCCTGCTGGGGGCTGCCGGGGCGTGCCACCCGTGCCCAGGGTCCGTGCGACACGGCCCCCCTGGCTCGCTCGCTGGGCACTTAGTCGAGTGACAGGGACGTGGGGGCTGAATCGCTATAGGCGCCCGCGGCCTGGCTGGCGCACCCACCGCTGCCGCACGCTGGGCGAGCAGCCCATGCCGTGCCTACTGGAGGCTGCCTGAGCATGCCAACCGTGCCCAGGATCTGTGCGATGCGGCTCCCCTGGCTCGCTCACAGGGCACTTAGTCGAGGGACTGGGACGAGGGGGCTGGCTCGTGATGGGCGCCCGAGGCCTCGCTGGTGCGCCCACCTTTGCTGCACGCTGGGCACTTGGCCCATGCCGTGCCTGCTAGGGGCTTACTGGGCTTGCCTCCCGTGGGCAGGGTCCATGCGACGCGGCTGCCCTGGCTCGCTCGCTGGGCACTTAGTCGAGGGAAAGGGATGAGGTGGCTGGCTCGGGATGGGCGCCTGTGGCCTGGCTGGCGCACCCTCCTCAGCCGCACGCTGGGCACTTGGCCCATGCCATGCATGCTGGGGGCTGACTGGGCATGCCTCTCGTGCCCAGGATCCGTGCGACACGGCTCCCCTGGCTCGCTCGCTGGGCACTTAGTCGAGAGACAAGGACGATGGGGCTGGCTCGTGATGGGCGCCCGTGGCCTCACTGGCGCGCCTTCCCCTGCCGCACGCTGGGCACTTGGCCCATGCCGTGCCTGCTGGGGGCTGCCGGGCCATGCCTCCCGTGCCCAGGGTCCATGCGACGCGGCTTCCCTGGCTCACTCGCTGGGCACTTAGTCGAGGAAGAGGGATGAGGGGGCTGGCTCACGATGGGTGCCTGTGGCCTGCTGGTGCGCACACCACTGTCGCATGCTGGGCACTTGGCCCATGCCATGCCTGCTGGGGGCTGACTGGATATACCTCCTGTGCCCAGGGTCCGTGCGACGCGGCTCCCATGTCTCGCTCGCTGGGCACTTAGTCGAGGGACAAGGACGAGGGGGCTGGCTCGTGATGGGCGCCTGTGGCCTGGCTGGCGCTCCCTCCTCTGCCATACGCTGGGCACTTGGCCAATGCCGTGCCTGCTGAGGGCTGCTGGGCAATGCCTCCCGTGCCCAGGGTAAATGCGACGCGGCTCCCCTGGCCCTCTCGCTGGGCACTTAGTCGAGGGACAGGAACAAGGGGCCTGGCTCGTGATTGGCGCCTGTTGCCTGGCTTGTGCGCCCTCCTCTGCCGCATGCTGGGCACTTGGCCCATGCTGTGCCTGCTGGGGGCTGCCTGTGAATGCCTTCCGTGGCCAGATTGCATGGTAGTCAGCTCCCCTGGCTCGCTCACGGGGCACTAAGTCGAGGGACAGGGACGTGGCGGCTGGCTCGTGATGGGCGCCCGTGGCCTTGCTGGCGTGCCCACCGCTGCCGCACACTGGGCACATGGCCCATGCCGTGCTTGCTGGGGACTGACTGGGCATGCCACCTGTTGCCAGGGTCCATGCGACGCGGCTCCCCTGGCTCGCTCGCTGGGCACTTACTCGAGGGACAGGGAAGAGGGGGCTGGCTCGTGATGGGCGCCTGTGGACTTGCTGGCGCGCCCTCCTCTGCCGCACGCTGGGCACTTGGCCCATGCCGTGCCTGCTTGGGGCTGACTGGGCATGCCTCCCTAGCCCAAGGTCCGTGCGACGCGGGTCCCATGGCTCGCTCGCTGGACACTTAGTCGACGGATCGGGACGAGGGGGCTGGCTCATGATGGGCACCTGCGGCATGGCTGGCGCGCCCTCCTCTGCTGCACACTGGGAGCTAAGTTGAGGGACAGGGATGAGGGGTCCAGCTCATGATGGGCACCTGTGGCATGGCGGGCGCGCCCTACTCTGCCGCATGCTGGGCACTTTGCCCATGCCGTGCCTGCTGGGGGCTGCCTGGGCATGACCCCTGTGCCCAGGGTCGTTGCGACGTGGCACCCCTGGCTCGCTCACTGGGCACTAAGTCAAGGGACAGGGATGAGGGGGCTGGCTATTGATGGGCGCCCGTGGCCTCGCTGGCGCGCCTTCCCCTGACGCACGCTGGGCACTTGGCCCATGCCGTGCCTGCTGGGGGCTGCCGGGCCATGCCTCCCGTGCCCAGGGTCCATGCAACGCGGCTCCCCTGGCTCGCTCGCTGGGCACTTAGTCGAGCAACAGGGATGAGGCGGCTGGCTCGCGATGGGCGCCGGTGGACTGCTGGTGCGCACAGCGCTGTCGCACGCTGGGCACTTGGCCCATGCCGTGCCTGCTGGGGTCTGATAGGGCATGCCTCCCGTGCCCAAGGTCCGTGCGACGCGGCTGCCCTGTCTCACTCACTGGGCACTTAGTCGACGGACAGGGACGAGGGGCCTGGCTGACAATGGGCGCCTGTGGCCCGGCTGGCGTGCCCTCCTCGGCCTTACGCTGGGCACTAAGTCAAGGGACAGGGACGAGGGGGCTGGCACGTGATGGGCGCCTGTGGCCTCGCTGGCGCACCCACCGCTGCCGCACGCTCGGCACTTGGCCCATGCTGTGCCTTCTGGGGGCTTCCTTGGCATGCCTCCCGTGCCCAGGGTCTGTGCGATGCGGCTCCCCTGGCTCATTCGTTGGGCACTTAGTCGAGGGACAGGGACGAGGGGGCTTGCTCGCAATGGGCGCCTGTGGCCTGGCTGGCGCGCCCTACTCTGCCGCACGCTGGGCACTTGGCCTATGCTGTGCCTGCTGGGAGCTGCCTGGGCAAGCCCTCTGTGCCCAGGGTCCATGCGACACGGCTCCCCTGGCTCGCTCGCTGTGCACTTAGTCGAGGGACAGGGACGAGGGGGCTGGCTCATGATGGGCGCCTGGTTCCCTGCTGGCGCGCCCTCCTCTGCCGCACGCTTGGAACTTGGCCCATGCCGTGCCTGCTGGGGGCTGCCTGGGCATGCCTCCTGTGCCCAGAGTCCATGTGACGCAGCTCCCCTGAAACACTCACGGGGCACTAAGTCAAGGGACAGGGACGAGGGGGCTGGCTCGTGAAGGGCGCCTGTGGCCTCGCTGGCGCGCTCTCCTCTGCAGCACGCTGGGCACTTGGCCTATGCCGTGCCTGCTGGGGGCTACCTGGGCATGCCTCTAGTGCCCAGAGTCCATGCGATGCGGCTCCCCTTGCTCGCTCACGGGGCACTAAGTCGAGGGACTGGGACGAGGGGGCTGGCTCGTGATGGGCCCCTGAGGCCTCACTGGCACGCCCACCTTTGCCGGACGCTGGGCACTTGGCCCATGCCGTGCCTGCTGTGGGCTGACTGGGCTTGCCTCCCGTGCCCAGGGTCCATGCGACGCAGCTCCCCTGGCTCGCTCGCTGGGCACTTAGTCGAGGGAAAGGGATGAGGGGTCTTGCTCAGGATGGGCGCCTGTGGCCTGGCTGGCGCACCCTCCTCAGCCGCACGCTGGGCACTTGGCCCATGCCGTGCATGCTGGGGACATACTGGGCATGCCTGTCGTGCCCAGGATCCGTGCGATACGGCTCCCCTGGCTCGCTCGCTGGGCACTTAGTCGAGGGACAAGGATGAGGGGGCTGGCTCCTGATGGGCGCCTGTGGCCTTGCTGGCATGCCCTTCTCTGCCATACGCTGGGCACTTGGCCAATGCTGTGCCTGCTGGGGGCTGCCTGGCCATGCCCCCTGTGCCCAGGGTTCATGCGGCGTGGCTTCCCTGGCTCGCTCGTTGGGCACTTAGTCTAGTGACAGGGAGGAGGGGGCTGGCTAGTGATGGGCGCATGTTGCCTGGCTGGCATGCCATCCTCTGCCACACGCTGGGCACTTGGCCCATGCCGTGCCTGCTGGGGGCTGCCTGGGCATGCCTCCCGTGCCAAGATTCCATGCGACGCGGCTCCCCTGGCTAGCTCACGGGGCACTAAGTCGATGGAAAGGGACGAGGGGGCTGGCTCGTAATGGGCGCCCGTGGCCTCGCTGGCGCGACAACCGCTGCTGCACGCTGGGCACTTGACCCATGCCGTGCCGGCTGGGGGCTGCCTGGGCTTGCCTCCCATGCCCTGGGTTTGTGCGATGTGGCTCCCCTTGCTCGTTCGCTGGGCACTTAGTCGAGGGACAGGGATGAGGGGGCTGGCTTGCGATGGGCGCCTGTGGCCTGGCTGGCGCGCCCTCCTCTGCCACACGCTGGGCACTTGGCCCATGCTGTGCCTTCAGGGGGCTGCCTGGGCATGCCTCTAGTGCCCAGAGTCCATGCGACACGGCTCCCCTGGCACGAAGTCGAGGGACTGGGACGAGGTGGCTGGCTCGTGATGGGCGCCCGAGGCCTCGCTGGTGCGCCCACCTTTGCCGCACGCTGGGCACTTGGCCCAAGCCATGCCTGCTGGGGGCTTACTGGGCATGCCTCCCATGCCCAGGGTCCATGCGACACATTTCCCCCGGCTCGCTCGCTGGGCACTTAGTCGAGGGACAGGGACGAAGGGGCTGGCTCGGGATGGGCGCCTGTGGCCTGGCTGGCGCGCCGTCCTCTGCCGCACACTGGGCACTTGGCCCATCCCGTACCTGCTGGGGGCTGACTGGGCATGCCTCACGTGCCACGGACCCATGCGACGCGGCTCCCCTGGCTGGCTCGCTCGGCACTTAGTCGACGGACAGGGACGAGGGGGCTGGCTCATGATGGGCGCCTGTGACCTGGCTGGCGCGCCCTCCTCTGCCACACGCTGGGCACTTGGCCCATGCCGTGCCTACTGGGGGCTGACTGGGCATGCCTCTCATGCCCAGGGTCCATGCGACACGGCTCCCCTGGCTCGCTTGCTGGGCACGTAGTTGAGGGACAGGGACGAGGGGGCTGGCTCGTGATGGGCGCTTGTGGCCTGGCTGGCGCGCCCTCCTCTGCAGCACGCTGGGCACTTGGCCAATGCCATGCCTGCTGGGGGCTGCCTGGGCATGCCCCGGTGACAAGGGTCCATGAGATGGGGCTCCCTTGGCTTGCTCGCTGGGCACTTAGTCAAGGGACAGGGACGAGGGGCCTGGCTCGTGATGGGCGCCCGAGGCCTTGCTGGCGCGCCCACCTTTGCCACACGCTGGGCACTTGGCCTATGCCGTGCCTGCTGAGGGCTGCCTGGGCATGCCTGTCATGCCCAGAGTCCATGCGACACGGCTCCCCTGGCTCTCTCATGAGGCACTAAGTCAAGGGACAGGGACGAGGGGGCTGGCTCGTGATGGGCGCCCGTGGCCTCGCTGGCGCGCCCACCTTTGCCGTATGCTGTGCACTGTGCCCATGCCATGCCTGCTGGGGGCTGACTTGGCAGGAATACCATGCCTAGGGCCTGTGCAATGCAGCTCCCCTGGCTCGCTCGCTTGGCACTTAGTCGACGGACAGGGACGAAGGGGCTGGCTCGCGATGGGCGCCTGTGGCCTGGCTGGCACGCCCACCTCTGCCGCACGCTGGCACTTGGCCCATGCCGTGCCTGCTGGGGGCTGCCTGGGCATGCCCCCTGTGCCCAGGGTCCATGCGATGCGGCTCCCCTGGCTCGCTCGCTGGGCACTTAGTCGAGGAACAGGGACGAGGGGGCTTGCTCGTCATGGGCGCCTGTTGCCTGGCTGGCGCGCCCTCCTCTGCCGCACGCTGGGCACTTAGCCCATGCCGTGCCTGCTGGGGGCTGCCTGAGCATGCCTCCCATGCCCAGGGTCCATGTGATACGGCTCCCCTTGCTAGCTCACTGGGCACTTAGTCGAGGGACAGGGACGAGGGGGCTGCCTCGCGATGGGCGTCTGTGGCCTGCCTGGCATGCCCACCGCTGCCACATGCTGGGCACTTGGCCCATGCCGTGCCTGCTGGGAGCTGCAGGGGAATGCCTCCCATGCCCAGGGTCCATGCGACGCGGCTCCCCTGGCTCACTTGCTGGGCACTTAGTCCAGGGACAGGGACGAGGGGGCTGGCTCGCGATGGGCGCCTGTGGAATGCTGGCGCGCCCACTGCTGCCACATGCTCGGCACTTGGCCCATGCTGTGCCTGCTGGGGGCTGCCGGGGCATGCCTCCCATGCCCAGGGTCCCTGTGACGCAGATCCCCTGGCTCACTCGCTGGGCACTTAGTCGAGGGACAGGGACAAGGGGGCTGGCTCGCGATTGGCTCCTGTGGCCTCGCTGGCACGCCCACCACTGCCGCACGCTGGGCACTTGGCCCATGCCGTGCCTGCTGGGGGCTTCTGGGGCATGCCTGCCATTCCCAGGGTCCATGCGACGTGGCTCCCCTGGCTCGCTCGCTGGGTACTTAGTCAAGGGACAGGGACGAGGGGGCTTGCTCGCGATGGGCGCCTGTGGCCTGGCTGGCGCGCCCACCGCTGCCGCACGCTGGGAACTTAGTCCATGCCGTGCCTGCTGGGGCCTGACTCGGCATGCCTCCTGTGCCCAGGGTCTGTGCAACACGGCTCCCCTGGCTCGCTCGCTGGGCACTTAGTCGAGGGACAGGGACGAGGAGGCTGGCTCATGATGGGCGCCAGTGGCCTTGCAGGCGCGCCCTCCTCTGCCGCACGCTGGGCACTTGGCCCATGCCATGCCTGCTGGGGGCTGCATGGGCAAGCCCACTGTGCCCACAGTCCAAGCAACACGGCTCCCCTGGCTTGCTCACGGGGCACTAACTCAAGGGTCAGGGACGAGGGGGCTAGCTCATGATGGGCGCCCGTGGCCTTGCTGTCGCGCCCACAGCTGCCGCACACTGGGCACTTGGCCCATGCTGTGCCTGCTGGAGGCTGCCGGGCCATGCCTCCCATGCCCAGGGTCCATGCGACGCGGCTCCCCTGGCTCACTCGCTGGGCCCTTAGTCGAGGGACAGGGACGACGGGGCTGGCTCGCGATGGGCGCCTTTTGCCTGGCTGGCGCGCCCACCGCTTCCTCACGCTGGGCACTTGGCTGATGCCGGGCCTGCTGGGGACTTCCTAGGCTTGCCTCCCGTGCCCAGAGTCCATGTGACGCGGCTCCCCTGGATCGTTCATGGGGCAATAAGTCGAGGGACATGGACGAGGGGGCTGGCTCGAGATGGACGCCTGTGGCCTCGCAACCGCACCCACCGCTTCCACACGCTGGGCACTTGGCCCACGCTGTGCCTGCTGGGGGCTGACTGGGCATGCCTGCGGTGCCCAGGGACCGTGTGACACGGCTTCCTTGTCTCGCTCACTGGGCACTTAGTTGACCGACAGGGACGAGGGGGCTGGCTGATGATGGGCGCCTGTGGCCTGGCTGGCGCGCCCTCCTCTGCCGCACGCTGGGCACTAAGTCAAGGGACAGGGATGAGGGGGTTGGCACGTGATGGGCGCCTGTGGCCTCGCTGGTGCACCCACCGCTGCCGCATGCTCGGCACTTGGCCCATGCTGTGCCTTCTGGGGGCTTCCTTGGCATGTCTCCCGTGCCCAGGGTCTGTGCGATGCGGCTCCCCTGGCTCGTTCATTGGGCACTTAGTCGAGGGACAGGGACGAGGGGGCTGGCTCGCAATGGGCACCTGTGGCCTGGCTGGCGCACCGTACTCTGCCGCACGCTGGGCACTTGGCCCATGCCGTGCCTGCTGGGGGCTGCCTGGCCAAGCCCCCTGTGCCCAGTGTCCATGTGACGCGGCTCCCCTGGCTCGCTCGCTGTGCACTTAGTCGAGGGACAGGGACGAGGGGGCTGGCTCATGATGGGCGCCTTGTTCCTGGCTGGCGCGCCCTCCTCTGCCGCACGCTTGGCACTTGGCCCATGCTGTGTCTGCTGGGGGCTGCCTGTTCATGCCTTCTGTGGCCAGATTGCATGGCACTCAGCTCCCCTGGCTCGCTCGCTGGGCACTTAGTCGAGGGACAGGGACGAGGGGGCTGGCTCATGATGGGCGCCTGTGACCTGGCTGGCACGCCCTCCTCTGCCGCACGCTGGGCACTTGGCCCATGCCGTGCCTACTGGGGGCTGACTGGGCATGCCTCTCATGCCCATGGTCCATGTGACACGGCTCCCCTGGCTCGCTTGCTGGGCACGTAGTTGAGGGACAGGGACGAGGGGGCTGGCTCGTGATGGGCGCCTGTGGCCTGGCTGGCATGCCCACCGCTGCCGCACGCTGGGCACTTGGCCCATGCCGTGCCTGCTGGGGGTTACCGAGGCATGCCCCCTGTTCCCAGGGTCCATGTGACATGGCTTCCCTTGCTCGCTCGCTGGGCACTTAGTCGAGGGACAGGGACGAGGGGGCTGGCTCGTGATGGGCGCCTTTTGCCTGGCTGGCGCGCCCTCCTCTGCCGAACACTTGGCACTTGGCCCATGCCATGCCTGCTGGGGACTTCCTGGGCATGCCTCCTGTGCCCAGAGTCCATGTGACATGGCTCCCCTGGCTCACTCACGGGGCACTAAGTCGAGGGACATGGAGGAGAGGGCTGGCTCGAGATGGGCGCCCGTGGCCTCGCTGGCGCGCCCACCGCAGCCGCATGATGGGCACTTGTTCCATGCCGTGCCTGCTTGGGGCTACCTGGGCATGCCTCCCGTAACCAGTGTCCATGCGATACGGCTCCCCTTGCTAGCTCGCTGGGCACTTAGACGAGGGACAGGGACGAGGGGGCTGGCTCGCAACGGGCGCCCGTGTCTTCGCTGGCGCGCCCACCGCTGCCGCACGATGGGCACTTGGCCCATGCCGTGCCTGCTGGGAGCTACCTGGGCATGCCCCCTGTTCCCAGGGTCCATGTGACCCGGCTTCCCTTGCTCGCTCGCTGGGCACTTAGTCGAGGAACAGGGACCAGGGGGCTGGCACGTCATGGGCGCCTGTTGCCTGGCTGGCGCGCCCTCCTCTGCCGCACGCTGGGCACTTGGCCCATGCCGTGCCCTCTGGGGGCTGCCTGAGCATGCCTCCCTTGCCCAGGGTCCATGTGATACGGCTCCCCTTGCTAGATCGCTGGGCACTTAGTCGAGGGACAGGGACGAGGTGGCTGGCTCGTGATGGGCGTCTGTGGCCTGGCTGATGCGCCCACCGCTGCAGCATGCTGGGCACTTGGCCCATGCCATACCTGCTGTGGGCTGCTGGGGCATGCCTCCCATGGCCAGGATCCATGCGACGCAGCTCCCCTGGCTCCCTTGCTGGGCACTTAGTCGAGGGACAAGGACAAGGGGGCTGGCTCGGGATGGGCGCCTATGGCCTGGCTGGCGCATCCACCGCTTCCTCACGCTGGGCACTTGGCCCAAGCCGTGCCTGGTGGGGGCTTCCTGGGCATGCCTCCCATGCCCAGAATCCATGTGACGAGGCTCCCCTGGCTCACTCACGGGGCACTAAGTTGAGGGACAGGGATGAGGGGGCTTGCTCATGATAAGCGCCTGTGGCCTCGCTGGTGCGCCCACCGCTGCCACACGCTGGGCACTTGACCCATGCCGTACCTGCTGGGGGCTTCTGGGTCATGCTTCCTGTGCCCTGGGTCCATGGGACGCAGCTCTCCTGGCTCGCTCACGGGGTACTAAGTCAAGGGACATGGACGAGGGGGCTGGCTTGAGATGGGCGCCCGTGGCGTCGCAAGCGCGCCCACCGCTTCCGCACGCTGGGCACTTGGCCCATGCCGTGCCTGCAGGGGGCTGCCTGGGTAAGCCTACCGTGCCCACAGTCCATGCAATGCGGGTCCCCTGGCTCGCTCACGGGGCACTAAGTTGAGGGTCAGGGACGAGGGGGCTTGCTCGTGATGGGCGCCCGTGGCCTCGCTGGCGCGCCCACCGCTGCCGCACGCTGGCCACTTGGCCCATGCCGTGCCTGCTGGGGGCTACCTGGGCATTCCCCCTGTTCCCAGGGTCCGTGTGACGCGGCTCCTCTTGCTCGCTCGCTGGGCATTTAGTCGAGGAACAGGGACGAGGGGGCTGGGTCGTCATGGGCGCCTGTTGCCTGGCTGGCACGCCCTCCTCTGCCGCACGCTGGGCACTTGGCCCATGCCGTGCCTGCTGGGGGCTGCCTGAGCATGCCTCCCATGCCCAGGGTCCATTTGATACGGCTCCCCTTGCTAGCTCGCTGGGCACTTAGTCGAGGGACAGGGACGAGGTGGCTGGCTTGTGATGGGCGCCTGTGGCCTGGCTGATGCGCCCACCGCTGCCGCATGCTGGGCACTTGGCCCATGCCGTACCTGCTGTGGGCTTCCGGGGCATGCCTTCCATGCCCAGAGTCCATGTGATGCGGCTCCCCTGGCTCGCTCGCTGGGAACTAAGTCCAGGGACAGGGACGAGGGCGCTGGCTCGCAATGGGCGCTTGTGGCCTTGTTGGCGCGCCCACTGCTGCCGCACGCTGGGCACTTGGCCCATGCTGTGCCTGCTGGGGACTGCCTGGCCATGCCACCCGAGCCCAGGGTTTGTGCAACGCGGCTCTTCTGGATCGCTTGCTGGGCACTTAATTGAGGGACAGGGACGAGGGGGCTGGCTCGCGATGGGCGCCTGTGGCCTGGCTGACGCGCCCACCGCTGCCGCACGCTCGGCACTTGGGCCATGCCATGCCAGCTCGGGGCTGCCGGGGCATGCCTCCCACACCCAGGGTCCATGCAACGCGGCTCCCCTGGCTCGCTCGCTGGGCACTTAGACAAGGGACAGGGACGAGGGGGCTGGCTCACGATGGGCGACTGTGGACTGGCTGGCGCGCCCACCGCTGCTGCACGCTGGGAGATTGGCCCATGCTGTTCCTGCTGGGGGCTGACTGGGCATGCCTCCAGTGCCCAGGGTCCGTGCGACGCAGCTCCCCTGGCTCGCTCGCTGGCCACTTAGTTGAGGGGCCGGGATGAGGGGGCTGGCTCGTGATGGGCGCCCGCGGCCTGGGTGGCGCGCCCACCGCTGCCACACGCTGGGCGAGCAGCCCATGCCGTGCCTTCTGGGGGCTCCCTGGCCGTGCCACCCATCCCCAGAGTCCGTGCAACGCGGCACCCCTGGTGCGCACGCTGGGCAGTCAGTCGAGGGGCAGGGACGAGGGGGCTGGCTCGCGATGGGCGCCCGCGGCCTGGCTGGTGCACCCACCTCTGCCGCACGCTGGGTGAGCAGCCCATTCTGTGCCTGCTGGG
>JAJFZO010000749.1:67500-90000 GCA_021397835.1 Moringa oleifera | reverse complement strand
CCGTGTTGAGCCAAATTAAGTCGCAGGCTCCACTCCTGGTGGTGCCCTTCCGTCAATTCCTTTAAGTTTCAGCCTTGCGACCATACTCCCCCCGGAACCCAAAGACTTTGATTTCTCATAAGGTGCCAGTGGAGTCCTAAAAGCAACATCCACTGATCCCTGTCGGCATCGTTTATGGTTGAGACTAGGACGGTATCTGATCGTCTTCGAGCCCCTAACTTTCATTCTTGATTAATGAAAACATCCTTGGCAAATGCTTTTGCAGTTGTTCAACTTTCATAAATCCAAGAATTTCACCTCTGACTATGAAATACGAATGCCCCAGACTGTCCCTGTTAATCATTTCTCCGATCCCGAAGGCCAACAGAATAGGATCGAAATCCTATGATGTTATCCCATGCTAATGTATTCAGAGTGTAGGCTTGCTTTGAGCACTATAATTTCTTCAAAGTAATAGCGTCGGAGGCACGACCCGGCCAATTAAGGCCAAGAGCGCATCGTCGACAGTAGGGACGAGCCAATCGGTGCGTTGACAGTAGGCGGACCGGCCGACCCATCCCGAGGTCCAACTACGAGCTTTTTAACTGCAACAACTTAAATATATGCTATTGGAGCTGGAATTATCGCGGCTACTGGCACCAGACTTGCCCTCCAATGGATATGCCGTGCCTGCTTGGGGCTGCCTGGGCGTGCCACCTTTGCCCAGGGTCCGTGCGACGTGGCTCCCCTGGCTCAACCAAAGTTTGCAGTCAGTCGAGGGGCAGGGACGAGGGGGCTGGCTCGCGATGGGCACCCCCGGCCTGGCTGGCACGCCCACCGCTGTAGCACGCTGGGTGAGCAGCCCATGCTGTGCCTGCTGGGGGCTGCTTGGGCATGCCACCCGTGTCCAGGGTCCGTGCAACGCAGCATCCCTGCCTCGCACGCTGGGCAGTCAGTCGAGGGGCAAGGACGAGGGGGCTGGCTACTGCTGCCGCATGCTGGGCGACAGCCCATGCTGTGCCTGCTGCGGGCTGCCTGGGAGTGCCACCCGTGCCCAGAGTCTGTGCAACGTGGCCCCCCTGGCTCCCTTGCTGGGCATTTCGTCGAGGGACAGGGACATGGGGGCTGGCTCGCGATGGGCACCTGCGGCCTGTCTGGAACGCCCACCGCTGCCGCACACTAGGCGAGCAGCCCATGCCGTGCCTGCTGGTGGCTGCCTAGGCGTGCCTCTCGTACCCAGGGACCGTTCGATGAACCACCACTGGCTCGTACGCTGGACAGTCAGTTGACGGGGATGGCTCAAGATGGGCGCCCGCGGCCTGGCTAGGGCGCCCGCCGCTGCCGCACACTGGGCGAGCAGCCCATGCCGTGCCTTCTGGGGGCTTCCAGGGTGTGCCTCTCATGCCCTGGGTCCGAGCGATGGACCACCCCTGGCTCGCACAACGGGCAGTCAGTCGACGGGGCTGGCTCAAGATGGGCGCCCGCGGCCTGGCCGGGGCGCACACCGCTGCCCCACGCTGGGCGAGCAGCCCATGCCGTGTCTACTTGGGGCTTCTTGGGTGTACCACCCGTGCCCAGGGTCCGTGCGACGCGGATCCCCTGGCTCGCAAGCTTGGCAGTCAGTTCAGGGGCAGGGACAAGGGGGCTGGCTGGCGACGGGCACCCGCGGCCTGGCTGGCACGCCCACCGCTGTTGCACGCTGGGCGAGCAGCCCATGCCATGCCTGCTGGGGGCTGCCTGGGCATGCCACCCGTGCCCAGGGTCCGTGCGACGCAGCACCCCTGGCTCGCACGCTGGGCAGTCAGTCGAGGGGCAGGGACGAGGGGGTAGCCTCGCGATGGGCGCCCGCGGCCTGGCTGGCGCGCCCACCACCGCCGCACACTGGGCGGGCACCCCATGCCGTGCTTGCTGGGGGCTGCCTGGGCATGCCACTCGTGCCAGGGTCCGTGCGATGTGGCCCCCCTGGCTCGCTCGCTGGGTACTTAGTCGAGGGATAGGAACGTGGGGGCTGGCTCGCAATGGGCGCCCGAGGCCTGGCCAGCACTCCAACTGCTGCCGCACGCTGGGTAAGAAGCCCATGTCGTGCCTGCCGGGGGCTGCCTGGGCGTGCCACCAGTGCCCAGGGCCTGTGCGACGCGACTCCCCTGGCTTGCAAGGTTGGCAGTCAGTCGAAGGGCAGGGACGAGGGGGCTGGCTCGCGATGGGCACCCGCGGCCTGGCTGGCACCCCCACCGCTGTTGTAAGCTGGGCAAACAGCCCATGCCGTGCCTGCTGGGGGCTGCCTGGGCATGCCACCCGTGTCCAGGGTCCGTGCGACGCGGCACCCCTGCCTCGCATGCTGGGCAGTCAGTCGAGGGGCAAGGACGAGGGGGCTGGCTACCGCTGCCGCACGCTGGGCAAGCAGCCCATGCCGTGCCTGCTGGGGGCTGCCTGGGCGTGCCACCCATGCCCAGGGTCCGTGCAACGTGGCCTCCCTGGCTCCCTTGCTGGGCACTTCGTCGAGGGACAGGGACGTGGGGGCTGGCTCGCGATGGGCACCCGCGGCCTGGCTGGAACGCCTACTGCTGCTGCACGCTGGGCGAGCTGCCCATGCCGTGCCTGCTGGGGGCTGCCTGGGCGTGCCGCCCATGCCCAGGGTCCATGAGACGTGCCCCCCTGGCTCGCTCACTAGGCACTTAGTCGAGGGACAGGGACGTGGGGGCTGGCTCGGGATGGGCGCCCGCGGCATGGCTGGCGCGCCAACCGCTGCCCCACGTTGGGCGAGCGGCCCATGCGGTGGCTGCTTGGGACTGCCTGGGCATGCCACTGGTGCCCAGGGTCAGTGCGACATGGGCCCCCTGGCTCCCTTGCAGGGCACTTCGTCGAGGGACAAGGACATGGGGGCTTGCTCGCGATGGGCACCCGTGGCCAGGCTGGAATGCCCACCGCTGCCGCACGTTGGGTGAGCAGCCCATGCCGGGCCTGGTGGGGGCAGCCTGGGCGTGCCTCTTGTGCCCAGGGTCTGTGCGACAAACCACCCCTGGCTCCCTCGCTGGGCAGTCAGTCGACGGGGCTGGCTCAAGATGGGCGCCGACGGCCTGGCTGGGGCGCCCACCGCTGCCGCACGCTTGGCAAGATGCCCATGCCGTGCCCCCCTGGCTCGCTCATTGGGCACTTAGTTGAGGGGCAGGGACGAGGGGGCTAGCTCGCGATGGGCGCCCGCGACCTATCTAGCGCACCCACCGCTGCCGCACGCTGGGCGAGCAGCCCATGCCGTGCCTGCTGGGGGCTGCCTTGGCATGCCACCCGTGCCAAGGGTCCGTCCAACGTGGCCCCCCTGGCTCGCTCACTGGGCACATAGTTGAGGAACAGGAACGTGGGGGCTAGCTTGCGATGGGCGCCAGCGGCCTATCTAGAGCGCCCACCGCTGCCGCACGCTGGGCGAGCATCCCATTCCTTGCCTGCTGGGGGCTGCCTGGGCGTTCGACCCGTGCCCAGGGTCCGTGCAACGCGGCCCCCCTGGCTCGCTCACAGGGCACTTCATTGAGGGACAGGGACGTGGGGGCTGGCTTGCGATGGGTGCCCGCAGCCTGGCTGGCGCGGACACCGCTGCCGCACGCTGGGTGAGCAGCCAATGCCATACCTGCTGGGGGCTGCCTCGGCGTGTCACCCGTGCCAAGGGTCCGTGCGACACGGCCCCCCTGGCTCAGTCACTGGGCACTTAGTCGAGGAACAGGAACGTGGGGGCTAGCTCGGGATGGGCGCCCGCGGCCTATCTATCGCGCCCACCGCTGCCGCACTTTGGGCGAGTAGCCCATGCCGTGCCTGCTGGGGGCTTCCTGGGCGTGCCACCCGTGCCCAGGGTCCATGCAACGCGGCCCACCTGGGTCGCTCGCTGGGCACTTAGTTGAGGGACAGGAACATGTGGGCTAGCTTGCGCTGGGCGCCCGCGGCCTGGCCTCCGCGGCCATGCTGCCGCACGCCCGGCGAGCAGCCCATGCCGTGCTTGCTGGGGGCTGCCTGGGCATCCCACCCGTGCCCAGGGTCCGCGCGATGCGGCACCCCTGCCTCACACGCTTGGCAGTCTGTCGAGGGGCTGGGACGCGGCGGCCGGCTCTCGATGGGCTCCCACGGCTTGGCTGGCGCGCCCACCGCTGCCGCACGCTGGGCGAGCAGCCCATGCCGTGCCTGCTGGGGGCTACCTGGGCGTGCCACCCGGGCCAAGGGCCCATGCAAAGTGACACCCCTGGCTCGCACGCTGGGCAGTCAGTCGAGGGGCAGGGACGGGGGCGCTGGCTCGCGATGGGGGCCCGCGGCCTGGCTGGCACTCCCACCGCTGCTGCACACTGGGTGAGCACCCCATGCCGTGCCTACTGGGGGCTGCCTGGGCGTGCCACCCATGCCCAGGGTCCATGCGACGCAGCACCCCTGGCTTGCACGCTAGGCAGTCAGTCGAGGGGCTGGGACGAGGGGGTTGGCTCGCGATTGGTGCCGGCGGCCTGGCTGGCTCACCCACTGCTGCCGCACGCTGGGCAAGCAGCCCATGCCGGGCCTGCTGGGGGATGCCTGGGCGTGCCACCCGTGGCCAGGGTCCATGTGACACGGCACCCCTGGCTCGCACACTGGGCAGTCAGTCGAGGGGCAGGGACGAGGGGCTGGCTCGAGATGGGCTCCCGCGGCCTGGCTGGCACGCCCACCACTGCCGCACGCTGGGCGAGCAGCCCATGCCATGCCTGCTGGGGGCTGCCTGGATGTGCCTCCCGTGCCCAGGGTCCATACGATGTGGTCCCCCTGGGTTGCTCGCTAGGCACTACGTCGAGGGACAGGGACGTGGGAGCTGGCTCGCGATGGGCGCCTGCGGCCTGGCTGACGCGCCCACCGCTGCCGGACGCTGGGTGAGCAGCCCATGCCGTGCCTGCTGGGGGCTGCCTGGGCGTGCCACCCGTTCCAAGGGTCTGTGCGACGCGGCCCCCCGGTCTCGCTCGCTGGGCACATAGTCGAGGGACAGGGTCGTCGGGGCTGGTTCACGATGGGCACCCGCGGCCTGGCTGGCGTGCCCACCGCTGCCGCACGCTGGGCGAGCAGCCCATGCCGTGCCTAATGGGGGCTGCCTGGGCGTGCCACCCGTGCCCAGGGTCCATGGGACGTGACACCCCTGGCTCGCACGCTGGGCAGTGAGTCGAGGGGCAGGGACGAGGGTGCTGGCTCGCGATGGGCGCCCGTGGCAGGGCTGGCGTGCCCACCGCTGCCGCACACTGGGCGAGCAGCCCATGCTGTGCCTGCTGGGGGCTGCCATGGCGTGCCACCCGTGCCTAGGGTCCGTGCGACTCGGCCCCCCTATCTCGCTCGCTGGGCACTACGTCGAGGGACAGGGACGTGGGGGCTGGCTCGCGATGGGCGCCCGCAGCCTGGCTGGCGCGCCAACCGCTGCCGCAAGCTGGGCGAGCAGCCCATGCCAAGCCTGCTGGCGGCTGCCTGGGTGTGCCTCCCGTGCCCAGGGTCCATGCAACGCGTCCCCCCTGGCTCGCTCACTGGGCACATAGTCGAGGGACCGGGACGTGGCGGCTGGCTCGCGATGGGCGCCTGCGGCCTGGCTGGCGCGCCCACCGCTGCCGCACACTGGGCAACCAACCCATGCTGTGCCTGCTGGGGGCTGCCTGGTCGTGCCATCAAAGCCCAGGTTCCGTGTGACGCGGCCCCCCTGGCTCGCTCGCTGGGCACTTAGTCGAGGAACAAGAACGTGGGGGCTAGCTCGCGATGGGCGCCCGTGGCCTATCTAGCGCGCCCACCGCTGCCACACTTTGGGCGAGTAGCCCATGCCGTGCCTGCTGGGAGCTTCCTGGGCGTGCCACCCGTGCCCAGGGTCCATGCGACGCGGCCCCCCTGTCTCGCTCACTGGGCACCTAGTCGAGGAACCGGAACGTGGGGGCTAGCTCGCGATGGGCGCCCGCGGCCTATCTAGCGCGCCCACCGCTGCCACACTTTGGGCGAGCAGCCCATGCTGTGCCTGCTGGGGGCTTCCTGGGCATGCCACCCGTGCCAAGGGTCCGTGCGATGCGGCCCCCCTGGCTGGCTCACTGGGCACCTAGTCGAGGAACAGGAACGTGGGGGCTAACTCACGATGGGCGCCCGCGGCCTATCTAGCGCACCCACCTCTGCCTCACTTTGGGCGAGTAGCCCATGCCGGGCCTGCTGGGGGCTTCCTGGGCGTGCCACCCGTGCCCAGGGTCCATGCAACGCTGCCCCCCTGGGTCACTCGCTGGGCACTTAGTCGAGGGACAGGAACGTGGGGGCTAGCTCCCGATGGGCGCCCGCGGCCTGGCTGGCGCACCTACCGCTGCCACACGCTGGGCGAGTAACCCATGCCGTGCCTGCAGGGGGCTGCCTGGGCGTGCCACCCGTGCCCAGGGTCCATGGGACGTGACACCCCTGGCTCGCATGCTGGGCAGTGAGTCGAGGGGCAGGGATGAGGGTGCTGGCTCGCGATGGGCGCCCGCGGCCGGGCTGGCGTGCCCACTGCTGCCGCACACTGGGTGAGCAGCCCATGCCGTGCCTGCTGGGGGCTGCCATGGCGTGCCACCCGTGCCTAGGGTCCGTGCGACTTGGCCCCCCTATCTCGCTCGCTGGGCACTACGTCCAGGGACAGGGACGTGGGGGCTGGCTCGCGATGGGCACCCGCAGCCTGGCTGGCGCGCCAACCGCTGCCGCAAGCTGGGCGAGCAGCCCATGCCACGCCTGCTGGCGGCTGCCTGGGTGTGCCTCCCGTGCCCAGGGTCCATGCAACGCGTCCCCCCTGGCTCGCTCGATGGGCACATAGTCGAGGGACAGGGACGTGGCGGCTGGCTCGCGATGGGCGCCTGCGGCCTGGCTGGCGCACCCACCGCTGCTGCACACTGGGCGAGCAACCCATGCTGTGCCTGCTGGTGGCTGCCTGGTCGTGCCATCAAAGCCCAGGGTCCGTGCGACGCGGCCCCCCTGGCTCGCTCGCTGGGCACTTAGTTGAGGAACAAGAACGTGGGGGCTAGCTCGCGATGGGCGCCCGCGGCCTATCTAGCGCGCCCACCGCTGCCACACTTTGGGCGAGTAGCCCATGCCGTGCCTACTGGGGGCTTCCTGGGCGTGCCACCCGTGCCCAGGGTCCATGCGACGCGGCCCCCCTGTCTCGCTCACTGGGCACCTAGTCGAGGAACCGGAACGTGGGGGCTAGCTCGCGATGGGCGCCTGCGGCCTATCTAGCGCGCCCACCGCTGCCACACTTTGGGCGAGTAGCCCATGCCATGCCTGCTGGGGGCTTCCTGGGCGTGCCACCCGTGCCAAGGGTCCGTGTGATGCGGCCCCCCTGGCTCGCTCACTGGGCACCTAGTCGAGGAACAGGAACGTGGGGCCTAGCTCGCGATGGGCGCCCGCGGCCTATCTAGCGCACCCACCGCTGCCTCACTTTGGGCGAGTAGCCCATGCCGGGCCTGCTGGGGGCTTCCTGGGCGTGCCACCCATGCCCAGGGTCCATGCAACGCTGCCCCCCTGGGTCACTCGCTGGGCACTTAGTCGAGGGACAGGAACGTGGGGGCTAGCTCCCGATGGGCGCCCGTGGCCTGGCTGGTGCACCTACCGCTGCCACACGCTGGGTGAGCAGCCCATGCCGTGCCTGCTGGGGGTTGCCTGGTCTTGTCACCCGCGCTCAGGGCCCGTGCAACGCGACACCCCTGGCTCGCACGCTGGGAAGTCAGTCGAGGGGCAGGGACGAGGAGGCTGGCTCGCGATGGGCGCCCGCGGCCAGGCTGGCTCGTGATGGGGCCCCCGGCCAGGCTGGCGCGCCCACCGCCGCCACACACTGGGCGAGCAGCCCATGCCGTGCCTGCTAGGGGCTTCCTGGGCGTGCCACCCAAGCCCAGGGTCCGTGCGACGCGGCCCACCTGGCTCACTCGCTGGGCACTTAGTTGAGGGACAGGGACGTTGGGGCTGGCTCGCGATGGGCGCCCACGGCCTGGCTGGTGCGCCCACTGCTGCCGCACGCTGGGCGAACAGCCCATGCTGCTCCTGCTGGGGGCGGCCTGGGCGTGCCACCCATGCCCAGGGTCCAAGCGACGTGGCACCCCTGGCTCGCATGCTAGGCAGTCAGTTGAGGGGCAGGGACGAGAGGGCTGGCTCGCGATGGGCGCCCGCAGCCTGGATGGCACGCCCACCACTGCCGCACGCTGGGCGAGCAGCCCATGCCATGCCTGCTGGGGGCTGCCTGGATGTGCCTCCCGTGCCCAGGGTCCATACGATGTGGTCCCCCTGGGTTGCTCGCTAGGCACTACGTCGAGGGACAGGGACGTGGGAGCTGGCTCGCGATGGGCGCCTGCGGCCTGGCTGACGCGCCCACCGCTGCCGGACGCTGGGTGAGCAGCCCATGCCGTGCCTGCTGGGGGCTGCCTGGGCGTGCCACCCGTTCCAAGGGTCTGTGCGACGCGGCCCCCCGGTCTCGCTCGCTGGGCACATAGTCGAGGGACAGGGTCGTCGGGGCTGGTTCACGATGGGCACCCGCGGCCTGGCTGGCGCGCCCACCGCTGCCGCACGCTGGGCGAGCAGCCCATGCCGTGCCTAATGGGGGCTGCCTGGGCGTGCCACCCGTGCCCAGGGTCTGTGAGATGCGCCCCCCCTGGCTCACTCACTGGGCACTTAGTTGAGGGACAGGGACGTGGGTGCTGGTTCGCGATGGGCGCCCGCGGCCTGGCTGGCGCGCCCACCGCTGCCAGACGCTGGGGCAGCAGGCATGCCGTGCCTGCTGGGGGCTGCCTGGGCGTGCCACCTGTCCCCAGGGTCCATGCAATGCGGCGCCCCTGGCTCGTTCGATGGGAACTTAGTCGAGAGACAGGGACGTGGGGGCTGCCTCGCGATGGGCGACCACGGCCTCGCAGGCGCGCCCAACGCTGCCGGACGCTGGGCGAGCAGCCCATGCCATGCCTGCTGTGGGCTGCCTGGGTGTGCCACCTGTGCCCAGGGTCTGTGCGATGCGGCACCCCTGGCTCGCACGCTGGGCAGCGAGTCGAGGGGCACGGACGCGGTGGATGGCTCGCGATGGGTGCCGGCGGCCTTGCTGGCGCGCCCACCGTTGCCACACGCTGGGCAAGCAGCCCATGCCATGCCTGCTGGGGGCTGCTTAGGGGTGCCAACCGTGCCCAGGGTCTGTGCAACATGGGCCCCTGGCTCGCTCGCTGGGCACTTAGTCGAGGGACAGGGACGAGGGGGCTGGCTAGCGATTGGCGCCTGTGGCCTGGCTGGCGCGCCCTCCTCTGCCGCACGCTGGGCACTTGGCCCATGCCGTGCCTGCTGGGGGCTGCCGGGCCATGCCTCCCGTGCCCAAAGTCCATGTGACACTGCTCCCCTGGCTCGCTCACTGGGCACTAAGCCGAGGGACAGGGACGAGGCGGCTGGCTCGTGATGGGCGCCTGTGGCCTGGCTGGCGCACTCACCTCTACCGCACAATCGGCACTTGGCCGATGCCATGCCCGCTGGGGGATGCCGGGGCTTGCCTCCCGTGCCCAGGGTCCTTGTGATGCGGCGACCCTGGCTCGCTCACAGGGCACTTAGTCGAGGGACAGGGACGAGGGGGCTGGCTCGCGATGGGCGCCCGTGGCCTGGCTGGCGCCCCCACCGCTGCTGCACGCTGGGCACTTGGCCCATGCCGTGCATACTGGGGGCTGTCTTGGCATGCCTCCCATGCTCAGGATCAGTGCAACACGGCTCCTCTGGCTCGCTTGCTGGGCACTTAGTCGAGGGACAGGGACGAGGGGGCTGGCTCGCGATGGGCGCCTGTGACCTGGCTGGCGCGTCCTCCTCTGCTGCACGCTGGGCGCTTTGCCCATGCCATGCCTGCTGGGGGCTGCCTGGGCATGCCTCCTGTGCCCAGGATCCATGTGACGTGGCTCCCCCGGCTCGCTCACTGGGCACTTAGTCGAGGGACAGGGACGTGGGGGCTGGTTCACGATGGGCGCCCGCGGCCTGGCTGGCGCGCCGACCGCTGCCGCACGCTGGGCGAGCAGCCCATGCCGTACCTGCTGGGGGCTACCTGGGCGTGCCACCCGTGCCCAGGGTCCATGCAACTCGTCCCCCCTTGCTCGCTCACTGGGCACTTAGTCGAGGGACTGGGATGTGGGCGCTGGCTCGCAATGGGAGCCCGCGGCCTGGCTGGCGCGCCCACCGCTGCCACCCGCTGGGCAAGTAGCCATGCCATGCCTTCTGGGGGCTGCCTGGGCGTGCCACCTTTCCCCAGGGTCCATGCGACGTGGCCCCCCTGGCTCGCTCGCTGGGCACTTAGTCCAGGGACGTGGGGGCTGGCTCGCGATGGGCGCCCACGGCCTCGCTAGTGCGCCCAACGCTGCCGCACGCTGGGCGAGAAGCCCATGCCATGCCTGCTGTGGGCTGCATGGGTGTGCCACCCATGCCCAGGGTCCGTGCGATGCGGCACCCCTGGCTCGCACGCTGGGCAGCCAGTCGAGGGGCAGGGACGAGGTGGCTGCCTCCCAATGGGCGCCCGCGGCCTTGCTGGCGCACCCACCGCTGCCGCACGCTGGGCAAGCAGCCCATGCCGTGCCTGCAGGGGGCTGCTTGGGGGTGCCAACCGAGCCCAGGGTCTGTGCATTGCGGCCCCCCTGGCTCACTCGGTGGGCACTTAGTCGAGGGACAGGGACGAGGGGCTGGCTCGCGATTGGTGCCTGTGGCCTGGCTGGCGCGCCCTCCTCTGCCGCACGCTGGGCGCTTGGCCCATGCCGTGCCTGCTGGGGGCTGCCGGAGCATGCCTCCCGTTCCCAGGGTCCATGCGACATGGCTTCCCTGGCTCGCTCGCTGGGCACTTAGTCGAGGGACAGTGACGAGGGGGCAGGCTCGCGAAGGGCGCCTGTGGCTTGGCTGGCGCGCCCACCGCTGCTGCCCGCTGGGCACTTGGCCCATGCCGTGCCTGCTGGGGGCTGCCTGGGCATGCCAACCGTGCCCTGGGTCTGTGGGACGCGATACCCCTTGCTCGCATGCTGGGCAGTCAGTCTAGGGGCAGGGACGAGGCGGTTGGCTCGCGATGGGCGCCCGCGGCTGGGCTGGCGCGCCCACCGCTTCCGCACACTGGGCGAGCAGCCCATGCCATGCCTGCTGGGGGCTGCCCGGGTGTGCCACCCGTGCCTAGGGTCCATGCGACTAGGCCCCCCTAGCTCGCTCGCTGGGCACTACGCCGAGGGACAGGGACGTGGGCGCTGGCTCGAGATGGGCGCCCGCAGCCTGGCTGGCGCACCCACCGCAGCCGCGCGCTGGGCGAACAGCCCATGCGTGCCTTTTGGGGGCTGCCTGGGCGTGCCACCCGTGGCCAGGGTCCGTGCCACGCAGCCCCCCTGGCTTGCTCGCTGGGCACATAGTTGAGGGACAGGGACATGGCGAATGGCTCGCGATGGGCGCCCGCGGCCTTGCTGGCGCGCCGACCGCTGCCTCACGCTGGGCGAGCAGCCCATGCTGTGCCTGCTGGGGGCTGCCTGGGCATGCCACCCATGCCCCGGGCCCTTGCGATGCGACACCCTTGGCTCGCACGCTTGACAGTAAGTCGAGGGGCGGGGACGAGGGGGCTGGCTCGCGATGGGCGCCCGCAGCCTAGCTGGCGCGCCCACCGCTGCCGCACGCTGGGCGAGCAACCCATGCTGTGCCTGCTGGGGGCTGCCTGGGCATGCCATCAAAGCCCAGGGTCCGTGCAACGCGGCCCCCTTCGCTCGCTCGCTGGGCACTTAGTCGAGGGACAGGGACGTGGGGGCTGGCTAGCGATGGGCGCCCGCGGCCTTGCTGGTGCGCCCACCGCTGCTGCACGCTGGGCGAGCTGCCCATGCCGTGCCTGCTGGGGGCTTCCTGGGTGTGCCACCCGTGGCCATGGTCCGTGCGACGCAGCACCCCTGGCTTGCATGCTGGGCAGTCAGGCGAGTTGCAGGGACAAGGGTGCTGGCTTGCGATGGGCGCCCGCGGCCTGACAGGTGCGCCCACCGCTGCCGCAAGCTGGGCGAGCAGCCCATGCCATGCCTGCTGGGGGCTGCCTGGCCATGCCACCCATTCCCAGGGTCCGTGCAACGCAGAACCCATGGCTCGCACGCTGGGCAGTCAGTCGAGGGGCAGGGACAAGGGGTCTAGCTCGCGATGGGCGCCCGCGGCCTGGCTACGCGCCCACCACTGCCGCGCACTTGATGAGCAGCCCATGCCGTGTCTGCTGTGGGCTTCCTGGGCATACCACCCATCCCTGGGGTCTGTGCCACGTGGCACCCCTGGCTCACACGCTGGGAAGTCAGTCGAGGGGCAGGGACGAGGGGGCAGGCTACCGCTGCCGCACGCTGGGCGAGCAGACCATGCCGTGGCTGCTGGGGGCTGCATGGGTGTGCCACCCGTGCCCAGGGTCCATGCGACATGGCCCCCCTGGCTCCCTCACTGGGCACTTCGTCGACGGACAGGGACGTGAGGGCTGGCTCGCTATTGGCGCCCGCGGCCTGGCTGGCACGCCCACCGCTGCCGCACGCTGGGCGAGCAGCCCATGCCGTGCCTGCTTGGGGCTGCCTGGACGTGCCACCCAGGCCCAGGGTCCATACAATGCGGCCCGCCTGGCTTACTCGTGGGGAACTTTGTTGAGGGACAGGGATGTGGGGGCTTGCTCGCGATGGGTGCCCGTGTCCTGGCTGGCGCGCCCACCGCTGCCGCACGCTGGGCGAGCAGCCCATGCCGTGCCTGCTGGGGGATGACTGGGTGCTCCACCCGTTCCCATGGTCTGTGCAACGCGGCTCCCCTGGCTCGCAAGCTGGGCAGTCAGTCGAGGGGCAGGGACGAGGGGGCTGGCTCGCAATGGGCGCCCGTGGCCTGGCTGGCGCGCCCACCGCTGCCGCACGCTTGGCGAGCACACCATGCCGTGCCTGCTGGGGGATGCCTGGGCATGCCATCCGTGCCAAGGGTCCCTGCAACGCGGCACCCCTGGCTCGCACGCTGGGCAGTGTGTCAAGGGACAGGGACGAGGGGGCTGGCTCGCGATGGGCGCCCGCGGCCTGGCTGGCGTGCCCACCGCTGCCGCACACTGGCCGAGCAGCCCATGCCTTGCCTGCTGGGAGCTGCTTGGGCTTGCCACTCATGCCCAGGGTCCGTGCGATGTGGCCACCCTGCCTCGCTCGCCGGGTACTTAGTCGAGGGACAGGGACATGGGGGCTTGCTCGCGATTGGCGCCCGTGGCCTGGCGGGCGCGCTCACCGCTGCCGCACGCTGGGCGAACAGCCCATGCCGTGCATGCTGGGGGCTGCCTGGGCATGCCAACCATGCCCATGGTCCGTGCGACGCAGCCCGCCTGGCTAGCTCGCTGGGCACTTAGTCGAGGGACAGGGACGTGGGGCTGGCTCGTCATGGGCTCCCGCGGCATGGCTGGCGCGCCCACCGCTGCCGCACGCTGGGCAAGCAGCCCATGCCGTGCCTGCTGGGGGCTGCCTGGGCGTGCCACCTGTGTGCAGGGTCCGTGCGATGCGGCACCCCTGGCTCACACGCTGGGCAGTCAGTCGAGGGGCAGGGACGAGGGTACTGGCTCGCGATGGGCGCCCGCGGCCTGGCTGGCGCGCACACCGCTGCCGCACGCTAGGCAAGCAGACCATGCCGTGGCTGCTTGGGGCTGCCTGGGTGTGCCACTCGTGCCCAGGGTCCATGCAACTTGGTCCCCCTGGCTCCCTCGCTGGGCACTTCGTCCAGGGACAGGGACGTGGGGGCTGGCTCGCGATTGGCGCCGGCGGCCTGGCTGGCATGCCCACCGCTGCCGCACGCTGGGCGAGCAGCCCATGCCGTGCCTGCTTGGGGCTGCCTGGGTGTGCCACCCATTCCCCAGGTCCGTACGACGCGGCCCGCCTGGCTCGCTCGCTGGGAACTTCGTCGAGTGACAGGGACGTGGGGGCTGGCTCGCGATGGGCGCCCGTGTCCTGGCTGGCGCGCCCACCGCTGCTGCACGCTGGGCGAGCAGCCCTTGCCATGCCTGCCAGGGGCTGCCTGGGCGTTCCACCCATTCCCATGGTCCGTGCGACGCAGCTCCCCTGGCTCCCAAGCTGGGCAGTCAGTCGAGGGGCAGGGACGAGGGGGCTCGCTCGCGATGGGCGCCCGAGGCCTGGCTGGCGCGCCAACCGCTGCCGCACGCTGGGTGAGCAGTCCATGCCGTGCCTGCTGGGGGATGCCTGGGCGTGCCACCCGTTCCCAGGGTCTGTGCGATGTGGCACCCATTGCTCGCACTCTGGGCAGTCAGTCGAGGGGCTGGGAGGACGGGCCTGGCTCGCGATGGGTGCCCGTGGCCTGGCTGGCGCACCCACCGCTGCCGCACGCTGGGCGAGCAGCCCATGCCATGCCTGCTATGGGCTTCCTGGGCATACCACCCATCCCCGGGGTCTGTACCACGTGGCACCCCTGGCTCCCACGCTGGGAAGTCAGTCGAGGGGCAGGGACGAGGGGGCAGGCTACCGCTGCCGCACGCTGGGCGAGCAGACCATGCTGTGGCTGCTGGGGGCTGCCTGGGTGTGCCACCCGTGCCCAGGGTCCGTGCGACATGGCCCCCCTGGCTCCCTCACTGGGCACTTCGTCGACGGAAAGGGACGTGAGGGCTTGCTCGCTATTGGCGCCCGCGGCCTGGATGGCACGCCCACCGCTGCCGCACGCTGGGCGAGCAGCCCATGCCGGGCCTGCTTGGGGCTGCCTGGACGTGCCACCCAGGCCCAGGTTCCATACAATGCGGCCCACCTGGCTTGCTCGTTGGGAACTTTGTTGAGGGACAGGGATGTGGGGGCTTGCTCGCGATGGGCGCCCGTGTCCTGGCTGGCGCGCCCATCGCTGCCGCACGCTGGGCGAGCAGCCCATGCCGTGCCAGCCGGGGGATGACTGGGTGCTCCACCCGTTCCCATGGTCTGTGCAACGCGGCTCCCCTGGCTCGCAAGCTGGGCAGTCAGTCGAGGGGCAGGGACGAGGGGGCTGGCTCGCAATGGGCGCCCGTGGCCTGGCTGGCGCGCCCACCGCGGCCGCACGCTTGGCGAGCACACCATGCCGTGCCTGCTGGGAGATGCCTGGGCATGCCATCCGTGCCAAGGGTCCCTGCAACGCGGCACCCCTGGCTCGCACGCTGGGCAGTGAGTCAAGGGGCAGGGACGAGGGGGCTGGCTCGCGATGGGCGCCCGCGGCCTGGCTGGCGTGCCCACCGCTGCCGCACGCTGGGCAAGTAGCCCATGCCGTGCCTGCTGGGGGCTGCCTGGGCGTGCCACCTGTGTGCAGGGTCCGTGCGATGCGGCACCCCTGGCTCACACGCTGGGCAGTCAGTCGAGGGGCAGGGACGAGGGTACTGGCTCGCGATGGGCGCCCGCGGCCTGGCTGGCGCGCACACCGCTGCCGCACGCTAGGCAAGCAGACCATGCCGTGGCTGCTTGGGGCTGCCTGGGTGTGCCACTCGTGCCCAGGGTCCATGCAACTTGGTCCCCCTGGCTCCCTCGCTGGGCACTTTGTCCAGGGACAGGGACGTGGGGGCTGGCTCGCGATTGGCGCCGGCGGCCTGGCTGGCACGCCCACCGCTGCCGCACGCTGGGCGAGCAGCCCATGCCGTGCCTGCTTGGGGCTGCCTGGGTGTGCCACCCATTCCCCAGGTCCGTACGACGGGGCCCGCCTGGCTCGCTCGCTGGGAACTTCGTCGAGTGACAGGGACGTGGGGGCTGGCTCGCGATGGGCGCCCGTGTCCTGGCTGGCGCGCCCACTGCTGCTGCACGCTGGGCGAGCAGCCCTTGCAATGCCTGCCAGGGGCTGCCTGGGCGTTCCACCCATTCCCATGGTCCGTGCGACGCAGCTCCCCTGGCTCCCAAGCTGGGCAGTCAGTCGAGGGGCACGGACGAGGGGGCTCGCTCGCGATGGGCGCCCGAGGCCTGGCTGCCGCGCCAACCGCTGCCGCACGCTGGGTGAGCAGTCCATGCCGTGCCTGCTGGGGGCTGCCTGGGTGTGCCACCCGTTCCCAGGGTCTGTGCGATGTGGCACCCATTGCTCGCACTCTGGGCAGTCAGTCGAGGGGCTGGGAGGACGGGCCTTGCTCGCGATGGGCGCCCGTGGCCTGGCTGGCGCGCCCACCGCTGCCGCACGCTGGGCGAGCAGCCCATGCATGCCTGCTATGGCTTCCTGGGCATACCACCCATCCCCGGGGTCCGTGCCACGTGGCACCCCTGGCTCCCACGCTGGGAAGTCAGTCGAGGGGCAGGGACGAGGGGGCAGGCTACCGCTGCCGCACGCTGGGCGAGCAGACCATGCTGTGGCTGCTGGGGGCTGCCTGGGTGTGCCACCCGTGCCCAGGGTCCGTGCGACATGGCCCCCCTGGCTCCCTCACTGGGCACTTCGTCGACGGAAAGGGACGTGAGGGCTTGCTCGCTATTGGCGCCCGCGGCCTGGATGGCACGCCCACCGCTGCCGCACGCTGGGCGAGCAGCCCATGCCGGGCCTGCTTGGGGCTGCCTGGACGTGCCACCCAGGCCCAGGTTCCATACAATGCGGCCCACCTGGCTTGCTCGTTGGGAACTTTGTTGAGGGACAGGGATGTGGGGGCTTGCTCGCGATGGGCGCCCGTGTCCTGGCTGGCGCGCCCATCGCTGCCGCACGCTGGGCGAGCAGCCCATGCCGTGCCAGCCGGGGGATGACTGGGTGCTCCACCCGTTCCCATGGTCTGTGCAATGCGGCTCCCCTGGCTCGCAAGCTGGGCAGTCAGTCGAGGGGCAGGGACGAGGGGGCTGGCTCGTAATGGGCGCCCGTGGCCTGGCTGGCGCGCCCACCGCTGCCGCACGCTTGGCGAGCACACCATGCCGTACCTGCTGGGGGATGCCTGGGCATGCCATCCGTGCCAAGGGTCCCTGCAACGCGGCACCCCTGGCTCGCACGCTGGGTAGTGAGTCAAGGGGCAGGGACGAGGGGGCTGGCTCGCGATGGGCGCCCGCGGCCTGGCTGGCGTGCCCACCGCTGCCGCACGCTGGCCGAGCAGCCCATGCCTTGCCTGCTGGGGGCTGCTTGGGCTTGCCACTCGTGCCCAGGGTCCGTGCGATGTGGCCACCCTGCCTCGCTCGCCGGGTACTTAGTCGAGGGACAGGGACATGGGGGCTTGCTCGCGATTGGCGCCCGTGGCCTGGCGGGCGCGCTCACCGCTGCAGCACGCTGGGCGAACAGCCCATGCCGTACATGCTGGGGGCTGCCTGGGCATAACACCCGTGCCCATGGTCCGTGCGACGCAGCCCGCCTGGCTAGCTCGCTGGGCACTTAGTCGAGGGACAGGGACGTGGGGCTGGCTCGTCATGGGCTCCCGCGGCATGGCAGGCGCGCCCACCGCTGCCGCACGCTGGGCAAGCAGCCCATGCCGTGCCTGCTGGGGGCTGCCTGGGCGTGCCACCTGTGTGCAGGGTCCGTGCGATGCGGCACCCCTGGCTCACACGCTTGGCAGTAAGTCGAGGGGCAGGGACGAGGGTACTGGCTCGCGATGGGCGCCCGCGGCCTGACTGGCGCGCACACCGCTGCCGCACGCTAGGCAAGCAGACCATGCCGTGGCTGCTTGGGGCTGCCTGGGTGTGCCACTCGTGCCCAGGGTCCATGCAACTTGGTCCCCCTGGCTCCCTCGCTGGGCACTTTGTCCAGGGACAGGGACGTGGGGGCTGGCTCGCGATTGGCGCCGGCGGCCTGGCTGGCACGCCCACCGCTGCCGCACGCTGGGCGAGCAGCCCATGCCGTGCCTGCTTGGGGCTGCCTGGGTGTGCCACCCATTCCCCAGGTCCGTACGACGCGGCCCGCCTGGCTCGCTCGCTGGGAACTTCATCGAGTGACAGGGACGTGGGGGCTGGCTCGCGATGGGCGCCCGTGTCCTGGCTGGCGCGCCCACCGCTGCTGCACGCTGGGCGAGCAGCCCTTGCCATGCCTGCCAGGGGCTGCCTGGGCGTTCCACCCATTCCCATGGTCCGTGCGACGCAGCTCCCCTGGCTCCCAAGCTGGGCAGTCAGTCGAGGGGCAGGGACGAGGAGGCTCGCTCGCGATGGGCGCCCGAGGCCTGGCTGGCACGCCAACCGCTGCCGCACGCTGGGTGAGCAGTCCATGCCGTGCCTGCTGGGGGCTGCCTGGGCGTGCCACCCGTTCCCAGGGTCCGTGCGATGTGGCACCCATTGCTCGCACTCTGGGCAGTCAGTCGAGGGGCTGGGAGGACGGGCCTGGCTCGCAATGGGCGCCCGTGGCCTGGCTGGCGCGCCCACCGCTGCCGCACGCTGGGCGAGCAGCCCATGCCGTGCCTGCCGGGGGATGCCTGGGCATTCCACCCGTGCCCATGGTCCGTGCGACGCGGCTCCCCTGGCTCGCAAGCTGGGCAGTCAGTCCAGGGGCAGGGACGAGGAGGCAGGCTACCGCTGCCGCACGCTGGGCGAGCAGACCATGCCGTGGCTGCTGGGGGCTGCCTGGGTGTGCCACCCGTGCCCAGGGTCCGTGCGACATGGCCCCCCTGGCTCCCTCACTGGGCACTTCGTCGACGGAAAGGAACGTGAGGGCTGGCTCGCTATTGGCGCCCGCGGCCTGGCTGGCACGCCCACCGCTGCCGCATGCTGGGCGAGCAGCCCATGCCGTGCCTGCTTGGGGCTGCCTGGATGTGCCACCCAGGCCCAGGGTCCATACAATGCGGCCCGCCTGGCTTGCTCGTTGGGAACTTTGTTGAGGGACAGGGATGTGGGGGCTTGCTCGCGATGGGCGCCCGTGTCCTGGCTGGCGCGCCCACCGCTGCCGCACGCTGGGCGAGCAGCCCATGCCGTGCCTGCCGGGGGATGACTGGGTGCTCCACCCGTTCCCATGGTCTGTGCAACGCGGCTCCCCTGGCTCGCAAGCTGGGCAGTCAGTCGAGGGGCAGGGACGAGGGGGCTGGCTCGCAATGGGCGCCCGTGGCCTGGCTGGCGCGCCCACCGCTGCTGCACGCTTGGCGAGCACACCATGCCGTGCCTGCTGGGGGATGCCTGGGCATGCCATCCGTGCCAAGGGTCCCTGCAACGCGGCACCCCTGGCTCGCACGCTGGGCAGTGAGTCAAGGGGCAGGGACGAGGGGGCTGGCTCGCGATGGGCGCCCGCGGCCTCGCTGGCGTACCCACCGCTGCTGCACGCTGGCTGAGCAGCCCATGCCTTGCCTGCTGGGGGCTGCTTGGGCTTGCCACTCGTGCCCAGGGTCCGTGCGATGTGGCCACCCTGCCTCGCTCGCCGGGTACTTAGTCGAGGGACAGGGACATGGGGGCTTGCTCGCGATTGGCGCCCGTGGCCTGGCGGGCGCGCTCACCGCTGCCGCACGCTGGGCGAACAGCCCATGCCGTGCATGCTGGGGGATGCCTGGGCATGCCAACCATGCCCATGGTCCGTGCGACGCAGCCCGCCTGGCTAGCTCGCTGGGCACTTAGTCGAGGGACAGGGACGTGGGGCTGGCTCGTCATGGGCTCCCGCGGCATGGCTGGCGCGCCCACCGCTGCCGCACGCTGGGCAAGCAGCCCATGCCGTGCCTGCTGGGGGCTGCCTGGGCGTGCCAACCTGTGTGCAGGGTCCGTGCGATGCGGCACCCCTGGCTCACATGCTGGGCAGTCAGTTGAGGGGCAGGGACGAGGGTACTGGCTCGCAATGGGCGCCCGCGGCCTGGCTGGCGCGCACACCGCTGCCGCACGCTAGGCAAGCAGACCATGCCGTGGCTGCTTGGGGCTGCCTGGGTGTGCCACTCGTGCCCAGGGTCCATGCAACTTGGTCCCCCTGGCTCCCTCGCTGGGCACTTCGTCCAGGGACAGGGACGTGGGGGCTGGCTCGCGATTGGCGCCGGCGGCCTGGCTGGCACGCCCACCGCTGCCGCACGCTGGGCGAGCAGCCCATGCCGTGCCTGCTTGGGGCTGCCTGGGTGTGCCACCCATGCCCCAGGTCCGTACGACGCGGCCCGCCTGGCTCGCTCGCTGGGAACTTCGTCGAGTGACAGGGACGTGGGGGCTGGCTCGCGATGGGCGCCCGTGTCTGGCTGGCGCGTCCACCGCTGCTGCACGCTGGGCGAGCAGCCCTTGCCATGCCTGCCAGGGGCTGCCTGGGCGTTCCACCCATTCCCATGGTCCGTGCGACGCAGCTCCCCTGGCTCCCAAGCTGGGCAGTCAGTCGAGGGGCAGGGACGAGGGGGGCTCGCTCGCGATGGGCGCCCGAGGCCTGGCTGGCGCGCCAACCGCTGCCGCACGCTGGGTGAGCAGTCCATGCCGTGCCTGCTGGGGGCTGCCTGGGCGTGCCACCCGTTCCCAGGGTCCGTGCGATGTGGCACCCATTGCTCGCACTCTGGGCAGTCAGTCGAGGGGCTGGGAGGACGGGCCTGGCTCGCGATGGGCGCCCGTGGCCTGGCTGGCGCACCCACCGCTGCCGCACGCTGGGCGAGCAGCCCATGCCATGCCTGCCGGGGGATGCCTGGGCATTCCACCCGTGCCCATGGTCCGTGCGACGCGGCTCCCCTGGCTCGCAAGCTGGGCAGTCAGTCGAGGGGCAGGGATGAGGGGGCTGGCTCGTGATGTGCGGCCGTGGCCTGGCTGGCGCGCCCGCCGCTTCCGCACGCTGGGCGAGCACACCATGCCGTGCCTGCTGGGGGATGCCTGGGCATGCCACCTGTGCCAAGGGTCCGTGCGACACGGCAGCCCTGGCTCACATGCTGGGAAGTGAGTCAAGGGTCAGGGACGAGGGGGCTGGCTCGCGATGGGCGCCGGCGGCCTGGCTGGCGTGCCCACCGCTGCCGCACGCTGGCCGAGCTGCCCATGCCGTGCCTGCTGGGGGCTGCCTGGTCGTGCCACCCGTGCCCAGGGCCAGTTCAACGCGACACCCCTGTCTCGCACGCTGGGAAGTCAGTCGAGGGGCAGGGACGAGGGGGCTGGCTCGCGATGGGCGCCCACGGCCAGGCTGGCTCGCGATGGGTGCCCGTGGCCTGGCTGGCGCGCCCACCGCTGCCGCCCACTAGGCACTTGGCCCATGCCGTGCATACTGGGGGCTGTCTGGGCATGCCTCCCATGCCCAGGATCTGTGCGACGCGGCTCCCCTGGCTCGCTCGCTGGGCACTTAGTCGAGGTACAGGGACGAGGGGGCTGGCTCGCGATGGGAGCCTGTGGCCCGGCTGGCGCGCCCTCCTCTGCTGCACGCTGGGCGCTTCGCCCATACCATACCTGCTGGGTGCTGCCTGGGCATGCCTCCCGTGCCCAGGATCTGTGCGACGCGGCTCCCCCGGCTCGCTCGCTGGGCACTTAGTTGAGGGACAGGGACGTGGGGGCTGGTTCACGATGGGCGCCCGCGGCCTGGCTGGCGCGCCCACTACTGCCGCACGCTGGGCGAGCAGCCCATGCCTTGCCTGCTGGGGGCTGCCTGGGCATTCCACCCGTGCCCAGGGTCCGTGCGACGTGGCCCCCCTGGCTCGCTCACAGGGCACTTCGTCGAGGGACAGGGACGTGGGGGCTGGCTCGCGATGGGTGCCCGCAGCCTGGCTTGTGCGGACACCGCTGCCGCACGCTGGGCAAGCAGCCCATGCCGTGCCTGCTGGGTGCTGCCTGGGCATGCCACCCGTGCCCAGGGTCCATGGGACGCAACACCCCTGGCTCGCATGCTGGGCAGTCAGTCGAGGGGCAGGGACGAGGGGGCTCGCTCGCGATGGGCGCCCGAGGCCTGGCTGGCGCGCCAACCGCTGCCGCACGCTGGGTGAGCAGTCCATGCCGTGCCTGCTGGGGGCTGCCTGGGCGTGCCACCCGTTCCCAGGGTCCGTGCGATGTGGCACCCATTGCTCGCACTCTGGGCAGTCAGTCGAGGGGCTGGGAGGACGGGCCTGGCTCGCGATGGGCGCCCGTGGCCTGGCTGGCGCACCCACCGCTGCCGCACGCTGGGCGAGCAGCCCATGCCGTGCCTGCCGGGGGGATGCCTGGGCATTCCACCCGTGCCCATGGTCCGTGCGACGCGGCTCCCCTGGCTCGCAAGCTGGGCAGTCAGTCGAGGGGCAGGGATGAGGGGGCTGGCTCGCGATGTGCGGCCGTGGCCTGGCTGGCGCGCCCGCCGCTTCCGCACGCTGGGCGAGCACACCATGCCGTGCCTGCTGGGGGAAGCCTGGGCATGCCACCTGTGCCAAGGGTCCATGCGACACGGCAGCCCTGGCTCACATGCTGGGAAGTGAGTCAAGGGTCAGGGACGAGGGGGCTGGCTCGCGATGGGCGCCGGCGGCCTGGCTGGCGTGCCCACCGCTGCCGTACGCTGGCCGAGCTGCCCATGCCGTGCCTGCTGGGGGCTGCCTGGTCGTGCCACCCGTGCCCAGGGCCAGTTCAACGCGACACCCCTGTCTCGCACGCTGGGAAGTCAGTCGAGGGGCAGGGACGAGGGGGCTGGCTCGCGATGGGCGCCCACGGCCAGGCTGGCTCGCGATGGGTGCCCGTGGCCTGGCTGTCGCGCCCACCGCTGCCGCCCACTGGGCACTTGGCCCATGCCGTGCATACTGGGGGCTGTCTGGGCATGCCTCCCATGCCCAGG
>JAJFZO010000749.1:42500-57500 GCA_021397835.1 Moringa oleifera | reverse complement strand
GCTGGGCGAGCAGCCCATGCCGTGTCGGCTGGGGGCTGCTGGGGCGTGCCACACCTGCCAAGGGTCCATGCGACGCGGCCCCCATGGCTCGCTCACTGGCCACTTAGTCGAGGGACAGGGACGTGGGGGCTGGCTCACGATGGGCGCCCGCGGCCTGGCTGGCGCACCCACCGCTGCCGCACGCTGGGCAAGCAGCCCATGCGGTGCCTGCTGGTGGCTGCCTGGGCGTGCCACCTGTGCCCAGGGTCCATGCGATGCAGTGCCACTGGCTCGCTCGCTGGGCACTTAGTCGAGGGAAAGGGACGTGGGGGCTGGCTCGCGATGGGCGCCCGCGGCCTTGCTGGCGCGCCCACCGCTGCCGCACGCTGGGCGAGCAGCCCATGCCGTGCTTGCTGGGGGCTGCCAGGGCATGCCTCCCGTGCCCAGGGTCTGTGCAAAGCGGCTCCCCCGGCTCGCTCGCTGGGCACTTATTCGAGGGAAAGGGACGTGGGGGCTGGCTCACGATGGGCGCCCGCGGCCTGGATGGCGCACCCACCGCTGCCGCACGCTGGGCGAGCAGCCCATGCCGTGCCTGCTGGTGGCTGCCTGGGCATGCCACCTGTGCCCAGGGTCCATGCGACGCGGCCCCCCTGGCTCGCTCGCTGGGCACTACGTCGAGGGACAGGGACGTGGGGGCTGGCTCGCGATGGGCGCCGGCGGCCTGGCTGGCGCGCCCACCGCTACCGCACACCGGGCGAGCAGCCCATGCCGTGTCGGCTGGGACTGCCGGGGCATGCCACTCCTGCCAAGGGTCCATGCGATGCGGCCCCCATGGCTCGCTCGATGGCCACTTAGTCGAGGGACAGGGACGTGGGGGCTGGCTCACAATGGGCGCCCGCGGCATGGCTGGCGCACCCACCGCTGCTGCACGATGGGCGAGCAGCCCATACCGTGCCTGCTGGCGCTGCCTGGGCATGCCACCTGTGCCCAGGGTCCATGCGACACGGCGCCACTGGCTCGATCGCTGGGCACTTAGTCGAGGGACAGGGACGTGGGGGCTGGCTCGCGATGGGCGCCCGCGGCCTTGCTGGCACGCCCACCGCTGCCGCACGCTGGGCGAGCAGCCCATGCCGTGCATGCTGGGGGCTGCCTGGGCGTGCCACCTGTGCCAAGGGTCCATGCGACGTGGCACCCCTGGCTCGCACGCTGGGCAGTCAGTCGAGGGGCAGGGACAAGGGGGCTGGCTCGCGATGGGCGCCCGCGGCCTGGCAGGCGCGCCCACCACTGCGACACGCTGGGCGAGCAGCCCATGCCAAGCCTGCTGGGGGCTTCGTGGCCATGCCACCTGTGCCTAGGGTCCTTGCAACGCGGCCCCCCTGGCTCGCTCGCTGGGCACTAAGTCAAGGGACAGGGACGTGGGGGCTGGCTCGTGATGGGCGCCGGCGGCCTTGCTGGCGCGCCCACCAGCCGTACCTGCTGGGGGCTGCCAGGGCATGCCACCCGTGCCCAGGGTCTGTATGACATGGCTCCCCTGGCTCGCTTGCTGGGCACTTAGTCAAGGGACAGGGACGTGGGGGCTGGCTCGTGATGGGCGCCTGCGGCCTGGCTGGCGCGACCACCGCTGCCGCACACTTGGCGAGCAGCCCATGCCGTGCCTGCTGGAGGCTGCCTCGGCATGCCGCCCGTGTGCAGGGTCCGTGCGACGCGGCCGCACTTGCTCGCTTGCTGAGCACTTAGTCGAGGGACAGGGACGTGGGGGCTCGCTCGCGATGGGCGCCCGCGGCCTGGCTGGCGCACCCACCACTGCGGCACGCTGGGCGAGCAGCCCATTCCATGCCTGCTGACGGCTTCCTGGGCGTGCCATCAATGTCCAGGGTCCATGCGAGGCGGCCCCCCTGGCTCGCTCGCTGGGCACTACATCGAGGGACAGGGACGTGGGGGCTGGCTCGCGATAGGCGCCGGCTGCCTGGCTGGCGTGCCCACCGCTGCCGCACGCCGGGCGAGCAGTCCATGCCGTGTCGGCTGGGGGCTGCCGGGGTGTGCCACACCTGCCCAGGGTCCATGCGATGTAGCCCCCATGGCTCGCTCGCTGGCCACTTAGTCGAGGGACAGGGACGTGGGGGCTGGCTCACGATGGGCGCCCGCGGCTTGGCTGGCGCACCCACCGCTCCCGCACGCTGGGCAAGCAACCCATGCCGTGCCTGCTGGCGGCTGCCTGGGCGTGCCACCTGTGCCCAGGGTCCATGCGACGCGGCGCCACTGGCTCGCTCGCTGGGCACTTAGTCGAGGGACAGGGACGAGGGGGCTGGCTCGCAATGGGCGCCTGTGGCCTCGCTGACAGGCCCACTGCTGCCACACGCTGGGCACTTGGCCCATGCCGTTCCTGCTGGGGGCTGCCATGGCATGCGTCCCATGCCCAGGGTCCGTGCGACATGGCTCCCCTGGCTCACTCGCTGGGCACTTAGTCGAGGGACAGGGACGTGGGGGCGGGCTCGCTATGGGCGCCTGCGGCCTGGCTGGCGCGCCCACCGCTGCCACATGCTGGGCGAGCAGCCCATGCCATACCTGCTAGGGGCTGACTGGGAATGCCACTCATGCCAAGGGTCCTTGCGACGGGGCACCCCTCGATCGCACGCTGGGCAGTCAGTCAAGGGGCAGGAACGAGGGAGCTGGCTCGCCATGGGCGCCCGTGACCTGGCTGGCGTGCCCACCGCTGCTGCACCCTGGGAACTTGGCCCACGCCGTGCCTGCTGGGGGCTTCCTGGGCATGCCCCCATGCCCAGGGTCCATGTGACACGGCTCCCTTGGCTCGCTAGCTGGGCACTTAGTCGAGGGACAGGGATGAGGAGGCCGGCTCGCGATGGGCGCCTGTGGCCTGTCTGGCGCGCAGACCGCTGCCGCACGATGGGCACTTGGCCCATGCCGTGCCTGCTGGGGACTTCCTGGGCATGCCTCCCATGCCCAGGGTCCATGTGACGCGGCTCCCTTGGCTCACTCGCTGGGCACTAAGTCGAGGGACAGGGACGAGGGGGCTGGCTCGCGATGGGCGCCTGTGGCCTGGCTGGCGCGCACACTGCTTCTGCATGCTGGGCATTTGGCCCATGCCGCGCCTTCTGGAGGCTGCCTGGGCATGCCTCCCTTGCCAAGGGTCCATGCGACGGGCCCCCCTGGCTCACTCGCTGGGCACTTAGTCGAGGGATAGGGAAGAGGGGGCTGGCTCGCGATGGGCGCCTGTGGTCTGGCTGGCGCGCCCACCTCTACCGCACGCTGGGCACTTGGCCCATGCCGTTCCTGCTGGGGGATTCAGGGGCATTCCTCCCATGCCCAGGGTCCATGCGGTGCGGTTCCCCTGGCTCGCTCGCTGGGCACTTAGTCGAGGGACAGCGACGAGGGGCTGGCTCGCGATGGGCGCTCGTGGCCTGGCTGGCGCGCCCACCTCTACCGTACGCTGGGCACTTGGCCCATGCCGTGCCTGCTGGGGGCTACCTGGGCATTCCTCCCGTGCAACGGTCCATGTGACGCAGCTCCCCTGGCTCGCTCGCTGGGCACTTAGTCGAGGGACAGGGACGAGGGGGCTGGCTCACGATGGGCGACTGTGGCCTGGGTGGCGCGCCCACCGCTGCCAAACGCTTGGCACTTGGCCCATTTTGTACCTGCTGGGGGCCACCTGGGCATGCCTCCCATGCCCAGGGTCCATGCATCGCGGCTCCCCTGGCTCGCTCGCTGGGCAGTTAGTCAAGGGACAGGGACGAGGGGGCTGGCTCGCGATGGGCGCCTATGGCCTGGCTGGCGTGCCCACCGCTTCCGCACGCTGGGCACTTGGCCCAAGCCATGCCTGCTGGGGGCTGCCTGGGCATGCCTCCCATGCCTAGGGTCCATGCAACCCGGCTCCCCTGGCTCGCTCGCTGGGCACTTAGTCGAGAGACAGGGACGAGGGGGCTTGCTCGCGATGGGCCCCTGTGACCTGGCTGGCGCGCCCACCGCAGCCGCATGCTCGGCAATTGGCCCATGCCGGGCCTGCAAGGGGCTTCCGGGGCATGCCTCCCACACCCAGGGTCCATGCGACGTGGCTCCCCTGGCTCGCTCGCTGGGCATTTAGTCGAGGGACAGGGACGAGGGGGCTGGCTCGCAATGGGCTCCTGTGGCCTCGCTCGCACGTCCAACGGTGCCGCACGCTAAGCACTTGGCCCAAGCCATGCCAGCTGGGGGCTGCCAAGGCATGCCTCCCGTGCCAAGGGTCCATGCGATGCAGCTCCCCTGGCTCGCTCGCTGGGCACTTAGTCGAGGGACAGGGATGAGGGGGCTGGCTCGCGATGGGCGACTGTGGCCTGGCTGGCGCGCCCACCGCTGCCGAACGCTTGGCACTTGGCCAATGCCGTACCTGCTGGGGGCCGCCTGGGCATGCCTCCCATGCCCAGGGTCCATGCATCGCGGCTCCCCTGGCTCGCTCACTGGGCAGTTAGAAGAGGGACAGGGCCGAGGGGGCTGGCTCGCGATGGGCGCCTATGGCCTGGCTGGCGTGCCCACCGCTTCCGCACGCTGGGCACTTGGCCCAAGCCATGCCTGCTGGGGGCTGCCTGGGCATGCCTCCCATGCCTAGGGTCCATGCAGCCCGGCTCCCCTGGCTCGCTCACTGGGCACTTAGTCGAGAGACGGTGACGAGGGGGCTTGCTCGCGATGGGCGCCTGTGACCTGGCTGGCGCGCCGACCGCAGCCGCATGCTCGGCACTTGGCCCATGCCGGGCCTGCTAGGGGCTTCCGGGGCATGCCCCCCACACCCAGGGTCCATGCGACGTGGCTCCCCTGGCTGGCTCGCTGGGCACTTAGTCGAGGGACAGGGACGAGGGGGCTGGCTCGCAATGGGCTCCTGTGGCCTCACTGGCACGTCCAACGCTGCCGCACGCTAAGCACTTGGCCCAAGCCATGCCTGCTGGGGGCTGAAGTGGCATGCCTCCCGTGCCAAGGGTCCATGCGACGCAGCTCCCCTGGCTCGCTCGCTGGGCACTTAGTCGAGGGACAGGGACGAGGGCGCTGGCTCGCGATGGGCGACTGTGGCCTGGCTGGCGAGCCCACCACTGCCGAACGCTTGGCACTTGGCCCATGCCATACCTGCTGGGGGCCGCCTGGGCATGCCTCCGATGCCCAGGGTCCATGCATCGCGGCTCCCCTGGCTCGCTCGCTGGGCAGTTAGTCGAGGGACAGGGACGAGGGGGCTGGCTCGCGATGGGCGCCTGTTGCCTGGCTCGCGCGCCCTCCTCTGCCGCACGCTGGGCACTTGGCCCATGCCGTGCCTGCTGGGGGCTTCCTGGGCATGCCTCCCATGCCCAGGGTTCATGCGTCGTGGCTCCCCCGGCTCGCTCGCTCGGCACTTAGTTGAGGGACAGGGACGAGGGGCCTGGCTCGCGATAGGCGCCTATGGCCTGGCTGGCGTGCCCACCGCTTCCGCACGCTGGGCACTTGGCCCAAGCCGTGCCTGCTGGGGGCTGCCTGGGCATGCCTCCCATCCCTAGGGTCCATGCAACCCAGCTCCCCTGGCTCGTACACTGGGCACTTAGTCGAGGGACAGGCACGAGGGGGCTGGCTCGCGATGGGCGCCTGTTGCCTGGCTCGCGTGCCCTCCTCTGCCGCACGCTGGGCACTTGGCCCATGCCGTGCCTGCTGGGGGCTTCCTGGGCATGCCTCCCATGCCCAGGGTTCATGCGTCGTGGCTCTCCCGGCTCGCTCGCTCGGCACTTAGTCGAGGGACAGGGACGAGGGGGCTGGCTCGCGATGGGCGCCTGTGGCATGGCTGGCGCGCCCTCCTCTGCCTCACGCTGGGCACTTGCCCATGCTGTGCCTGCTGGGGACTGCCTGGGCATGCCACCCGTGCCCAGGGTCCATCCGACGCGGCCCCCCTGGCTCGCTCGTTGGGCACTACGTCGAGGGACAGGGACGTGGGGGCTGGCTCGCGATGGGCGCCGGCAACCTGGCTGGCGCGCCCACCGCTAACGCACGCTGGGTAAGCAGCCCATGCCATGCCTGCTGGGGGCTGCCTGGGCATGCCACTTGTGCCCAGAGTCCATCCGACGTGGCCCCCCTGCCTTGCTCGCTGAGCACTTAGCCAAGGGACAGGGACGTGGGGGCTGGCTCGCGATGGGCGACCACGGCCTGGCTGGCGCGCCCACCACTGCAGCACGCTGTGGCAAGAAGCCCATGCCATGCCTGCTTGGGGCTGCCTGGGCATGCCACCTGTGTCCAGGGTCCGCGTGAAGCAGCCCTCCTGTCTCGCTTGCTGGGCATTACGTCCAGGGACAGGGACGTGGGGGCTGGCTCGCGATTGGCACCGGCGGCTTTGCTCGCACGCCAACCGCTGCTGCACGCTGGGCGAGCAGCCCATGCCATGCCTGCTGGGGGCTGCCGGGGCGTGCCACAAGTACCCAGCATCCATGCGATGGGGCCCCCCTGGCTCGCTCGCTGGGCACTTAGTCGAGGGACAGGGACGTGGGGGCTGGCTCGCGATGGGCACCCGCGGCCTGGCTGGCGTGCCCGCCGCTGCCGCACCCTGGGCAAGCAGCCCATGCCGTGCATGCAGGGGGCTCCCTGGGCATGCCGTGCATGCAGGGGGCTCCCTGGGCATGCCGTGCTTGCAGGGGGCTCCCTGGGCATGCCGTGCTTGCAGGGGGTCCTCCTATACCCAGGGTCCATGCGATGCAGCTCCCCTGGCTCGCTCGCTGGGCACTTAGTCAAGGGACAGCGACGAGGGGGCTGGCTCGCAATGGGCACTTGTGGCCTTGTTGGCGCGCCCACCGCTGCCGCACGCTGCGCACTTGGCCCGTGCCGTGCCTGCTGGGGGTTACCTAGGCATGCCTTCCATGCCCAGGGTTCATGCAATGCGGCTCCCTTGGCTCCCTCGCTGGGCACTTAATCGAGGAACAGGGACGAGGGGTCTGGCTCGCGATGGGTGCCTGTGGCCTGGCTGGTGCGCCCACCGCTGCGGCACGTCGGCACTTGGCCCATGCCATACCTGCTCAGGGCTTCCGGGGCATACCTCCCATGCCCAGGGTCCATGCGATGTGGCTCCTCTGGCTCGCTCGCTGGGCACTTAGACCAGGGACAGGGACGAGGGGGCTGGCTCGCGATGGGAGCCTGTGGCCTCGCTGGCACGCCCACCGCTGCTGCACGCTGGGCACTTGGCCCATGCCGTGCCTGATGGGGGTTGCCGGGGCATGCTTCCCATGACCAGGGTCCATTTGACATGGCTCCCGGGGCTTGCTCGCTGGGCACTTAGTCGAGGGACAGGAACGAGGGGACTGGCTCGCGATGGGCGCCTGTGGCCTCGCTGGCACGCCCACCGCTGCCTCACGCCTGGCATTTGGCCCATGCTGTGCCTGCTGGGGGCTGCTGGGTCAGGCCTCTGATTGCCAGGATCCATGAGACGGAGCTCCCCTGGCTCGCTCGCTGGGCACTTAGTCCAGGGACAGGGACGAGGGGGCTGGCTCACAATGGGCACCTGTGGCCTGGCTGGTGCGCCCACCGCTGCCGAACGCTGGGCACTTGGCCCTTGCCTTACCTGCTGGGGGCTAACTGGGCATGCCTCCCATGTCCAGGGTCCGTGCGATGTTGCTCCCCTGGCTCGCTCGCTGGGCACTTAGTCGAGGGGCGGGGATGAGGGGGCTGGCCCGCAATGGACGCTTGTGGCCTGGCTGGCGCGCCCACCACTGCCGCACGCTCGGCACTTGGCCCAAGCCGTGCCTGCTGGGGGCTGCCGGGGCATGCCTCCCATGCCCAGGTTCCGTGCAACGCGGCTGTCCTGGCTCGCTCGCTGGGCACTTAGTCGAGGGACAGGAACGAGTGGGCTGGCTCGCGATGGGCGCCTCTGGCCTCGCTGGCACGCCCAATGCTGCCTCACGCTTGGCACTTGGCCCAAGCCGTGCCTGCTGGCGGCTGCCGGGGCATGCCTCCCATGCCCAGGTTCCATGCGACGCGGCTGTCCTGGCTCACTCGCTTGGCACTTAGTCGAGGGACAGGAACGAGGGGGCTGGCTCGCGATGGGCGCCTGTGGCCTCGCTGGCACGCCCACCGCTGCCTCACCCTGGGCAATTGGCCCATGCTGTGCCTGCTGGGGGCTGCTGGGGCAGGCCTCCCATGGCCAGGGTCCATGCAACGTGGCTCCTCTGGCTCCCTCGCTGGGCAATTAGTCGAGGGACAGGGACGAGGGGGCTGGCTCATGATGGGCTCCCGTGGCCTTGCTGGCACGCCCACTGCTGCCACTCGCTGGGCACTTGGCCCATGCCATGCCTGCTGGGGGCTTCCTGGGCATGCCTCCCGTGCCCAGTGCCTGTGCGATACGGCTCCCCTGGCTCGCTCGCTGGGCACTTGGTCGAGCGACAGGGACGAGGGGGCTGAATCGCGATGGGCGCCTGTGGCCTGGCTGGCGCGCCCACCGCTGCCAAGCGCTGGGAACTTGGCCCTTGCCGTACCTGCTGGGGGCTTCCTGGGCATGCCTCCCATGCCAAGAGTCCATGCAACACGGTTCCCCTGGCTCGCTCGCTGGGCACTTAGTCGAGGGACAGGGACGAGGGGGCTGGCTCTCGATGGGAACCTGTGGCCTGGCTGTCGCGCCCACCGCTGCCGCATGCTCGGTACATGGCCTATGTCGTGCCTGCGGGGGGCTGCCGGGCATGCCTCCCATACCCAGGGTCCATGCGATGCGGCTCCCCTGGCTCGCTCTTTGGGCACTTAGTCGAGGGAAAGGGACGAGGGGGCTGGCTCGCGATGGGCGCCCGTGGCCTGGCTGGCGCACCCACTGCTGCCACTCGCTGGGCACTGGGCCCAAGCCGCGCCTGCTGGGAGCTGCCTCGGCATTCCTCCCATGCCCAGTGTCTGGGCGATGCGGCTCACCTGACTCACTCGATGGGCACTTGGTCGAGGGACAGGGACGAGGGGGCTGGCTCGCGATGGGCGCCTGTGGCCTGGCTGTCGCGCCCACCGCTGCCACACACTCGGCACTTGGCCTATGCCATGCCTGCTGGGGGCTGCCAGGCATGCCTCCCATGCCCAAGGTCCATGCGACGCGGCTCCCCTGGCTCGCTCGCTGGGCACTTAGTCGAGGGACAGGGACGAGGGGGCTGCCTCACGATGGGCGCCTGTGGCCTCGCTGGCACGCCCACCGCTACCGCACGATGGGCGCTTGGCCCATGCTGTGCCTGCTGGGGGCTCCTGGGGCATGCCTCCTGTGCCATGGGTACGTCCGACGCAGCTCCCCTGGCTCACTCGCTGGGGACTTAGTCGAGGGACAGGGACAAGGGGGCTGGCTCGCGAGGGGCGCCTGTGGCCTGGCTGGTGCGCCCTCCTCTGCAGCAGGCTTGGCAATTGACCCATGCTGTGCCTGCTGGGGGCTGCCTGGGAATGCCCCCTGTGACCAGAGTCCATGCAACGCGGCTGCTCGCTCGGCACTAAGTCGAGGGACAGGGACGAGGGGTCTGCCTCGTGATGGGAGCCTGTGGCCTCGCTGGCGCACCCACCGCCGACGCACGCTGGGCACTTGGCCCATGCCGTGCCTGCTGCGGGCTGCCGGGGCATGATTACCGTGCCAAGAGTCCATGTGACGCAGCTCCCCTGGCTCGCTCGCGGGGCACTTAGTCGAGGGACAGGGACGAAGGGGCTGGCTCGCGATTGGCGCCTGTAGCCTGGCTGGCGCGCCCTCCTCTGCAGCACTCTGGGCACTTGGCCCATGCCGTGCCTGCTGGGGGCTGCCTGGGCATGCCTCCCGTGTCGAGGGTCCATGCAACGTGGCTCCCCTGGCTCACTCGCTGGGCTCTTAGTCGAGGGACAGGGACAAGGGGGCTTGCTCGCGATTGGCGCCTGTGGCCTGGCTGGCGCTCCCTCCTCTGCAGCACGCTGGTAACCTAGCCCATGCCGTGCCTGCTGGGGGCTGCCTGGGCATGCCCCCTGTGCCCAGATTCCATGCGATGCATCTCCCCTGGCTTGCTCGCTGGGCACTAAGTCGAGGGACAGGGACGAGGGGTCTGCCTCGTGATGGGTGCCTGTGGCCTCGCTGGCGCACCCACCGCTGCTGCACGCTGGGCACTTGGCCCATGCCGTGCCTGCTGCGGGCTGCCGGGGAATGAATCCCTTGCCAAGGGTCCATGCGACGCGGCTCCCCTGGCTCACTCGCTGGGCACTTGGTCGAGGGACAGGGACGAGGGGGCTGGCTCGTGATGGGCGCCCGTGGCCTTGCGGGCGCGCCCACCTTTGCCACATGCTGGGCACTAGGCCCATGCCATGCCTGTTGGGAGATGACTGGGCATACCTCCCGTCCCCAGGGTCCGTGCGACGCGGCTCCCCTGGCTTGCTCGCTGGGCACTTAGTCGAGGGACAGGGACGATGGAGCTGGCTCGTGATGGGCGCCTGTGGCCTGGCTGGCGCGCCCACTGCTGCCAAACGCTGGGCACTTGGCCCATGCCATACCTGCTGGGGGCTTCCTGGGCATGCCCCTAGTGCCCAGAGTCCATGCGACACAGCTCCTCTGGCTCGCTCGCTGGGCACTAAGTCGAGGGACAGGGATGAGGGGTTTGCCTCGTGATGGGAGCCTGTGGCCTGGCTGGCGCGCCCACTGCTGCCAAACCCTGGGCACTTGGCCCATGCCGTACCTGCTGGGGGCTGTCTGGGCATGCCTCCGATGCCCAGGGTCTGTGTAACATGGCTCCCCTGGCTCGCTCGCTGGGCAATTAGTCGAGGGACAGGGACGAGGGGGCTGGTTCCCGATGGGCGCCCGTGGCCTGGCTGGCACGCCCACTGCTGCCTCTCGCTGGGCACTTGGCCCATGCCGTGTCTGCTGGGGGCTTCCTGGGCATGCCTCCCATGCCCAGTGTCTGTGCGATGCGGCTCCCCTGGCTCGCTGGCTGGGCACTTAGTCGAGGGACAGGGACAAGGGGCTGGCTCGCAATAGGCGCCTGTGGCCTGGCTGGCGCGCCCACCGCTGCCGAACCCTGGGCACTTGGCCCATGCCATGCCTGCTGGGGGCTGCCTGGCCATGCCGCTTGTGCCCAGTGTCCATCCGACATGCCACCCCTGGCTCACTCGCTGGGCACTTAGTCGAGGGACAGGGACGATGGGGCTGGCTCGCAATGGGCGCCTGTGGCCTGGCTGGCGCGCCCACCGCTGCCGAACGCTGGGGACTTGGCCCATGCCGTACCAGATGGGGGCTGCCTGGGCATGCCTCCTGTTCCCAGGGTCTGTGCATCGCGGCTCCCCTGGCTCGCCCTCTTGGCACTTAGTCGAGGGACAGGGACAAGGGTGCTGGCTCGCGATGGGCGCCCGTGGCCTGGCTGGTGTGCCCACCGCTGCCGCACGAAGGGCTAGCGGCCCACGCCATACCTGCAGGGGGCTGCCTGAGCCTGCCACCCTTTCCCAGGGTCCATGCCATGCGGCACCCCTGGCTCGCTCGCTGGGCACTTAGTCGAGTGACAGGGATGTGGGGGCTGGCTCGCGATGGGTGCCCGCGGCCGGGCTGGCCTGCCCACCGCTGACGCGCGATGGGCGAGCAGCCCATGCCATCCCTGCTTGGGGCTGCCTGGGCATGCCACCCTTGCCAAGGGACAGTGCGACGTGGCCCCCCTGGCTCGCTCGCTGGGCACTTAGTCGAGGGACAGCGACGTGGGGGCTGGCTCGCGATGGGTGCCCGCGGCCTGTCTAGCATGCCCACTGATGCTGTATGCTGGGCGAGCAGCCCATGCCGTGCCTGCTGGGGGCTTCCTGGGCATGCCACCCGTGCCCAGGGTCCATGCGACACGGTCCCCATGGCTCGCTCGCTGTGCACATAGTCGAGGGACAGGGATGTGGGGGCTGGCTTGCGATGGGCGCCAGCAGCTGGGTGGCGCGCCCACCGCTGCCGCACGATGGGCAAGCAGCCTATGCCGTGCCTGCTGGGGGCTGCCTGGGCGTGCCACCCAAGCCAATGGTCCGTGCGATGCGGTCCCCCCTGCTTGCTCGCTGGGCACTTAGTCGAGGGACAGGGACGTGGTGGCTGGCTCGCGATGGGTGCCCGCGGCCTGGCTGGTGTGCCCGCACGAAGGGCTAGCGGCCCACGCCGTGCCTGCAGGGGGCTGCCTGCGCGTGCCACCCTTTCCCAGGGTCCATGCGACGCGGTGCCCCTGGCTCGCTCGCTGGGCACTTAGTCGAGTGACAGGGATGTGGGGGCTGGCTCGCGATGGGTGCCCGCGGCCGGGCTGGCCTGCCCACCGCTGACGCGCGATGGGCGAGCAGCCCATGCCATCCCTGCTTGGGGCTGCCTGGGCGTGCCACCCTTGCCAAGGGTCCGTGCGACGTGGCCACCCTGGCTCGCTCGCTGGGCACTTAGTCGAGGGACAGGGACGTGGGGGCTGGCTCGCGATAGGCGCCCGCGGCCTGTCTAGCATGCCCACCGATGCCGTACGCTGGGCGAGCAGCCCATGCCGTGCCTGCTGGGGGCTTCCTGGGCATGCCACCCGTGCCCAGGGTCCATGCGACATGGCCCCCATGGCTCGCTCGCTGTGCACATAGTTGAGGGACAGGGATGTGGGGGCTGGCTCGCGATGGGCGCCCGCGGCTGGGTGGCGCGCCCACCGCTGCCGCAAGATGGGCGAGCAGCCCATGCCGTGCCTGCTGGGAGCTGCCTGGGCATGCCACCCTAGCGAATGGTCCGTGCGATGCGGCCCCCCTTGCTCGCTCGCTGGGCACTTAGCCGAGGGACAGGGACGTGGAGGCTGGCTCGCGATGGGCGCCCGCGGCCTGGCTGGCGCGGCCACCGCTGCCGCACGAAGGGCGAGCGGCCCATGCCGTGCCTTCTGGGGGCTGCCTGGGCGTGCCACCCTTGCCCAGGGTCCATGCAACGCGGCCCCCCTGGCTCGCTAGCTGGGCACTTAGTCGAGTGACAGGGACATGGGGGCTGGCTCGCGATGGGCGCCCGCGGCCGGGCTGGCGCGCGCACCGCTGCCGCACGAAGGGCGAGCGGCCCACTCCGTGCCTGCTGGGGGCTGGCTGGGCGTGCCACCCTTTCCCAGGGTCCATGCGATGCAGCCCCCCTGCCTCGCTCGCTGGGAACTTAGTCGAGTGACAGGGACGTGGGGGCTGGCTCGCGATGGGTGCCTGCGGCCTGGCTGGCCTGCCCACCGCTGACGCACGCTGGGCGAGCAGCCCATGCCGTGCCTGCTGGGGGCTTCCTGGGCATGCAATCCGTGTCCAGGGCCCATGAGATGCGGCCCCCCTGGCTCGCTCGCTGGGCAGTCAGTCGAGGGGTAGGGATGAGGGGGCTTGCTTGCGAAGGGCGCCCGCGGCCTGGGTGGTGCGCCCACCGCTGCCCCACGATGGGCGAGCAGCCCATGCCGTGCCTGCTGGGGGCTGCCTGGGCGTACCACCCTTGCCCAGGGTCGGTGCGAGGCGGCCCCCCTGGCTCGCTCGCTGGGCACTTAGTCGAGGGACAAGGACGTGGGGGCTGGCTCGCGATGGGCGCCCGCGGCCTGGCTAGCATGCCCACCGATGCCGCACGCTGGGATAGCAGCCCATGCCGTGCCGGCTGGGGGCTGCCTGGGCTTGCCACCCATGCCCAGGGTCCATACGACGCAGCCCCCATGGCTCGCTCGCTGGGCAAATAGTCGAGGGACCGGGACGTGGGGGCTGGCTCGCGATGGGCGCCTGCGGCCTGGCTGGCGTGCCCACCGCTGCCGCACGCTGGGCGAGTAGCCCATGCCGTGCCTGCTGGGGGCTGCCTGGGCATGCCACCCGTGCCCACCGTGCGATGCGGCCCCCATGGCTCGCTCGCTGGGCACATAGTAGTGGGACAGGGATGTGGGGGCTGGCTCGCGATGGGCGCCCACGGCCTGGCTGGCGCGCCCACCACTGCCGCACGAAGGGCGAGCAGCCCATGCCGAGCCTGCTGGGGGCTGCCTGGGCGTGTCACCCTTTCCAAGGGTCTGTGCAACGCGGCCCCCCTGGCTCGCTCGCTGGGCACTTAGTCGAGGGACAGGGACGTGGGGGTTGGCTCGCGATGGGCGCCCGCGGCCTAGCTGGCGTGCCCACCACTGCCGCACAGTGGGCGAGCAGCCCATGCCGTGCCTGCTGGGGGCTTCCTGGGCATGCCACCCATGCCCAGGGTCCATGGGATGCGTCCCCCCTGGATCGCTCGCTGGGCACATATTCGAGGGACAGGGACGTGGGGACTGGCTCGCGATGGGTGCCCGCAGCCTGGCTGGCGCGGTCACCGCTGCCGCACGAAGGGCGAGCAGCCCATGCCGTGCCTGCTTGGGGCTTCCTGGGCATGCCACCCATGCCCAGGGTCCATGCGACACATCCCCCCTGGATCGCTCGCTGGGCACATAGTCGAGGGACAGGGACGTGGGGGCTGGCTCGCGATGGGTGCCCGCGGCCTGGCTGGCGCGGCCACCGCTGCCGCACGAAGGGCGAGCGGCCCACGCCGTACCTTCTGGGGCCTGTCTGGGCATGCCACCCTTGCCCGGGGTCCATGGGATGCGGCCCCCCTGGCTCGCTCGCTGGGCACTTAGTCGAGTGACAGGGACGTGGGGGCTGGCTCGCGATGGGAGCCCGCGGCGTGGCTTGCGTGCCCACCGCTGATGCACGCTGGGCGAGCAGCCCATGCCGTGCCGTGGGGGCTTCCCTGCCACCCTGGGGCCTCGCTCGCTGGGCATAGTGACACCCTGCCCGGGGTCCATGCGATGCGGCCCCCCTGGTTCGCTCGCTGGGCAGTCAGTAGAGGGACAGGGACGTGGGGACTGGCTCGCAATGGGCGCCCGCGGCCTGGGTGGCGCGCCCACCGCTTCCGCACGCTCGTCGAGCAGCCCATGCCATGCCTGCTGGGGGCTGCCTGGGCGTGCCACCCTTGCCCAGGGTCCATACGATGTGGCACCCCTGGCTCGCACGCTGGGCAGTCAGTCGAGGGGCAGGGATGTGGGGGCTGGCTCGCGATGGGCGCCCGCAGCCTGGCTGGCGTGCCCACCGCTGATGCACGCTGGGCGAGCAGCCCATGCGGTGCCTGCTGGGGGTTTC
>JAJFZO010000749.1:10000-35000 GCA_021397835.1 Moringa oleifera | reverse complement strand
GGCTTGCTTTAAGCACTCTAATTTCTTCAAAGTAACAGCGTCGGAGGCACGACCTGGCCAATTAAGGCCAGAAGCGCATCGCTGGCAGTAGGGACAAGCCAACCGGTACACACCGTAGGCGGACCGGCCGACCCATCCCAAGGTCCAACTACGAGCTTTTTAACTGCAACAACTTAAATATACGCTATTGGAGCTGGAATTACCATGGCTGCTGGCACCAGACTTGCCCTCCAATGGATCCTCGTTAAGGGATTTAGATTGTACTCATTCCAATTACCAAACTCGAAGAGCCCGGTATTGTTATTTATTGTCACTACCTTCCCGTGTCAGGATTGGGTAATTTGCGCGCCTGCTGCCTTCCTTGGATGTGGTAGCCGTTTCTCAGGCTCTCTCTCTGGAATCAAACCCTAATTCTCCTTCACCTGTCACCACCATAGTAGGCAACTATCCTACCATCGAAAGTTGATAGGGCAGAAATTTGAATGATGCATCGCCGGCATGATAGCCTTGCGATCCGTCGAGTTATCATGAATCATCAGAGCAACGGGCGAAGCCCGCGTCGACCTTTTATTTAATAAATGCGCCCCTTCCAGAAGTCAGGGTTTGTGCACGTATTAGCTCTAAAATTACTATGGTTATCCGAGTAATAGGTACCATCAAACAAACTATAACTGATTTAATGAGCCATTCGCAGTTTCACAGTCTGAATTAGTTCATACTTACACATGCATGGCTTAATCTTTGAGACAAGCATATGACTACTGGCAGGATCAACCAGGTAGCATCCTTCGAGACGTCGCGCCAACTAAGACCAAAGCGTGCCGCAAGGCTCGCTAAGGCCAAAGCTGTCGCAATTGTCATTCAAAATCGATGGGACGTGGGACAAATGCTTTCGCTTGGACAGGCAGAGGCCAAGACCACTCCTGTCGCAATACTTTTTGCACCCGAGGGGACAACCGATCTCTCGTGTGCCAAAGCAGCCGCATGCTAAAGCAAGCCGTGCTTGGAGCACGAGGCCCGGCTTAGGTTTCCACCCATGCCCACGAGGGACATGGTGCAAAGACAACCGACTCGAATCATCAAATTCCATTTGTGAAGGCACGCGACATAGGGTCCCGATGTCACCCACGAAACGCCAACGTATGACTCGGGGTCGAGCTTGAAGCGACGTGCTAGTCGACAGTTCGATGCGAGAGCATGGAGCCTGCCAACGCACACGACTAGATCACCACTCACACACCGCACGTACAAATGGGCAGCAACAGCACCAAACGAGCTGCAAGCCGACGAGCGAAAGGCCCATCGATCATGCAGGTCATCGTGTGCCATCGCACCCAAGCCACTAAGCGCGAAATTGTTTCAATAGCAAGGGACGATTCTTCAATGGCAAGGGACCACCGATGAGGCCTTGGCAGCAGGGGTGTCACAACGTGCCCAGGCTGGCCATGTGGCTCGCTCGTTGCTAACGGCCGACGATCGTGTCGTCGATCAAGCGGCGCAACAAGTCCTTTTCTAGGCAAGCCTGAGCGTCGAGATCCAACCCAGCGTCCGCCGCCTCGAGGGCCTGCGATGAAGCACTCTGCATGCTCAAAATTCCCCAGTGATTTGGCCCTCACGTAGCATGCATCATCGTTAGCTTCGTCGCCCACACCGTCGAGCTTGTGTAGCCACATCCCAACTCATTATCCCATGATTTTTCTCATTTCATTGCCCACATTTTTCCCACCGATGAGGCCTTGGCAGAAGGGGTGTCATGCCTTGCCCAGGCTGGCCGTGTGGCTCGCTCATTGCTAACGGCCGACGATCGTGTCGTCGATCGCGCTGCGCAACGAGTCCGCCTAGGCAAGCCTGGGCGTCGGGATCCAGCCCCGCGTCTGCTGCCTCGAGGGCCTGCGATGAAGCACTCTGCATGCTCAAAATCCCCCCAGCGATTTGGCCCTCGCGTAGCATGCATCGTCGTTAGCTTCGCCACCCACGCCGTCGAGCTTGTGTAGCCAAATCCCAGCTCATTATCCCACGATTTTTCTCATTTTGTTGCCCACAATTTAGCGGATTTTGTTTCCCACGTTTTCCCCACTCCGTTGGCTACTGATCGGAGGTCCCACACTCTTCGGCCGACGTCGCCGGCCGTCTGCCTGCCGGCGGTGGTGGCCGCCACAGCCACGCACCACTGGCTGGATGGGCAAGGCAGCAAGCCGCCCTGCCCATGCCATGCGCGCTGGGTTGCCCAAGCCCAGCGCCTGCCCACGTGGGATGGGCAGGGGGCGAGGCATGCATGGCCTGTTGGCACCCAGCAAGCTAGGTGACGACCTCCCCCCTAAAGCGTCTTAAATGAAATTTCACTCCCGGCAGGAGGAAACATCAATATGTCTGAGCCGTCATAATGGGTCTAAAAAATTATTTACTTGGAATTTTGAGCTGAAATTTTGTACATAAATGGAGAATAATCATATCTACCACTAGAAAAAATTTCAGAATTTTCTGGGCACTAAATTCTTTTTAATGAATTTTCTATAGCCGAAAATTGAAAAAATCATCAAAAATAGCCCGTGAGTCGAAATGATCCCAAACTTCAGGGGCAGACTCCTCATGAATTACACAAATTATTTGAGTCATTTTGGAACCAATTCCATTATGAAAAGACGGTCAATTCACAACAATTTCGCAACTAGGCATTGCGGCCAGCAGGCTGGAGCAGCTGTGCCTCTGCCTGGCCCACGGTGCATGCTGGCTGCCCTGTCCAGCGCACCTCCAGCCACCCCATGGCAGCCCTCAGGGTCCACCAGAGCCAAGGGCCACGGCCAAGGCCAGCTTGCCCATGAAATTAACGCCCACAGCATGTGCTGAGCCCCACAGCGTGCTCGCGGCTGGCTCGCGTGGGGAACCCCTGCAAAGGCTGGTGCCGTGTCTACTGGCGACTGCTGTGGCACCCCTGGCTCGCACGCTGGGCAGTCAGTCGAAGGGCAGGGACGAGGGCGTTGGCTCTCAATGGGCGCCCTTGGCCTGGCTGGCGCGCCCACCGCTGCCGCACGCTGGGCGAGCAACCCATGCCGTGCCTGCTGGGGGCTGCCTGGGCATGCCACCCATGCCCAGGGTCCGTGCGACGTGGCACCCCTGGCTCACATGCTGGGCAGTGAGTCGAGGGGCAGGAATGAGGGGGATGGCTCGCGATGGGCGCCCGCAGCCTGGCTGGTGCGCCCACCGCTGCCGCACGTTGGGCGAGCAGCCCATGCCGTGCCTGCTGGGGGCTGCCTGGGCGTGCCACCCGTGCCTAGGGTCCGTGTGATGCGGCCCCCCTGGCTCGCTCGCTGGGCACTACGTCGAGGGAGAGGGACATGGGGGCTGGCTCGCAATGGGTGCCCGTGGCCTGGCTGGGGCGACCACCGCTGCCGCACGTTGGGCGAGCAGCCCATGCCGTGCCTGCTGGGGGCTGCCTTGGCATGCCACCTGTGCCCAGGGTCCATGCGATGCGGCCCCCCTGGCTCGCTCACTGGGCACTACATCAAGGGAGAGGGACGTGGGGGATGGCTCGCGATGGGTGCCCACGGCCTGGCTGGCGCGCCCACCGCTGCCGCACGCTGGCTGAGCAGCCCATGCCGTGCCTGCTGGGGGCTGCCTGGGTGTGCCCCATGTTCCAGGATCCATGCGACGCGGACCCCCTGGCTCGCTCGCTGAGCACTTAATCGAGGGACAGGGACATGGGGGCTGGCTCGCGATGGGCGCCCGCGGCATGGCTGGCGTGCCCACCGCTGCCGCACGCTGGGCGAGCAGCCCATGCCACGCCTGCTGGGGGCTTCCTGGGCATGCCACCCGTTCCCAGGGTCCATGCGACGCGGACCCCCTGGCTCGCTCGCTGGGCACTTAGTCAAGGGGCAGGGACGTGGGGGCTGGCTCGAGATGGGCATCCGCGGCCTGGCTGGCGCGCCCACCGCTGCCGCACGCTGGGCGAGCAGCCCATGCCTTCCCTGCTTGGGGCTGACTGGGCATGCCACCCGTGCCCAGGGTCCGTGCGATGCGGCCCCCCTGGCTCGCTCGCTGGGCACTACGTCGAGGGACAGGGACGTGGGGGCTAGCTCGCGATGGGTGCCTGCGGCCTGGCTGGCGCGCCCACCGGTGCTGAACGCTGGGCGAGCAGCCCATGCCGTGCCTGCTGGGGGCTGCCTGGGTGTGGCCCATGTGCCAGGGTCCATGCGACGCGGCCCCCCTGGCTCGCTCGCTGAGCACTTAATCGAGGGACAGGGACGTGGGGGCTGGCTCGCGATGGGCGCCCGCGGCCTGGCTGGCGTGCCCACCGCTGCCGCATGCTGGGCGAGCAGCCCATGCCATTCCTGCTGGGGGCTGCCTGGGCATGCCACCCATTCCCAGGGTCCATGCGATGCGGCCGCCCTAGCTCGCTCGCTGGGCACTTAGTCGAGGGACAGGGATTTGGGGGCTGGCTCGAGTTGGGCGTCCACGGCCTGGCTGGCGCGCCCACCGCTGCCGCACGCTGGGTGAGCAGCCCATGCCTTGCCTGCTGGGGGCTGCCTGGGCGTGGCACCCGTACCCAGGGTCCGTGCGATGCGGCCCCCCAGTCTCGCTCGCTGGGCACAACGTCGAGGGAGAGGAACGTGGGGCCTGGCTCGCGATGGGTGCCCGCGGCCTGGCTGGCGTGCCCACCGTTGCCGCACGTTGGGCGAGCAGCCCATCCCGTGCCTGCTGGGGGCCGCCTGGGCGTACCACCCACACCCAGGGTCTGTGTGATGCGGCCCCCTGCCTCGCTCACTGGCACTAGGTCGAGGGAGAGGGACGTGGGGCCTGGCTCAAGATGGGTGCCCGCGGCCTGGCTGGCGCGCCCACCGCTGCAGCACGCTGGGCGAGCAGCCCATGCCGTGCCTGCTGGGGGCTGCCTGGGTGTGCCCCATGTGCCAGGGTCTGTGCGACGTGGCCACCCTAGCACATGGGGCACACCCGGGCAGCCCCCTCGTCCCTGTCCCTCTGGCTCGCTCGCTGAGCACTAAGTAGAGGGGCAGGGACGAGGGGGCTGTCTGGCAATGGGCGCCCTTGGCCTGGCTAGTGCGCCCAACTCTACCACATGCTGGGCACTTGGCCCATGCCGTGCATGCTGGGGGCTGAGGGGGCATGCCTCCCGTGCATAGGGTCTGTGCGACGCGGCTACCCTGGCTCGCTCGCTGGGCACTTAGTGGAGGGACAGGGGCCAGGGGGCTGGCTCGCGATGGGAGCCCGTGGCCTGGCTGGTGCTCCCACCGCTGCTGCATGCTGGCCACTTGGCCCATGCCGTGCCTGCTGGGGGCTGCTGGGGCATGCCTCCTGCGCCGAGGGTCCATGCGACGTGCCTCCCCTGGCTCGCGATGCCTGTCGCTGGCGCACTGGCTGGGCAGTGCGAGGGCCCACAGGGGACGCAGGGAGCACTGGCTCGCTCGCAATGGGCGCCTGTGGCCTGGCTGGTGTGCCCACCTCTGCCACACGCTGGGCACTTGGCCCATGCCGTGCCTGCTGGGGGCTGCCTGGGCATGCCTCCAGTGCCCAGGGTCCTTGCGCCACAGCTCCCCTGGCTCACTCGCTGGGCACATAGTCGAGGGACAGGGACGAGGGGCCTTGCTCGTGATGGGCGCCTGTGGCCGCGCTGGTGCTCCCACCGCTGCCGCCCGCTGGGCACTTGGCCCATGCCGTGCCTGCTGGGGGCTGCCTGGGCATGCCTCCCGTGCCCAGGGTCCTTGTGCCACAGCTCCCCTGGCTCGCTCTCTGGGCACTTAGTCGAGGGACAGGGACAAGGGGCCTGGCTCGTGATGGGCGAATTTGGCCTGGCTGGCGCGCCCACCGATGCCGCATGCTGGGCACTTGGCCCACGTCATGCCTGCTGGGGGCTGCCAGGGCATGCCTCCCCTGCCCAGAATCCCTGCGACGTGGCTCCCCTGTCTCACTCGCTGGGCACTTAGTCGAGGGACAGGAACGAGGGGGCTGGCTAGCGATGGGCACCTGTGGCCTGGCTGGCGTGCCCACCGCCGCCGCACGCTGGGCACTTGGCCCATGCCGTGCCTGCTGGGGGCTGCTGGGGAATGCCTCCTGTTCCCAGGGTCCGTGCGAAGATGCTTCCCTGGCTCACTCGCTGGGCACTAAGTCGAGGGACAGGGACGAGGGAGCTGGTTCGCGATGGGCGCCCTTGGCCTGGCTAGCGTCCCCAAATCTACCACATGCTGGGCACTTAGCCCATGCCATGCCTGCTGGGGGCTGCCGGGCCATGCCACCCGTGCCCAGGGTCCCTGCAACGCGGCTCCCCTGGCTCACTCGCTGGGCACTTTGTCGAGGAACAGGGACAAGGGGGCTGGCTCGCGATGGGCGCCTGTGGCCTGGCTGTCGCGCCCACCGCCGCCGCACGCTGGGCACTTAGCCCATGCCATTCCTGCTGGGGGCTGCCTGGGCATGCCTCCTGTGCCCAGGGTCCCTGCGACGCGGCTCCTCTGGCTCGCTCGCCTGGCACTTAGTCGAGGGACAGGGACGAGGGGGCTGGCTCATGATGGGCGAATTTGGCCTGGCTGGTGCGCCCACCGCTGCCGCATGCTGGGCACTTGGCCCATGCCATGCCAGCTGGGGGCAGCCAGGGCATGCCTCCCCTGTCCAGGATCCCTGCGACGTGGCTCCCCTGTCTCACTCGCTGGGCACTTAGTCGAGGGACAGGAACGAGGGGGCTGGCTCGCGATGGGCGCCAGTGGCCTGGCTGGTGTGCCCACCGCCGCTGCATGCTGGGAACTTGGCCCATGCCGTTCCTGCTGGGGGCTGCCGGGGAATGCCTCTCGTTCCCAGGGCCCGTGCGAAGCTGCTTCCATGGCTCACTCGTTGGGCACTAAGTCGAGGTACAGGGACGAGTGGGCTGGTTCGCGATGGGCGCCCTTGGCCTGGCTAGCGCACTCAACTCTACCACACGCTGGGCAATTACCCCATGCCATGCCTGCTGGGGGATGTCAGGGCATGCCTCCAATTCCCAAGGTCCATGCGACGCTGCTCCCCTGGCCCACTCGCTGGGCACTAAGTCAAGGGACAGGGACGAGGGGGCTGGTTCACAATGGGCGCCCTTGCCCTGGCAAGCGCACCCAACTCTACCGCACGCTGGGCACTTGCCCCATGCCGTGCCTGCTGGGGGCTGCCGGGGCATGCCTCCCATGACCAGGGTCTGTGCGATGTGGCTACCCTGGCTCGCTCGCTGGGCGCTTAGTCGAGGGACAGGGACCAGGGGGCTGGCTAGCGATGGGAGCCCGTGGCCTCGCGGGTGCGCCCACTGCTGCCGCATGCTGGGCACTTGCCTCATCTCGTGCCTGCTGGGGGCTGCCTGGGCATGCCTCCCGTGCCCAGGGTCCATGCAACACGGCTCCCCTGGCTCGCTCGCTGGGCACATAGTCGGGGGACAGGGACGAGGGGGCTGGTTCGCGTTGGGCACCTGTGGCCTCGCTGGCGCGCCCACCGCTGCTGCATGCTGGGCACTTGGCCCATGCCGTGCCTTCTGGGGGCTTCAGGGCATGCCTCCCATTCCCAAGGTCCATGCAAAGCTGCTCCCCTGGCCCACTCGCTGGGCACTAAGTCAAGGGACAGGGACGAGGGGGCTGGTTCACGATGGGCGCCCTTGCCCTGGCTAGCGCGCCAAACTCTACCGCACGCTGGGCACTTGACCCATGCCGTGCCTGCTGGGGGCTGCCGGGGCATGCCTCCCATGACCAGGGTCTGTGCGATGTGGCTACCCTGGCTCGCTCGCTGGGCACTTAGTCGAGGGACAGGGACCAGGGGGCTGGCTAGCGATGGGAGCCCGTGGCCTGGCGGGTGTGCCCACCGCTGCCGCATGCTGGGCACTTGCCTCATCTCGTGCCTGCTGGGGGCTGCCTGGGCATGCCTCCCGTGCCCAGGGTCCATGCAACACGGCTCCCCTGGCTCGCTCGCTGGGCACATAGTCGAGGGACAGGGACGAGGGGGCTGGTTCACGTTGGGCACCTGTGGCCTCGCTGGCGCGCCCACCGCTGCCGCATGCTGGGCACTTGGCGCATGCCGTGCCTGCTGGGGGCTGTCAGGGCATGCCTCCCGTTCCCAAGGTCCATGCAAAGCTGCTCCCCTGGCCCACTCGCTGGGCACTAAGTCAAGGGACAGGGACGAGGGGGCTGGTTCACGATGGGCGCCCTTGGCCTGGCTAGCGCGCCCAACTCTACCGCACGCTGGGCACTTGCCCCATGCCGTGCCTGCTGGGGGCTGCCGGGGCATGCCTCCTGTGACCAGGGTCTGTGCGACGTGGCTACCCTGGCTCGCTCGCTGGGCACTTAGTCGAGGGACAGGGACCAGGGGGCTGGCTCGCGATGGGAGCCCGTGGCCTGGCGGGTGCGCCCACCGCTGCCGCATGCTGGGCCCTTGGCTCATCCCATACCTGCTGGGGGCTGCCTGGGCATGCCTCCAGTTCCCACAGTCCATGCGACGCAGCTCCCCTGGCTCGCTCGCTGGGCACATAGTCGAGGGACAGGGACGAGGGGGCTGGTTCGCGTTGGTCGCCTGTGGCCTCGCTGGCGCGCACACCGCTGCCGCATGCTGGGTACTTGGCCCATTCCGTGCCTGCTGGGGGCTGCCGGGGCATGCCTCCCATTCCCAAGTTCCATGCGAAGCTGCTCCCCTGGCTCGCTCGCTGGGCAGTAAGTCTAGAGACAGGGACGAGAGGGCTGGTTCGCGATGGGCGCCCTTGGCCTGGCTAGCGTGCCTAACTCTACCGCACGCTGGGCACTTACCCCATGCCACACCCACTGGGGGCTGCCGGGGCATGCCTCCCGTGACAAGGATCTGTGCGACGCGGCTACCCTGGCTCACTCGCTGGGTACTTGGTCGAGGGACAGGGACCAGGGGACTGGCTCGCGATGGGAGCCCGTGGCCTGGCCGGTGCGCCCACCGCTGCCGCATGCTGGGCACTTGGCTCATCCCATGCCTGCTGGGGGCTGCCTGGGCATGCCTCCCATGCCCAGGGGCCATGCAACGCGGCTCCCCTGGCTCACTCGCTGGGCACATAGTCGAGGGACAGGGACGAGGGGGCTGGTTCACGTTGGGCACCTGTTGCCTCGCTGGCGTGCCTACGGCTGCCGCATGCAGGGCACTTGGCCCATGCCGTGCCTGCTGGGGGCTGCTTGGGCATGCCTCCCATTCACAAGGTCCGTGCGAAGCTGCTCCCCTGGCTCGCTCGCTGGGCACTAAGTGGAGGGACAGGGACGAGGGGGCTGGTTCGCGATGGGCGCCCTTGGCCTGGCAAGCATGCCCAACTCTACCGCATGCTGGGTACATGCCCCATGCCGCACCTGCTGGGGGTTGCCGGGGCATGCCTCCCGTGACTAGGGTCTGAGCGACGCGGCTACCCTGGCTAGCTCGCTGGGTACTTAGTCGAGGGACAGGGACCAGGGGGCTGGCTCGCGATGGGAGCCCGTGGCCTGGCGGGAGCACCCACCACTGCCGCATGCTGGGCACTTGCCCCATCCGGCGCCTGCTGGGGGCTGCCTGGGCATGCCTCCCATGCCCAGGGTCCAAGCGACGCGGCTCCCCTGGCTCGCTCGCTGGGAGGGGCAGGGACCAGGGGGCTGGCTCGCGATGGGAGCCCGTGGCCTGGCGGGAGCACCCACCACTGCCGCATGCTGGGCACTTGCCCCATCCCGCGCCTGCTGGGGGCTGCCTGGGCATGCCTCCCATGCCCAGGGTCCAAGCGACGCGGCTCCCCTGGCTCGCTCACTGGGCACATAGTCGAGGGACAGGGACGAGGGGGCTGGTTCGCGTTGGGCGCCTGTGGCCTCGCTGGTGCGCCCACCACTGCCGCATGCTGGGCACTTGGCCCATGCCATGCTAGCTGGGTGCTGCTGGGGCATGCCTCCGATTCCCAAGGTCCGTGCGAAGCTGCTCCCATGGCTCGCTCGCTGGGCACTAAGTCGAGGGACAGGGACGAGTGGGCTGGTTCAAGATGGGCGCCCTTGGCCTGGCTAGCGCGCCCAACTCTACCGCACGCTGGGCACTTGCCCCATGCTGTACCTTCTGGGGGATCCCAGGGCATGCCTACCGTGACTAGGGTCTGTGCGACACGGCTACCCTGGCTCGCTCGCTGGGCACTTAGTCGAGGGACAGGGACCAGGGGGCTGGCTCGCGATGGGAGCCCGTGGCCTGGCGGGTTCGCCCTCCGCTGCCGCATGCTGGGCACTTGGCTCATCCCGTGCCTGCTGGGGGCTGCCTGGGAATGCCTCTCGTGCCCAGGGTCCATGCAACGTGGCTCTCCTGGCTCGCTCGCTAGGCACAAAGTCGAGGGACAGGGACGAGGGGGCTGGTTCGCGTTGGGCGCCTGTGGCCTCGCTGGCGCGCACACCGCTGCCGCACGCTGGGCACTTGGCCCATGCTGTGCCTGCTGGGTGCTGCCGGGGCATGCCTCCCATTCCCAAGGTCCATGCGAAGCTGCTCCCCTGGCTCGCTCGCTGGGCACTAAGTCGAGGGACAGGGACGAGGGGGCTGGTTCGCGATGGGCGCCCTTGGCCTGGCTAGCGCGCCCAACTCTACCGCATGCGGGGCACTTGCCCCATGCCACGCCTTCTGGGGGCTGCCGGGGCATGCCTCCCATTACTAGGGTGTGTGCGACGTGTCTACCCTGGCTCGCTCGCTGGGCACTTAGTCGAGGGACAGGGACCAGGGGGCTGGCTCGCGATGGGAGCCCGTGGCCTGGCGGGTGCGCCCACCGCTGCCGCATGCTTGGCACTTGGCTCATCCCGTGCCTGCTGGGGGCTGCCTGGGCATGCCTCCCATTCCCAGGGTCCAAGCAACGTGGCTCCCCTAGCTCGCTCGCTGGGCACATAGTTGAGGGACAGGGACGAGGGGGCTGGTTCGCGTAGGGCGCCTGTGGCCTCGCTGGCGCGCCCACCGCTGCCGTATGCTGGGCACTTGGCCAATGCCGTGCCTACTGGGGGCTGCTGGGGCATGCCTCCCGTTCCCAAGGTCCATGCGAAGCTGCTCCACTGGCTCGCTCGCTGGGCACTAAGTCGAGGGACAGGGACGAGGGGGCTGGTTCGCGATGGGCGCCCTTGGCCTGGCTAGCGCGCCCAACTCTACCGCACGCTGGGCACTTGCCCCATGCCGTGCCTTCTGGGGGATGCCAGGGCATGCCTCCCGTGACTAGGGTCTGTGCAACGCGGCTACCCTGGCTCGCTCGCTGGGCACTTAGTCGAGGGACAGGGACCAGGGGGCTGGCTCGCGATGGGAGCCCGTGGCCTGGCGGGTGCGCCCACCGCTGCCGTATGCTGGGCACTTGGCTCATCCCGTGCCTGCTGGGGCTGCCTGGGCATGCCTCCGTGCCCAGGGTCCAAGCAATGCGGCTCCCCTGGCTCGCTCGCTGGGCACATAGTCGAGGGACAGGGACGAGGGGGCTGGTTCGCGTTGGGCGCCTGTGGCCTCACTGGCGCGCCCACCGCTGCCGCATGCTGGGCACTTGGCCCATGCCATACCTGCTGGGGGCTGCTGGGGCATGCTACCCATTCCCAAGGTCCGTGCGAAGCTGCTCCCCTGGCTCGCTTGCTGGACACTAAGTCGAGGGACAGAGACGAGGGGCTGGTTCGCGATGGGCGCCCTTGGCCTGGCTATCGCGCCCAACTCTACCGCACGCTGGGCACTTGCCCCATGCCTTGCCTTCTGGGGGATGCAGGGCATGCCTCCCATGACTAGGGTCTGTGCGACGCAGCTTCCCTGGCTCGCTCGCTGGGCACATAGTCGAGGGACAGGGATGCGGGGGCTGGTTCGCGTTGGGCGCCTGTGGCCTCGCTGGCGCACCCACCGCTGCCGCATGCTGGGCACTTGGCCCATGCCATGCCTGCTGGGGGCTGCTGGGGCATGCCTCCCATTCCCAAGGTCCGTGCGAAGCTGCTCTCCTGGCTCGCTCGCTGGGCACTAAGTCGAGGGACAGAGACGAGGGGGCTGGTTCGCGATGGGCGCCCTTGGCCTGGCTAGCGCGCCCAACTCTACCGTACGCTGGGCACTTGCCCCATGCTGTGCCTTCTGGGGGATGCAGGGCATGCCTCCCATGATAGGGTCTGTGCGACGCGGCTACCCTGGCTCGCTCGCTGGGCACTTAGTCGAGGGACAGGGACCAGGGGGCTGGCTCGCGATGGGAGCCCGTGGCCTGGCGGGTGCGCCCACCGCTGCCGCATGCTGGGCACTTGCCTCATCCCGTGCCTGCTGGGGGCTGCCTGGGCATGCCTCCTGTGCCCAGGGTCCATGTGACATGGCTCCCCTGGCTCGCTCGCTGGGCACAAAGTCGAGGGACAGGGATGAGGGGGCTGGTTCGCGTTGGACGCCTGTGGCCTCGCTGGCGCTCCCACCGCTGCCGCACGCTGGGCACTTGGCCCATGCCGTGCCTGCTGGGTGCTGCCGGGGCATGCCTCCCGTTCCCAAGGTCCATGCGAAGCTGCTCCCCTGGCTCGCTCGCTGGGCGCTAAGTCGAGGGACAGGGACGAGGGGGCATGTTCGCGATGGGCGCCCTTGGCCTGGCTAGCGCGACCAACTCTACCACACGCTGGGCACTTGCCCCATGCTGTGCCTGCTGGGGGCTGCCGGGGCATTTCTCCCGTGACTATGGTATGTGCGACGTGGCTACCCTGGCTTGCTCGCTGGGCACTTAGTCGAGGGACAGGGACCAGGGGGCTGGCTCGTGATGGGAGCCTGTGGCCTGGCGGGTGCGCACACCGCTGCCGCATGCTGGGCACTTGGCTCATCCGGTGCCTGCTCGGGGCTTCCTGGGCATGCGTCCAGCACCCAGGGTCCATGCAACGTGGCTCCCCTGGCTCGCTCGCTGGGCACATAGTTGAGGGACAGGGACGAGGGGGCTGGTTTGCGTTGGGTGCCTGTGGCCTCGCTAGCGCCCACCGCTGCCGCACGCTGGCCACTTGGCCCATGCCGTGCCTTCTGGGGGCTACCGTGGCATGCCTCCCATTCCCGAGGTCCATGCGAAGCTTCTTCCCTGGCTCGCTCGCTGGGCACTAAGTCGAGGGACAGGGACGAGGAGGCTGGTTCGCGATGGGCGCCCTTGTCCTGGCTAGCGCACCCAACTCTACCGCACGCTTGGCACTTGCCCCATGCCGTGCCTGCTGGGGGCTGCCGGGGCATGCCTCCCGTGACTATGGTCTGTGCGACGCGGCTACTCTGGCTCGCTCGCTGGGCACTTAGTCGAGGGACAGGGACCAGGGGGCTGGCTCGCGATGGGAGGCTGTAGCCTGGCGGGTGTGCCAACCGCTGCCGCATGCTGGGCACTTGGCTCATCCGGTGCCTGCTCTGGGCTTCCTGGGCATACCTCCTGTGCCCAGGGTCCATGCAACGTGGCTCCCCTGGCTCGCTCGCTGGGCACATAGTCGAGGGACAGGGACGAGGGTGCTCGTTCGCGTTGGGCGCCTGTGGCCTCGCTAGCGCCCACCGCTGCCGCACGCTGGGCACTCGGCCCATGCCGTGCCTTCTGGGCGCTACTGGGGCATGCCTCCCGTTCCTGAGGTCCATGCAAAGCTGCTCCCTTGGCTCGCTCGCTGGGCACTAAGTCGAGGGACAGGAACGAGGAGGCTGGTTCGCGATGGGCACCCTTGGCCTGGCTAGCACGCCCAACTCTACCGCACGCTTGGCACTTGCCCCATGCCGTGCCTGCTGGGGGCTGCCGGGGCATTTCTCCCGTGACTATAGTCTGTGCGATGCGGCTACCCTGGCTTGCTCGCTGGGCACTTAGTCGAGGGACAGGGACCAAGGGGCTGGCTCGTGATGGGAGCCTGTGGCCTGGCGGGTGCGCACACCGCTGCCGCATGCTGGGCACTTGGCTCATCCGGTGCCTGCTCGGGGCTTCCTGGGCATGCGTCCAGTGCCCAGGGTCCATGCAACGTGGCTCCCCTGGCTCGCTCGCTGGGCACATAGTTGAGGGACAGGGACGAGTGGGCTGGTTCGCGTTGGGTACCTGTGGCCTCGCTAGCGCCCACCGCTGCCGCACGCTGGGCACTTGGCCCATGCCGTGCCTTCTGGGGGCTACCGGGGCATCCCTCCCATTCCTGAGGTCCGTGCAAAGCTTCTGCCCTAGCTCGCTCGCTGGGCACTAAGTTGAGGGACAGGGACGAGGAGGCTGGTTCGCGATGGGCTCCCTTGGCCTGGCTAGCGCACCCAACTCTACCGCACGCTTGGCACTTGCCCCATGCCGTGCCTGCTGGGGGCTGCCGGGGCATGCCTCCCATGACTATGGTCTGTGCGACGCGGCTACCCTGGCTCGCTCGCTGGGCACTTAGTCGAGGGACAGGGACCAGGGGGCTGGCTCGCGATGGGAGCCCGTGGCCTGGCTGGTGCGCCCACCGTTGCCGCATGCTGGGCACTTGGCTCATCCCGTGCCTACTGGGGGCTGTCTGGGCATTCTTCCCATGCCCAGGGTCCATGTGACGCGGCTCCCCTGGCTCGCTCGCTAGGCACATAGTCGAGGAACAGGGACGAGGGGGCTGGTTCGCATTGGGCGCCTTTGGCCTCGCTGGTGCGCCCACCGCTGCCGCACGCTGGGCAGTTGGCCCATGCCGTGCCTGCTGGGGGCTGCCGGGGCATTCCTCCCATTCCTGGGGTCCGTGCGACATGGCTCCCCTGGCTTGCTCGCTGGGGACTAAGTCGAGGGACAGGGACCAGAGGGCTGGCTCGCGATGGGAGCCCGTGGCCTGGCTGGCACGCCCACCGCTGCCACACGCTGGGCACTTGGCCCATGCCGTGCCTGCTGGGGGATGCCTGGGCATGCCTCCCGTGCCCAGGGACCAAGCGACACAGCTCCCCTGGCTCGCTTGCGGGGCACTTAGTCGAGGGACAGGGACGAGGGGGCTAGCTCGCGATGGGCGCCCGTGGACTGGCTGGCGCGGCCACCGCTAACGCACGCTGGGCACTTGGCCTATGCCGTGCCTGCTGGGGGCTTCCGGGGCATGCCTCCCATTCCAAGGGTCCATGCGACGCGGCTCCCCTGGCTCGCTCTGTGGGCACTAAGTTGAGGTACAAGGATGAGGGGGCTTGATAGCGATGGGCGCCCGTGGCCTGGCTGGCACGGCCACCGCTGCAGCACGCTGGGCACTTGGCCTATGCCATGCCTGCTGGGGGCTTCCGAGGCATGCCTCCCAATCCCAGGGTCCATGCAAAGCGGCTCCCCTGCCTCGCTCGCTGGGGACATAGTCGAGGGACAGGGACAAGGGGGCTGGCTCGCGATGGGCGCCTGTGGCCTCGCTGGCGCGCCCACCGCTGTTGTACGCTGGGCACTTGGCCCATGCCGTTCCTGCTGGGGGCTGCCAGGGCATGCCTCCTATACCAAGGGTCTGTGCGACACGGCTCCCATGGCTCGCTCGCTGGGCACTAAGTCGAGGGACAAGGATGAGGGGGCTGGCTAGCGATGGGCGCCCTTGGCCTGGCTAGTGCGCCCAACTCTACCGCACTCTGGGGACTTGGCCCATGCCATGCCTGCCGGGGGCTGCCAGGGCATGCCTCCCGTGCCAGGTGTCCTTGCGACGCGGCTCCCCTGGCTCACTCGCTTGGCACTTAGTCTAGGGACAGGGATGAGTGGGCTGGCTCGCGATGGGTGCCCATGGCCTGGCTGGCGCGCCGACCGCTGCCGCATGCTGGGCACTTGTCCAAGGTTGTGCCTGCCTGGGGCTGCCTGGGCATGCCTACCATGCCCTGAGTTTTGCTACGCAGCTCGCCTAGCTCGCTCGCTGGGCAATAAGTCAAGGGACAGGGACAAGGGGGCTGGCTCGTGATGGGCGCCTGTGGCCTCACTGGCGCGCCCACCGCTGCCATACGCTGGGCACTTGGTCCATGCCAGGCCTGCTGGGGGCTGGCAAGGCATGCCTCCCATTCCCAGGGCCCGTGCAACGCGGTTCCCCTGGCTCGCTCGCTGGGGACATAGTCGAGGGACTGGGATGAGGGGGCTGGCTCGCGATGGGTGCCTGTGGCCTCGCTGGCGCCCCCACCGCTGCCGCACGCTGGGCACTTGGCCCATGCCGTCCCTGCTGAGGGCTGCCGGGGCATGCCTCCCATGCCCCGGGTAAATGCGACGCGGCTCCCCTGGCTCGCTCGCTGGGAACATAGTCGAGGGACAGGGACGAGGGGGCTGGCTCGCGATGGGCGCCTGTGGCCTCGCTGGCGCGCCCACCGCTGTTGTACGCTGGGCACTTGGCCCATGCCGTTCCTGCTGGGGGCTGCCAGGGCATGCCTCCCATACCCAGGGTCTGTGCGACACGGCTCCCCTGGCTCGCTCGCTGGGCACTTAGTCGAGGGACAGGGACGAGGGGGCTAGTTCGCGTTGGGCGCCTGTGGCCTCGCAGGCGCGCCCACCGCTGCCGCACGCTGGGCACTCGGCTGATGCCGTGCCTGCTGGGGACTTCCTGGGCATGCCTCCCGTGCCCAGGGTCTGTGCGACGCGGCTCCCCTTGCCCGCTCTCTGGGCACTTAGTCGAGGGACAGGGACGAGGGGGCTGGCTCGCGTTGGGCGCCTGTGGCCTGGCTGGCACGCCCACCGCTGCTGCACGCTGGGCACTTGGCCCATGCCGTGCCTGCTGGGGGATGCCTGGGCATGCCTCCCGTGCCCAGGGACCAAGCGATACAGCTCCCCTGGCTCACTTGCGGGGCACTTAGTCGAGGGACAGGGACGAGGGGGCTAGCTCGCGATGGGCGCCCGTGGACTGGCTGGCGCGGCCACTGCTAACGCACGCTGGGCACTTGGCCTATGCCGTGCCTGCTGGGGGCTTCCGGGGCATGCCTCCCATTCCAAGGGTCCATGCGACGTGGCTCCCCTGGCTCGCTCACTGGGCACTAAGTCGAGGTACAAGGACGAGGGGGCTTGCTCGCGATGGGCGCCCGTGGCCTGGGTGGCACGGCCACCGCTGCCGCACGCTGGGCACTTGGCCTATGCCATGCCTGCTGGGGGCTTCCGAGGCATGCCTCCCATTCCCAGAGTCTATGCAAAGCGGCTCCCCTGGCTCGCTCGCTGGGCACTATGTCGAGGGATAGGGACGAGGGGGCTGGCTCGCGATGGGCGCCCTTGGCCTGGCTAGCGCGCCCAACTGTACCGCACTCTGGGAAGTTGGCCCATGCCATGCCTGCCGGGTGCTGCCAGGGCATGCCTCCCGTGCCAAGGGTCCTTGTGATGTGGCTCCCCTGGCTCACTCGCTTGGCACTTAGTCTAGGGACAGGGATGAGGGGGCTGGCTCGCGATGGGTGCCCATGGCCTGGCTGGCGCGCCCACCGCTGCCGCACGCAGGGCACTTGGCCAAGGTTGTGCCTGCCGGGGGCTGCCTGGGCATGCCTACCATGCCCTGAGTTTTTACTATGCGGCTCACCTAGCTCGCTCGCTGGGCACTAAGTCAAGGGACAGGGACAAGGGGGCTGGCTCGTGATGGGCACCTATGGCCTCGCTGGCGCGCCCACCACTGCCGTACGCTGAGCACTTGGCCCATGCCGTACCAGCTGGGGGCCGCTGGGGCATGCCTCCCATGCCCAGGGTAAATGCGACGCGGCTCCCCTGGCTCGCTCACTGGGGACTTAGTCAAGGGACAGGGACGAGGGGGCTGGCTCGCGATGGGCGCCTGTGGCCTCGCTGGCGCGCCCACCGCTGTTGTACGCTGGGCAGTTGGCCCGTGCCGTTCCTGCTGGGGGATGCCGGGGCATGCCTCCCATACCCAGGGTCTGTGGGACACGGCTCCCCTGGCGCGCTCGCTGTGCACTTAGTTGAGGGACAGGGACGAGGGGGCTAGTTCGCGTTGGGCGCCTGTGGCCTCGCTGGCGCGCCCACCGCTGCCGCACGCTGGGCACTTGGCCCATGCCGTGCCTGCTGGGGACTTCCTGGGCATGCCTCCCGTGCCCAGGGTCCAAGCGACACAGCTCCCCTGGCTCGCTTGCTGGGCACTTAGTTGAGGGACTGGGACGAGGGGGCTGGCTCGCGATGGGCGCCGGTGGCCTGGCTGGCGCGGCCACCGCTGCCACACGCTGGGCACTTGGCCTATGCCGTGCCTGCTGGGGGATTCTGGGGCATGCCTCTCATTCCCAGGGTCCATGCGACGCAGCTCCCCTGGCTCGCTCACTGGGCACTAAGTCGAGGGACAAGGACGAGGGGGCTGGCTCGCGATTGGCACCTTTGGCCTGGCTAGCGCGCCCAACTCTACCGCACTCTGGGCACGTGGCCCATGCCATGCCTGCCGGGGGCTTCCAGGGGCTGCCGGGGCATGCCTCCCATGCCAAGGGTCCATGCGACACGGCTCCCCTGGCTCACTCGCTTGGCACTTAGTCAAGGGACAGGGACGGGGGGGCTGGCTCGCGATGGGTGCCTATGGCCTGGCTGGCGTGCCCACCGCTGCCGTACGCTGGGCACTTGGCCCATGTTGTGCCTGCTGGGGGCTGCCTGGGCATGCCTACAGTGCCCTGAGTTTTTGCTACGCGGCTCGCCTAGCTCGCTCGCTGGGCACTAAGTCAGGGGACAGGGACAAGGGGGCTGGCTTGTGATGGGCGCCTGTGGCCTCGCTGGCACGCCCACCGCTGCCGTACGCTGGGCACTTGGCCCATGCCGTGCCTGCTTGGGGCTGGCGGGGCATGCCTCCCGTGCCCAAGGTCCGTGCGACATGGCTCCCCTGGCTCGCTCGCTGGGGACTTAGTCGAGGGACAGGGACGAGGGGGCTGGCTTGCGATGGGTGCCTGTGTCCTCGCTGGCGTGCCCACCGCTGCCGCACGCTGGGCACTTGGCCAATGCTGTGCCTGCTGGGGGCTGCTGGGGCATGCCTCGAATGGCCAGGGTCCATGTGACGCGGCTCCCCTGGCTCGCTCGCTGGGGACTTAGTCGAGGGACAGGGACGAGGGGCCTGGCTCACGATGGGCGCCTGTGGCCTCGCTGGCGCGCCCATCGCTGCTGTACACTGGGCACTTGGCCCATACCGTGCCTGCTGGGGGCTGCCGGGGCATGCCTCCCATACCAAGGGGCTGCCAGGGCATGCCTCCCATGCAAAGGGTCCAAGCGACGCGGATCCCATGGCTCACTCGCTTGGCACTTTGTCGAGGGACAGGGATGAGGGGGATGGCTCGCGATGGGAGCCCGTGGCCTGGCTGGCGCGCCCGCCGCTGCCGCATGCTGGGCACTTGGCCCATGTTGTGCCTGCTGGGGGCTGCCTGGGCATGCCTAACGTGCCCCGAGTTTTTGCTACGCGGCTCCCCTAGCTCGCTCGCTGGGCACTAAGTCAAGGGACAGGGACAAGGGGGCTAACTCGTGATGGGAGCCTGTGGCCTCGCTGGCGCGCCCACCGCTGCCGCAAGCTGGGCACTTGGGCCATGCCGTGGCTGCTGGGGGCTGCCGGGGCATGGCTCCCATGCCCAGGGTCTGTGCGACACGGCTCCCCTGGCTCGTTGGCTGGGCACTTAGTTGAGGGACAGGGACGAGGGGGCTGGTTCGCGTTGGGCGCCTGTGGCCTCGCTGGTGCGCCCACCACTGCCACACGCTGGGCGCTTGGCCCATGCTGTCCCTGCTGGGGGCTTCCTGGGCATGCCTCCCATGCCCAGGGTCATTGCGACGCGGCCCCCCTGGCCCGCTCTCTGGGCACTTAGTCGAGGGACAGGGACGAGGGGGCTGGCTCGCGTTGGCCACCTGTCGCCTGGTTGGCGCGCCCACCGCTGCCACACACTGGGCTCTTGGCCCATGCCGTACCTGCTGGGGGCTGCCAGGGCATGCCTCCCATGCCCAGGGTCCATGCGACACAGCTCCCCTGGCTAGCTCGCTGGGCACTTAGTCAAGGGACGGGGACGAGGGGGCTTGCTCGCTATGGGTGCCCGTGGCCTGGCTGGCGCAGCCACCGCTGCCGCATGCTGGGCACTTGGCCCATGCCGTGCCTGCTGGGGCCTGCCAGGGCATGCCTCCCTTGCCCAGGATCCCTGCGACATGGCTCCCCTGTCTCGCTCGCTGGGCACTTAGTCGAGTGACAGGGACGAGCGGGCTGGCTTGCGATGGGCGCCTGTGGCCTGGCTGGCGCTCCCACTGCTGTAGCACGCTGGGCACTTGGCCCTTGACATGCCTGATGGGGGAAGCCGGGGCATGCCTCCCGTTCCCAGGGTCCGTGCAAAGCTGCTCCCCTGGCTCGTTCGCGGGGCACTAAGTCGAGGGACAGGGACAAGGGGGCTGGCTCGCGATGGGCGCCCTTGGCCTGCCTAGCGCGCCCAACTCTACATCACGCTGGGCACTTGGCCCATGCCGTGCCTGCTGGGGGCTGCCAGGGCATGCCTCCCATGCATAGGGTCTGTGCGACACGGCTACCCTCGCAAGCTCGCTGGGCACTTAGTCGGCGGACAGGCACCAGGGGGTTGGCTCACGATGGGAGCCCGTGGCCTGGCTTGTGCCGCATGCTGGGCAATTGGCCCATGCCGTGCCTGCTGGATACTGCCTGAGCATGCCTCCCATGCCCAGGATCCCTGCGACGCAGCTCCCCTGTCTCGCTCGCTTGGCACATAGTCGAGGGACACGGACGAGGGTGCTGGCTCGCGATGGGCGCCTGTTGCATGGCTGGCGCGCCCACCGCTGCCGCACGCTGGGCACTTGCCCTATGCCATGCCTGCTGGGGGCAGCTGGGGCATGCCTCCCGTTCCCAGGCTCCATGCGAAGCTGCTCCCCTGGCTCGCTCGCTGGGCACTAAGTCGAGGGACAGGGACGAGGGGGCTGGCTCGCGATTGGCGCCCTTTGCCTGGCTAGCGCGCCCACCACTGCCACAAGCTTGGCACTTGGCCCATACTGTGCCTGCTGGGGGCTGCCAGGGCAGGCCTCCCATGCCCAGGATCCCTGCAACGCGGCTCCCCTGTCTCGCTCGCTGGGCACTTAGTCGAGGGACAGGGACGAGGGGGCTGGCTTGCGATGGGCGCCCATGGCCTGGCTGGTGCGGCCACTGCTGCCGCACGCTGGGCACTTGGCTCATGCCGTGCCTGCTGGGGCCTGCCAGGGCTTGCCTCCCATGCCCAGGATCCCTGTGACGTGGCTCCCCTTTCTCGCTCGCTTGGCACTTAGTCGAGGGACACGGACGAGCGGGCTGGCTCGCGATGGGCGCCTGTTGCCTGGCTGGCGCGCCCACCGCTGCCGCATGCTGGGCACTTGCCCTATGCCATGCCTGCTGGGGGCAGCTGGGGCATGCCTCCTGTTCCCAGGCTCCATGCGATGCTGCTCCCCTGGCTCGCTCGCTGGGCACTAAGTCGAGGGACAGGGACGAGGGGGCTGGCTCGCGATTGGCACCCTTGGCCTGGCTAGCGCGCCCACCGCTGCCACAAGCTGGGCACTTGTCCCATGCCATGCCTGCTTGGGGCTACCAGGGCATGCCTCCCATGCCCAGGATCCCTGCAACGAGGCTCCCCTGTCTCGCTCGCTGGGCACTTAGTCAAGGGACAGGGACGAGGGGGCTGGCTCGCGATGGGCGCCCGTGGCCTGGCTGGTGCGGCCACCGCTGCCACACGCTGGGCACATGGCCCATGCCATGCCTGCTGGGGGCTGCCAGGGCATGCCTCTCATGCCAAGGATCCCTGCAACACCGCTCCCCTGTCTCGCTCGCTCGGCACTTAGTCGAGGAACAGGGACGAGGGGGCTGGCTCGTGATGGGCGCCTGTGGCCTGGCTGTTGCGCCCACCGCTGCCGCATGCTGGGCACTTGACCCATGCCATGCCTATGGGATACTTCCTGGGCATGCCTCCCATGCCCAGGGTCCATGCGACGCGGCTCGCCTGGCTCGCTCGCTGGGCACTTAGTCGAGGGACAGAGACCGGGGGCTGGCTCGCGATGGGAGCCCGTGGCCTGGCTGGTGCGCCCACTGCTGCCGCATGCTGGGCACTTGGCCCATGCGGTTCCTGCTGGGGGCTGTCAGGGCATGCCTCCCATGCCCAAGATCCCTGTGATGCGGCTCCTCTGTCTCGCTCGCTGGGCACTTAGTCGAGCGACAGGGACGAGGGGGCTGGCTCGCGATGGGCGCCCGTGGCCTGGGTGGTGCGCCCACCGCAGCTGCATACTGGGCACTTGGCCCATGCCGTGCCTTCTGGGGGCTGCCTGGGCATGCCTTCCATGCCCAGTGTCCATGCATCACAGCTCGCCTGGCTCGCTCGCTGGGCACTTAGTCGAGGGACAGGGACCAGGGGGCTGGCTCGTGATGGGCGCCCGTGACCTGGCTGGCGCGCCCACTGCTGCAGCACGCTGGGCACTTAGCCCATGCCATGCCTGCTGGGGGCTGCCAGGTTATGCCTCCCATTCCCAGGGTCTGTACAAAGCTGCTCCCGTGGCTCGCTCGCTGGGCACTAAGTCGAGAGACAGGGACGAGGTGGCTGGCTCGCGATAGGCGCCTGTGGCCTGGCTGGTGCGCCATCCTCTGCCGCACGCTGGGCACATGGCCCATTCTGTGCGTGCTGGAGGCTTCCTGGGCATGCCTCTTGTGCCTACAGTCCGTGCGACGCGGGTCCCCTGGCTCGCTCACTGGGCACTAAGTCGAGGGACAGGGACGAGGGTTCTGGCTCGTGATGGGCGCCTGTGGCCTCGCTGGCGCGCCCACTGCTGCCGCACGCTGGGTACTTGGTGCAAGCAGTTCCTGCTGGGGGCTGCCAGGGCATGCCTCCAGTGCCCAGTGTCTGTGCGACGCGGCTACCCTTGCTCGCTCGCTGGGCACTGAGTCGAAGGAGAGGGACGACGGGGCTGGCTCGCGATGGGCTCCTGCGGCCTGGCTGGCGCGCCCACCGCTGCCGCACGCTGGGCACATGGCCCATGCCATGCCTGCTGGGGGCTGCCGGGGCATGCCTCCCGTGCCCAGGGTCTGTGTGACGTGGCTCCCCTGGCTCGTTCACTGAGCACTTAGTCAAGGGACAGGGACGAGGGGGCTGGCTCGCGATGGGCGCCTGTGGCCTGGCCGGCGTGCCAACCGCTGCCGCATGCTGGGCACTTGGCCCATGCCGTGCCTGCTGGGGGCTGTGTGGGCATGCCACCCATTCCTAGGGTCCGTGCGACGCGGCTCCCCTGGCTCGCTCGCTGGGCACTTAGTCGAGGGACAGGGACGAGGGGGTTGGCTCGCGATGGGCGCCTGTGGCCTGGCTGTCGCGCCCTGCTCTACCGTACGCTGGGCACTTGGCCCATGCCGTGCGTGCTGGGGGCTGCCTGGGCATGCCTCCCATGCCCAGATTCCATGTGACACCGCTCCCCTGGCCCGCTCGCTGGGCACTAAGTTGAGGGACAGGGACGAGGGGGCTGGCTCATTATGGGAGCCCGTAGCCTCGCTGGCGCGCCCACCTTTGCCGCATGCTGGCCACTTGGCCCATGCCGTGCCTGCTGGGGGCTGCCTGGGCATGGCTCCCGTGCCCAGTGTCTGTGCGACGCAGCTCCCCTGGTTCGTTCGCTGGGCACTTTGTCGAGGGAGAGGGACGAGGGGGCTTCCTGGGCATGCCCCCCGTGCCCAGCGTGCATGCGACGCAGCTCCCCTGGCTTGCTCACTAGGCACTTTGCCGAGGAACAGGGACGAGGGGGCTGGCTAGCGATGGGAGCCTGTGGCCTGGCTGGTGCGCCTACCGCTGCCGCATGCTGGGCCCTTGGCCCATGCCGTGCCTGCTGGGGGCTGCCTGGGCATGCCTCCCATGCCCAGGGTCCATGCGACGTGGCTCCCCTGGCTCGCTCGCTGGGCACTTAGTCGAGGGACAGGGACGAGGGGGCTGGCTCGCGATTGGCATCTGTGGCCTGGCAGGCGTGGCCACCGCTGCTGCACGCTGGGCACTTGGCCCATGCCGTGCCTGCTGGGGCCTGCCAGGGCATGCCTCCCATGCCCAGGATCCCTGCAACGCAGCTCCCCTGTCTCACTTGCTGGGCACTTAGTCGAGGGAAAGGGACGAGGGGGCTGGCTGGCGATGGGCGCCTGTGGCCTGGCTGGCGCGCCCCCGCTGCCGCACGCTGGGCACTTGGCCCATGCCGTGCCTGCTGGGGGCAGCCGGGGCATGCCTCCCATTCCCAGGGTCCATGCGAAGCTGCTCCCCTGGCTCGCTCGCTGGGCACTAAGTCGAGGGACAGGGACGAGGGGGCTGGCTCGCGATGGGTGCCCTTGGCCTGGCTAGCGCGCCCACCGCTGCCGCACAGCCAGGCACTTGGCCCATGCCATGCCTGCTGGGGGCTGCCAGGGCATGCCTCCCATGCCCAGGGTCCATGCGATATGGCTCCCCTGGCTCGCTCGCTGGGCACATAGTCGAGGGACAGGGACGAGGGGGCCTGCTCGCGATGGGAGCCCGTGGCCTGGCTGGCGCGCCCACCGCTGCCGCGCGCTGGGCACTTGGCCCATGCCGTTCCTGCTGGAGGCAACATGGGTATGCATACCATTCCTAGAGTTTTTGCTACGTGGCTCCTCTGGCTCGCTCACTGGGCACTAAGTCAAGGGACAGGGACGAGGGGGCTTGCTCGTGATGGGCGCCTGTGTCCTCGCTGGCGCGCCCACCGCTGCTGCACGCTGGGCACTTGGCCCATGCCATACCTGCTGGGGGCTGCCGGGGCATGCCTCCCATCCCCAGTGTCCATGCGATGTGGCTCCCCTCGCTCGCTCGCTGGGGACTTAGTTGAGGGACAGGGACGAGGGGGCTGGCTCGCAATGGGCGCCTGTGGCCTCGCTGGCGCGCCCACCGCTGCCGCACGCTGGGCACTTGGCCCATGCCGTGCCTTCTGGGGGTTGCCGGGGCATGCCTCCCATGCCCAGGGTCTGTGCGACACGGCTCTCATGGCTCGTTCGTTGGGCACTTAGTCGAGAGACAGGGATGAGGGGGCTGGTTCGCGTTGGGCGCCTGTGGCATGGATGGCGCACCCACCGCTGCCGCACGCTAGGCACTTGGCCCATGCCGTGCCTGCTGGGAGCTTCCTGGGCATGCCTCCCATGCCCAGGGTCCATGCGACGCGGCTCCCCTGGCTCGCTTGCTGGGCACTTAGTCGAGGGACACGGACGAGGGGGCTGGCTCGCGATGGGCG
>JAJFZO010000749.1:0-2500 GCA_021397835.1 Moringa oleifera | reverse complement strand
CCCGGCTTAGGTTTCCACCCATGCCCACGAGGGATGTGGTGCAAAGACAACCGACTCGAATCATCAAATTCCATTTGTGAAGGCAAGCGACATAGGGTCCCGATGTCACCCACAAAACGCCAACGTATGGCTCAGGGTCGAGCTTGAAGCGACGTGCTAGTCGACAGTTCGATGCGAGAACATGGAGCCTGCCAACGCGCACGACTAGATCACCACTCACACGCCGCACGTACAAATGGGCAGCAACAGCACCAAACGAGCTGCAAGCCGACGAGTGAAAGGCCCATCGATCATGCAGGTCATCGTGTGCTGCCGCACACAAGCCGCTAAGCGCGAAATTGTTTCAATAACAAGGGACGATTCTTCAATGGCAAGGCACAACCGATGAGGCCTTGGTAGCAAGGGTGTCACACGTGCCCAGGCTGGCCGTGTGGCTCGCTCGTTGCTAACAGTAGATGATCGTGTCGTCGATCGCGCTGCGCAACAAGTCCGCTTCTAGGCAAGCCTGAGTGTCGAAATCCAACCCTGCGTCCACCGCCTCGAGGGACTGCGACAAAGCACTCCGCATGCTTGAAATCCCCCCAACGATTTGGCCCTCACGTAACATGCATCATCATTAGCTTCGCCGCCCACACCATCGAGCTTATCTAGCCACATCCCAGCTCATTATCCCACGATTATTCTCGCTTCATTGCCCATGTTTTTCCCACTGATGAGGCCTTGGCAGCAGGGGTGCCCAGGCTGGCCGTGTGGCTCGCTCGTTGCTAACGGTCGACGATCGTGTCGTCGATTGCACTGTGCAACAAGTCCACCTAGGCAAGCCTGAGCATCGAGATCCAACCCCATGTCTACCACCTCAAGGGCCTGCGACGATGCACCTCGCATGCTCAAAATCCCCCCAATGATTTGGCCCTCACATAGCATGCATCGTCGTTAGCTTCGCCGCCTACACCATCGAGCTTGTCTAGCCACATCCCAGCTCATTATCCCATGATTATTCTCGCTTCGTTGGCCACGTTTTTCCCACTGATGAGGCCTTGGCAGCAGGGGTGCCCAGGCTGGCCGTGTGGCTCCTTCATTGCTAACGGTCGACGATCATGTCGTCGATCGCGATTCGCAACGAGTCAGCCAAGGCAAGCCTGGGCGTCGGGATCCAGCCTCACATCTGCCGCCTCGAGGGCCTACGACGAAGCGCTCTGCATGCTCGAAATCCCCCTAGTGATTTGGCCCTCGCATAGCATGCATCATTGTTAGCTTCGTCGCCCACACCGTCGAGCTTGTGTGGCCACATCCCAGCTCATTATCCCATGATTTTTCTCATTTCGTTGCCAACGTTTTTCCCACCGATGAGGCCTTGGCAGCAGGGGTGTCACGCCTTGCCCAAGTTGGCCGTGTGGCTCCCTCATTGCTAACGACCGACGATCGTGTCATCGATCGCAGTGCACAACGAGTCCGCCAAGGCAAGCCTGGGCGTCGGGATCCCGCCCCGCATCCGGCGCCTTGAGGGCCTGCGACAAAGCACTCTGCATGCTCGAAATCTCCCCAGCTATTTGGCCCTCGCGTAGCATGCATCATCGTTAGCTTTACCGCCCACACCGTCGAGTTCATCTAGCCACATCCCAGCTCATTATCCCACGATATTTCTCATTTCGTTGCCCACGTTTTTTCCACCGTTGGGGCCTTGGCAGCAGGGGTGTCACGCCTTTTCCAGGCTGGCCGTGTTGCTCGCTCATTGCTAACGGCCGTCGATCGTGTCGTCGATCGCGTAGCGCAATGAGTCCGCTTAGGCAAGCTTGGATGCGGGATCAAGCCCCGCATCTGCTGCCTCGAGGGCCTGCGACGAAGCACTCCGCATGCTCAAAATCTCCCCAGTGATTTAGCCCTCGCGCAGCATGCATCATCATTAGCTTTGCCACCCACACTGTCGAGCTTGTGTAGCCACATCCATGCTCATTATCCCACAATTTTTCTCATTTCTTTGCCAAAGTTTTTCCCACCGATGAGGCCTTGGATGCAGGGGTGTCACGCCTTGCCCAGGCTGGCCATGTGGCTCCCTCATTGCTAACGGCCAACGATCGTGTCGTCGATCGCGCTGCGCAACGAGTCTGCCAAGGCAAGCCTGGGCGTCGCGATCCAGCCCTGCATCCGCTGCCTCGAGGGCCTGCGACAAAGCACTCCGCATGCTCAATATCCCCCCAGCGATTTAGCCCTCGCGTAGCATGCATCATCCTTAGCTTCACCGCTCACACCGTCGAGCTTCTGTAGCCACGTCCCAGCTCATTATCCCATAATTTTTCACATTTTGTTGCCAATGTTTTTCCCACCGATGAGGCGTTGATAGCAGGGGTGTCACGCCTTGGCCAGGCTGGTCGTGTGGCTCCCTCATTGCTAACGATCGACGATCGTGTCATCGATCGCGCTGCGCAACGAGCCCGCCAAAGCAAGCCTGGGCGTCTGGATCCAGCCCCACATCCGTCACCTCGAGGGCCTGCGACGAAGC
>JAJFZO010000722.1:152500-160000 GCA_021397835.1 Moringa oleifera | reverse complement strand
CCCTCGACGTAGTGCCCAGCGAGCGAGCCAGGGGGGCCGCGTCACACGGACCCTGGGCATGGGTGGCATGCTTAGGCAGCCCCCAGCAGGTACGGCATGGGCTGCTCGCGCAGCGTGCGGCAGTAGTGGACGCGCCAGCAAGGCCTCGGGCGCCCATCGCGAGCCAGCCCCCACGTCCCTGTCCCTCGACTGACTGCCAAGCGTGCGAGCCAGGGGTGCCACATTGCACGGACCCTGCACATGGGGCGCATGCCCTGGCAGGCCCCAGAAGGCATGGCATGGGCCAAGTGCCCTGCGTGCCGTAGAGGTGGGGAGGCCAGCCAGGCCACGGGCGCCCATCGCGAGCCAGCCCCCTCGTCCCTGTGCCTTGACTTGGTGCCCAGCGAGCGAGCCAGGGGAGCCGCGTCGCATGGACCCTAGGCATGGGAGGCATGCCCCAGCTGCCCCTAGCAAGCACGACATGGGCCAAGTGCCCAGCGTGCGGCAGCGGTGGGCGCACCAGCCAGGCCACGGGCTCCCATCGTGAGCTAGCCCCCTCATCCCTGTCCCTCGACTTAGTGCCGAGCGAGCGAGCCAAGGGAGCCGCGCCGCATGGACAATGGGCACAAGAGGCATGCCCCGGCATCTCCCAGCAGGCATGGCATGGGACGAGTGCCCAGCGTGCAGTAGAGGTTGGCGCGCCAGCCAGGCCACGGGCGCCCAACGCGAGCCAGCCCCCACGTCCCTGTCCCTCGACGTAGTGCCCAGCGAGCAAGCAAGGGGGGCCACGTCGCATGGACCCTGTGCACGGGTGGCACGCCCAGGCAGCCCCCAGCAGGCACGGCATGGGTTGCTCACCCAGCGTGTGGCAGCGTTGGGCGCGCCAGCCAGGCCGCTGGCGCCCATCGCAAGCCAGCCCCCACGTCCCTGACCCTCGACTAAGTGCTCAGTGAGCGAGCCAGGGGGGCCGCGTTGCATGGACCCTGGTCATGTATGGCATGCCCAGGCAGCCCCCAGCAGGCATGGCATGGGCAAAGTGCCCAGCGTGCGGCAGCGGGGGGCGTGCCAGCGAGGCAACAGGCACCCATCGCTAGCCAGCCCCCTCATCCCTGCCCGTCGACTGACTGCCCAGCGTGCGAGCCAGGGGTGCCGCGTCGCACGGACCCTTGGCACGGTTGGCATGCCCAGGATGCCCCCAGGAGGCACGGCATGGGCTGCTCACCCTGTGTGCGGCAGCGGTGGGCACGCTAGCCAGGCCGCGGGCGCCCATCGCGAGCCAGCCCCAACGTCCCTGTCCCTCGACTAAGTGCCCAGCGAACGAGCCAGGGGGGCTGTGTCGCACTGACCCTGGGCATGGGAGGCATGCCCTGGCATCCCCCAGCAGGCACGGCATGGGCTGCTCGCGCAGCGTGAGGCAGCAGTGGACGCGCCAGCCAGGCCTCGGGCCCCCATCGCGAGCCAGCCCCCACGTCCCTGTCCCTCGACTGACTGCCCAGCGTGCGAGCCAGGGGTGCCACATCGCACGGACCCTGCACACGGGGGGCATGCCCCGGTAGGCCCCAGCAGGCATGGCATGGGCCAAGTGCCCAGAGTGCCGTAGAGGTGGGGGGGCCAGCCAGGCCACGGGCGCCCATCGTGAGCCAGCCCCCTCGTCCCTGTGCCTTGACTTGGTGCCCAGCGAGCGAGCCAGGGGAGCCGCGTCGCATGGACCCTAGGCATGGGAGGCATGCCCCAGCTGCCCCTAGCAGGCACGACATGGGCCAAGTGCCCAGCGTGCGGCAGCGGTGGGCGAACCAGCCAGGCCACGGGCTCCCATTGTGAGCTAGCCCCCTCGTCCCTGTCCCTCGACTTAGTGCTGAGCGAGTGAGCCAAGGGAGCCACGCCGCATGGACAATGGGCACGGGAGGCATGCCCCGGCATCCCCCAGCAGGCATGGCATGGGACGAGTGCCCAGCGTGCAGTAGAGGTTGGCGCGCCAGCCAGGCCATGGGCGCCCAACGCGAGCCAGCCCCCTTGTCCCTGTCCCTTGACTTAGTGCCCAGCGATCGAGCCAGGGGAGCCGTGTCGCACAGACTCTGGGAATGGGAGGCATGCCGAGGCAGCCCCCAGCAGGCACAGCATGGGCCAAGTTCCCAGTGTGTGGCAGAGGAGGGCGTGGCAGACAGGACACAGGTGCCCATCACGAGCCAGCCCCCTCGTCCCTGTCCCTCGACTAAATGCCCAGCGAGCAAGCCAGGGGGGCCGCGTCGCATGGATCCTGGTCACGGATGGCACGCCCAGGCAGCCCCCAGCAGGCACGACATGGGTTGCTCGCCCAGCGTGTGGCAGCGTTGGGTGCGCCAGCCAGGCCGCTGGCGCCCATCGCGAGCCAGCCCCCACGTCCCTGACCCTCGACTAAGTCCTCAGCGAGCGAGCCAGGGGGGCCGCATTGCATGGACCCTGGGCACATATGGCAAGCCCAGGCAGCCCCCAGCAGGCACGGCATGGGCAAAGTGCCCAGCGTGCTGCAGCGGGGGGCACGCCAGCGATGCAACAGGCACCCATCGCTAGCCAGCCCCCTCATCCCTGCCCCTCGACTGACTGCCCAGCGTGGGAGCCAGGGGTGCCGCGTCGCACAGACCCTCGGCACGGTTGGCATGCCCAGGACGCCCCCAGGAGGCACGGCATGGGCTGCTTGCCCTGTGTGCGGCAGTGGTGGGCACGCTAGCCAGGCCGCTGGCGCCCATCGTGAGCCAGTCCCCACGTCCCTGTCCCTCGACTAAGTGCCCAGTGAGCGAGCCAGGGGGGCCACGTCGCATGGACCCTGGGCATAGGTGGCACACCCAGGCAGCCCCCAGCAGGCACAGCATGGGCTTCTTGACCAGCGTGCGGCAGCGATGGGTGCGCCAGCCAGGCCGCGGGCGCCCATCGCGAGCCAGCGACCACGTCCCTGTCCCTCTACTAAGTGCCCAGAGAGCGAGCCAGGGGGGCCACTTCGCACAGACCCTGGGCATGTGTGGCACGGCCAGGCAGCCCCCAACAGGCATGGCATGGGCTGCTCGCGCAGCTTGCGGCAGCAGTGGACGCGCCAGCCAGGCCGTGGACGCCCATCGCGAGCCAGCCCCCACGTCCCTGTCCCTCGACATAGTGCCCAGCGAGCAAGCCAGAGGGGCCGCGTCGCACGGACCCTGGGCTTGGGTGGCACGCCCAGGCAGCCCCGTGCAGGCACTGTGTGGGCTGCTCGCCCAGCGTGCGGCAGCAGTGGGCGCGCCAGCCAGGCCGCGGGCGTCCATCGCGAGCCAGCCCCCACGTCCCTGTCCCTCGATGTAGTGCCCAGCGAGCAAGCCAGGGGGGCCGGATCGCACAGACCCTGGCACGGGTGGCACCCCCAGGAAGCCCCCGGCAGGCACGGCAAGGGCTGGTCGCCCAGCGTGTGGCAGCGGTGGGCACGCTAGCCAGGCCGCGGGTGCCCATTGCGAGCCAGCCCCCAAATCCCTGTGTCTGTACGTAGTGCCCAGCAAGCGAGCCAGGGGAGCCGCATCGCACGGACCCTGGCACGGGTGGCACGTCCAGGCAGTCCCCAGCAGGCACGGCATGGGCTGCTCGCCCAACGTGCAGCAGCGGTGGGTGCACCAGCCAGGCCGCGGGCGCCCATCGCGAGCAAGCCCCCTCGTCCCTGTCCCTTGACTTACTTCCCACCATGAGACCATGGGGTGCAACGTCGCACGGACCCTGGGCTCAGGTGGCACGCCCAGGCAGCCCCAAGCAGGCAAGGCATGGGCTGCTCGCCCAGCGTGCGGCAGTGGTGGGCGCGCCAGCCAGGCCGTGGGCGCCCATCGCGAGCCAGCCCCCACGTCCCTGTCCGTCGACTAAGTGCCAGTGAGCGAGCCAGGGGAGCCACATCGCACGGCTCCTGGCATGGGTGGCACGCCCAGGCAGCCCCCAGCAGGCACAGCTTGGGCTTCTCGCCCAGCATGTGGAAGCGGTGGGCGCGCTAGCCAGGCCGCGGGCACCCATCGCGAGCCAGCCACCACGTCCCTGTCCCTCGACGTAGTGCCCAGCGAACGAGCCAGGGGGGCCGCATTGCACGGACCCTGGCACGGGTGGCATGCCCAGGCAGCCCCCAGCAGGTATGGCATGGGCTGCTCGCCCAGCGTGCGGCAGTGGTGTGCACGGTAGCAAGGCCGCGGGCGCCCATCGCGTGCCAGCCCCCACGTCCCTGTCCCTCGACATTGTGCCCAGCGAGCGAGCCAGGGTGCCAAATCGCACAGATCCTGGGCACAGGTGGCTCGCCCAGGCAGTCCCCAGCAGGTACGGCATGGGCTGCTCATCCAGTGTGTGGAAGCAGTGGGCGCGCTAGCCAGGCCGCGGGCGCCCATCGGGAGCCAGCCCCCACGTCCCTGTCCCTCGACGTAGTGCCTAGCGAGCGAGCCAGGGGAGCTGCATCGCACGGACCCTGGCATGGGTGGCAAGCCCAGGCAGCCCCCAGCAGGCACGGCATGGGCTGCTCGCCCAGTGTGCAGCAGCGGTGGGAGCGCTAGCCAGGCCGCGGGCGCCCATCGCGAGCCAGCCCCCACATCCCTGTCCCTCGATGTAGTGCCCAGCGAGCGAGCCAGGGGGGCCGGATCGCACGGACCCTGGCACGGGTGGCACCCCCAGGCAGCCCCCAGCAGGCACGGCATGGGATGGTCGCCCAGCGTGTGGCAGCGGTGGGCGCACCAGCCGGGCCGCGGGCGCCCATCGCGAGCCAGACCCTTCGTCCCTGTCCCTCAACTGACTGCCCAGCGTGCGACAATGGGGTGCCACGTCGTACGGACCCTGGGCACGGGTGGCATGCCCAGGCAGCCCCCAGCAGGCACGGCATAGGCTGCTCACCCAGCGTGTGGCAGCGGTGGGCGCTCCAGCCAGGCCGCGGGCGCCCATCGCGACCCAGCCCCCACGTCCCTGTCCCTCGACATAGTTCCCAGCGAGCGAGCCAGGGGGGCCGCGTCGCACGGACCGTGGGCATGGGTGGCACGCCCAGGCAGCCCCCAGCAGGCTCGGCATGGGCTGCTCGCCCAGCGTGTGGCAGCAGTGGGTACGCCATCCAGGCCGCGGGCGCTCATCGGGAGCTAGCCCCCACGTCCCTGTCCCTTGACTAAGTGCCCAGCGAACGAGCCATGGGGGCCGCGTTGCACGGACCCTGGGCATGGGTGGCACGCCCAGGCAGCCCCCAGCAGGCACGGCATGGGCTGCTCGCCCAGCGTAAGGCCGCGGTGGGCGCTCCAGCCAGGCCGCGGGTGACCATCGCGACCCAGCCCCCACGTCCCTGTCCCTCGACGTAGTTCCCAGCGAGCGAGCCAGGGGGGCCGCCTCGCACAGACCCTGGGCACGGGTGGTACGCCCAGGCAGCCCCCAGCAGGCTCGGCATGGGCTGCTCGCTCAGTGTGCGGCAGCGGTGGGTGCGCCATCCAGGCTGCGGGCGCTCATCGTGAGCTAGCCCCCACATCCCTGTCCCTTGACTAAGTGCCCAGCGAGCGAGCCATGGGGGCCGCATCGCACGGACCCTGGGCATGGGTGGCATGCCCAGGCATCCCCTAGCAGGCACGGCATGGGCTGCTCGCCCAGCGTGCGGCTGCGGTGGGCGCACCAGCCAGGCCGTGGGCGCTCATCGCGAGCCAGCCCCCACGTCCTTGTCCCTCGACGTAGTTCCCAGCAACCGAGCAAGGGGGGCCACATTGCACGGACCCTGGCATGGGTGGCACACCCAGGCAGCCCCCACCAGGCACGGCATGGGCTGCTCGCCCAGCTTGCGGCAGCGGTGGGCGCGCCAGCCAGGCCACGGGCGCCCATCGCGAGCCAGCCCCCTCATCCAGGCCCCTCGACTGACTGCCCAGCATGCGAGCCTGGGGTGCCGCATCGCACAGACCCGGGGCATGGGTGGCATGCCCAGGCAGCCCCCAGCAGGCACGGCATGGGCTGCTCGCCCAGCGTGCGGCAGCGGTGGGGACGCCAGCCAGGCCGCGGGCGCCGATCGCGAGCCAGCCCCCACGTCCCTGTGCCTCGACGTAGTGCCCAGCGAGCGAGCCCGGGGGGCCGCATCGCACGGACTCTGGGCATGGGTGGCATGCCCAGGCAGCCCCCAGCAGGCACGGCATGGGCTGCTCGCCCAGCGTGTGGCAACGGTGGGCACGCCAGCCAGACCGCGAGTGCCCATCGCGAGCCAGCCCGCTCGTCCCTGCCCCTTGACTGACTGCCCAGCATGTGAGCCAGGGTTGCCGTGTCGCACGGACCTTGGGCACGGGTGGCACGGCCAGGCAGCCCCCAGCAGGCACGGGATGGGCTGCTCGCCCAGCGTGCTGCAGCGGTGGCCGCGCCAGCCAGGCCACGGGCGCCCATCGCGAGCCAGCCCCCTCGTCCCTGCCCCTCGACTGACTGCCCAGCGTGTGAGCCAGGTGTGCCACAGCAGTCACCAGCAGGCACGGCACCAGCCTTGCCAGGGGTGGCCCACGCGAGCCTGCCGTGAGCAAGCTGTGAGGCTCAGCACATGCTGTGGGCGTTGATTTCATGGGCAAGCTGGCCTTGGCCGTGGCCCCTTGCTCTTGTGGACCCTGAGGGCTGCCATGGGGTGGCTGGAGGTGCGCTGGACAGGGCAGCCAGCATGCACCATGGGCCAGGCAGAGGTACAGCTGCCCCAGCCTGCTGGCCGCAATGCCCAGTTGCGAAATTTTTGTGAATTGACCGTCTTTTCATCATGGAATTGGTGACGAAATGACTCAAATAATTCATGTAATTCATGAGGAGTCTGCCCCTGAAGTTTGGTCATTTCGACTCACAGGCTATTTTTGATGATTTTTTCAATTTTCGGCTGTAGAAAATTCATTAAAAAAAATTTAGTGCCCAGAAAATTCTGAAATTTTTTCTGGTGGTAAATATGATTATTCTCCATTTATTTACAAAATTTCAGCTCAAAATTCCGAGTAAATAATTTTTTGGACCCATTATGACGGCTCTGACATATTGATGTTTCCTCTTACCGGGAGTGAAATTTCATTTAAGACTCTTTAGGGGGGAGGTGGTCACCTAGCTTGCTGGGTGCCAACAGGCCATGCGTGCCTCCCCCCCTGCCCATCCCACGTGGGCAGGCGCTGGGCTTTGGCAACCCAGCGCGCATGGCATGGGCAGGGCGGCTTGCTGCCTTTCCCATCCAGCCGGACGTACGTGGCTGTGGCAGCCACCACCACCGGCAGGCAGGCAACCGGCAACGTCGGCCGAAGAGTGTGGGATGCCCGATCAGTAGCCAATGGAGTGGGGAAAACGTGGGAAACGAAATCCACTAAATTGTGGGCAATGAAATGAGAAAAATCATGGGATAATGAGCTGGGATGTGGCTACACAAGCACGACGGTGTGGGCGGCGAAGCTAACGATGATGCATGCTACGCGAGGGCCAAATCGTTGGGGGGAATTTCGAGCATGCGGAGTGCTTCGTCGCAGGCCCTCGAGGCAGCGGACGTGGTGTTGGATCCCGACGCTCAGGCTTGCCTAGGTGGACTCGTTGCGC